>JARLTB010000198.1:597500-892500 GCA_030141615.1 Unio pictorum
TATACAAGCTAACTGGAGGAAAGAACGTTCCTCAAATTAGATATTAGTTCAAACCAACAGCCACAAAAAAATTATTTCACCGATTATATATATATATATATATATATATATATATATATATATATATATATATATATATATATATATATATATATACTTTAAGAGCAACCAACAGACGGAATGGATTACATGCTATGCTATTCCGGAGGATGAAAGTATGCTTGATTATACCTTAAATATCATCGACACTCCAGGCTTTGGAGATGCAAGCGGTATTGACAGGGATCGAGAACTTGTTGATCACCTAAGGGTCTTTTTCAACAGTTCGGGCGAACAGGGCATCGAAGTCTTGGATGCAGTGTGGTTTGTAGCCAAATCGTCCGACATAAGATTATCGCAGTCGTTAAAGTACGTGTTCGATTCTATTCTGTCCATCTTTGGTATTGATATAGGAAAGAGCATATTCGTACTCGCAACATTCGCAGATAACAAGAACCCTCCAGTGCTGAAGACTTTAAAAGCGGCAAAAGTGCCGTTTCAAAATGCATTTGCTTTTAATAACTCGGCACTATTCGAGAACCAAGAGGACCATGAGATGAATGCAGGTGGACAGCACTACTGGGCAAGAAATACAGTATCTTTCCGTCAGTTGTTTGATGAGCTTGGAAAAACAGAGAGAAACAGTATTCAATTGTCAGCTGAGGTTCTTAGGATAAGAAGGCAATTGGAGACTACGATACAGGGAATACATATGCATATACATGATGGTATAAAAAAGATGCATATAATTAAACAGGAAGAGAACATTTTTAAACATCATACGGCAAATCTTTCTATGATTGGAAACTATGAGTATGAACTCGAGAAAGACAAACCAGAGAAAATTGATATAACAGAGAAAGGACAATTTGCAACCAATACTGTCAAAATAGAAAAGACATATGAAATGATCAAGGAGAGATACATGAAGGAGCAGAAAGACGTACAGACACGCCAGACTGTTTTGGAAAGCATCAAACAAGATTATAAGGAAACAGAAAGGAATGTTGCTGACGCGATCACACGTGCTCAAAAATGTCTCAATCGATTAAAAAAGATTGCATTGAATGAGGATCCTCTTAGTCATGTAGAATACATTGAGCAACTTATAAAGAGTGAGGAAAGAGATAAGAAACCGCGATATCAAGAGCGAATGGATATGTTACATGCTATCAAAGAACAGGCACAACTTTTGGCGAAAATATCTAATGGCACTCCATTGACAGGTTTTCTTGGCGAATGCTAAAGATAAAAATAAACATCTTTTATCCAAAGATGCATGAACATCGAAACATCACACATACGTATTAACACTTAAGTATAGATTGGATAATATTGAACTGTGATACAGTTTGTGCAAATTTGGTAAAGCTTTATTCCTGCAAAAGCATACATTACGCATTCAGGTCTTTGTGTGTGTTTATGATTTTGTAAAGTGTCTGTTATAGGAATACCTGTATATAATTGGAAGAGATGATCTACATGAGGGTTAATTTTGTATGAAATTTGATAAACTCACATTAAACCTTACTAGGTACTAATGGATTTCAAGACAAATTGCATAAAAACGGAGTCTAACCCTCATTTATTGTTATGCTGCATTTTTGTTATTATCATTATTAGTATTAATTTTTGCATTGTACTTCTTATTAATGAGGATGTTGATATTATTATTAGTAGTAATAGCAGAAGTAGTATATTGTACTCGCAATGCATACATAGGTGAACAAATGTTGTATTAGCTATATATGTGAGTGTCACAGACAGACGATCACATGAAACATAACATTTAACATATTTATATGAGTTAAGAATCAATATGAATTTGCATAGATGGACTTCAACTATATTCTCCATGACATGTTAGTAGATAGATCGAAATCAATGAACTATCTATCCATCTACATCCTTGACTTTATTTGTTTATTGTCTACTTGCAGTTTGAACGATTCAAGAGAGTAAACTAAGGGTGTCTAATGCTCAACAAGGGCAGTGATTTGTAGCTAGGACTAAATGATCTGATGATATATGTGTTGATTGTCACTGAATAACGTTTTACATAATTAAATGATTTGTGAAAGCTAAGAAGATGCTTCCTTCAAACTGTTTCAATGTCTCTCTCTCTCTCTCTATCTCTCTCTCTCTCTACATACATACATACATACATACATCCATCCATCCATCCATCCATCCATCCATACATACATACATACATACATACATACATACATACATACATACATACATACATACATACATACATACATACATACATACATACATACATACATACATTTGTATATAGATACATCCAGACAAAGAGACAAGCAAATACAGAGGTTTGGAGAGTGAGAAGATGATGTTATGCTCTTATCCTGATTCCAAGAGGAAGATGTTTCTAGTGAATAGTAATACTATTACGACTGTTAGGACATTTTTAATTCGCAAGAACTTGTATCTTCGATACGGAATCAAAAACTTAGTCAGGTTCCCTGCTTAGTATGCTCCCTGCCATGCACATCGCTATACTAAGTCAGGCAAACACCAACGCCACGTTGTCACGTGATCAAAACAAATCGCCTCACATCGAGAGATCTAGTTAATCTAATTGCATCTCATTTATTCCTTTAATATTCTTTTTCTTAATGACAGAATATGAGTTTTACTAATAAGTTTGAAAGAAACTATAGCAGTCATTATATTGTGTTCAAGCTTAATCAACAATTTGTCATATAATTATATTTACAAATATTTTTACTAGTAGGTAAATATGAAAGAAATGGGTACACACAAAGGTATTTTGATAATATTGCATATTTTACAAAGCGTCGTCTCAGAGAGTCTTTCTCCAATCGATTCCTTGACAAACTTGACGTCAAAATTGATATAAGATGCGTGATGTACGACAGAACAAATTTAGCAAGATTAATGCAAAAATAGCACCCCCTCATTCACTAGGCATGAAGGTAACGATTGTTTTGCAAATATTGCACACTGCACACTAAGTCAGCTAAATTATTCTGGTTGCAATAAATCGTGATGACTTAGTATAGTATCCTAAGCAGGGAACGAGATTTTCGATAACTTTGCCTACACATACTAAACCCTCGCTTGCTCTGATCAAGCCTGACGCAGCTGACACTTGAAACAAAGTGACAAAGTAGCAAGTGTTAGCCTAGTCGTAGACTCAGATTGACATTTGCAGCCTAGGTTTGGGTGCATGTTGGATAGGCCAGTAATGCGATGAAATGTAACCTATCAGAAGTGTTTGAAGTTTCATAATCATTATGAACCATCAGAAGAAATTTTACTTGACACGAAAAAGGATCATGTGCATATCAAAACTATTCTCGTGCTTGGAGCAGCACTAATACATCGACACATGTCTAACCATTTCCCACATTAAGTTTCTACATTGAAGCCGAGTGTTTCGTTTAGCTTCAACTCAAGAATCTGCTAGGGTATTTGGTGATCAATGTGCACTTGATGCACGTGTAACCAAGAACTCTGCTCCCGCTTATAGTTGCGTTTTACCGTGATTCTCTCCATCAAGATATTTTTGTTGGAAGTGTATGATGGATGAACAAGCCATAAACGTGTCTGTGAATATTTTGTAATTGTAAATGTAAAATTTTCCAATACAATGTCGTGCCAGAGTATGCTTGTCAGTTTGAACGTTAATTAGCTTACAAAGCTTAAGAAAACTTCGACGACAATGTTAATAATATGTAAAAATGTAACGGCTTAAATCGAACCCGGCGTCCACAATAATTGTAGTAAATTAATACGGTTTCTATTAGGATATGAAAACATGACGAAATACTAAATTGCCTATTATTTTATGTGGGTCGTGGTTAAGGAAAAGGGCAGCAGGGAGGATGAACATTCCTAACTTTATAAGGTCCCATTCGTTAAACTAAGGATTCTTATAAAAACGAATAAAAAGCAAATGTTAGCCAAACCAAAGCATCTAACTTACCGAGTATATGAAAGAGTCTCTCTTACGTGTTAGTTATTTTTGTTACTATGTTTTGTTATTTTTCTAAACGTATGCGCGTGATGTTTATTCAGATGACCTCTTATCGAGGTCCCGCCCTCCCAATTGTTGTGCATTAACTCATTGTTATATCAACCATAAATTTTATCACGACAAATTCTGTATCTTGACCTAGACAAATGTTCATTTATTGCTATAAATCTGTCTGGGGTTGACTGATAATGACTAAATAAATTTATAAAATGGTTATTATCCATATCACCGCTACAACAGGTCTGATGAATATTTCTAAGTGTAAGGCAATAATCCCAGTCAAACTCAGCGCGAATATAGTTATCTCTGATCACTTTTCCTATGTGTGTGTACCGCTGGGGTACATAAATCACATCAGTGTTTAATGTCTGGTCAGCAGAAGGGGTGAGCACACCTCAAAATAGAAGCGAATATTTGCTCAATTAACACTTCTTATAAAACCGAAACCACAAATTACCACAAAAACAACGAAACTAAAGCTTCTAAATAACCGAGAGTTTCTCCAACGGGTCAGTAAATTCTGTTACTGGTTTTCGTTCGTTATATTTTCGATATGGAAGGAAGTGTTAGTTTTGCAATTGGACGCTTCTAATTGAGGTCACACCCATACTGCTGTTGTGGTTTTATTCAAATATGTTATCGAGACTGATTAGATATCATTATCTTGGATCATGTAAATTAATTATTATAAAAACGGGTGGGGTTGACTGAACATGATTAAAGAAATTTATGAAAAGATTATAGTCGTAATCTCCACTATACCAGGTCTGATGAATATTTCCTAATGTATGTGTATCAACTCCATTAAACACAGCAAGAATATTACAGATATCTCTGATCACTTTTGGAATTTGTATATATCGCCGGGTTACATAAATCACATCCGTATTTTTATGTATATCTCGAAAAAATATTCTAGCTGTATTTAAATGTTAACCCAGCATTATATCATCATGTACTACAAAATTATTAATACTTCCATGAATATCATCAACACTCGGTGCTTCATCAATATCAGTGATAAAATTAATAATATCTTTATTTAACGTCGCTGCGTTTTCATTAAAATCGTATAACACATCGTAACACCGCTGATCATCTACAGACGGTGCTACTAAATATAACTTATCCCACTTTAGCCATCTCATTATCAAGTTAAGTAACAATTGAGTCTTACCACTTCCAGATGGACCTATAATAATCATTCTGATAGAATTTGGAAACGCTGGATGCTGTTTAACCGGTTTTCGCTTATTTGTAGCTGAAAAATTAATTACATTCATCATGTATAATAAATAATATCGATCTATATTGCGTTAAATGATAAGGGCGTACCCCGACAGATACAATAACAAGTATTGCAACAAAAAGAAATAAATCAGCACTTACAGGCAAATGTGAACGATGCGGCAAAAAGAAATTTAGATTTATCCCATGTGGCAAATCCAATTTTTAAAACAAAAAGAGGAAGTGATATTGCAGCAAAATTGGCAAAATTACCTGATACCCCGTGTGCCAAATAGCCAGGAAAAAAAAACATCTTCCTGGATATAATTACTGCGGCCCTGAACCAGGCTTGATATCAGACTTGACAGCCAAGACCAAACAAAACCAAATGAACATCAGAGAAACGATATTGATCGAGTTTGTCACGCTCATAATGTGTCTTATAAAAGTAACAATAAGCAGTGTAGACACCTCGCATGTATAAACTTAATTCACACGTTAAATTAGATTACTGATAAATCTTTCAAGGAATCATTAGCTTGTTGGTTAATAAAACAGCAATGAACAGTAAGCTTGTATTAAGGGCTGGTTATTAATATTATTATGGAATCCATTTCGTATTCCCTAAGAGGATACTGGACAGGAAAATGATCAATTAATAACCTCGCATAAGCAGGAGATTGGTTAACAAGATAGGCAATAAGGCAAATGTATCTTCCACTGTCTAAAATAATCAAATACGGGCATTTTGATGTCAGCGTTCCAATGAAGTTCATCAGGCTGATATTGTGTTCTTACCAAATGATATTGTCAAAAGACGGACACACAAATACGCATTAACTATAGGTAATATTGCAAGCAGATACAAAGAATTAGAGCCATTATCGACAAAGATAGCAATAGAAGTAGCTTCTGCATTTTAACTAATTTATCAATGAGGAAATCTGCGATGGCCATATCAATGACAAGTTGATCCTGGAAAGGACTTTCAACATGCAGTATCATCGATAATGAACCATCATGATGTCACCATCAGACGAGGACATACTGCAATACACCGTGATCAGGCATTTGTTGCACGATTCAATCTAACACTTGCTGAGCGTTTATTTGGATATCAATACGCAAAGGAATTGATTCAAGACAAGAAATCTCGCAAATGTGTTGCATGATTACCAAGTGTTATAAATGCATTAAATAATAAAATAACTCGAACAATCAATACGAAACCGAATAACGTGATCATAAAAATTATATACCCGCACGAAAAAATTGTTCGAAACAACAACTACTAGATAATGGGATTGTAAGATATGTATATGAGCCGTGTGAACGTGAGGGTGGTTAAAAAGAGCTACCGGTCCTTTTTGGAGTGTTACCACGCACAAAATATGTAATATAACAAGATCCACGGGTAGACCTGCAATCTATAAATTCGATTCAAGTGCTCCTCAGCGTGGATTTACACTTGAACAGTTGCAAGTGATACCTGAGGATATACAATTACCACCGCGATCACTTAACTAGCACCTACATTCAAGGCAGATCTGCATCGTATTTTCACGTGTATGACCGCGACGAATATCCTTCCTATCCGCGGTAAAGTGTCATGAATTTTGATACGAAGCCTTGTATTTAGACCAAGCATTATACAATTACAGCTCTCACAGTGATTATTCTGCTGTTGTTTCAACATCATTATAAAGTCAGCATCACTATCAAAGTCGCGATTATTTCCTTTATCACTTTGTTTATAACAAGCGAGTTGTTTTCGTACTATATCATTGCCAACAATTTTGTTGCTGGTGTCAGGACAATTAAAATAACCGTCCGAGGTTGATTTATTCTTATAACTCAGGACACTAAGAGATATAATAAATTTGAAAACTCGATGCGATCATCAATTATCCAAACAACTGTATCAGACTTGGTTAACGCCTAAAATGGGTGTATCGTCATTGCCTAGCATCCAGGGCTATTTTTCCGCTAACGCATCGACGACAGTACTGATATCAACTGCGAAAACATCATTTAATACGAGATTCTGTTTCCTTGACTCTCCTGGAATTTCAGCTTCACCATTCTGTCTTTGTGTATCAGCTGGTGTGTAACATAACGGTAGGGGTAGCGCTGGAAGCTTTTCTTCATGCGCTTCAAATAATTGTGGTGGTTGACCCTGATCGCCAGACATTATCACAACTGTACTTATCAGTAAGAGCCAATCAAGAAATGATTTTAATATCCAACGACACTGTGCATATCGCATTCCAGATGGTATCATTGGGAATACGTGTAACACCCATTCTCTCAGGATTCCGTGGGTACCCATTATACCGAAAGAAACTATGATAGGTACACGATTTCACAACTCGTTCTTTCATTTCTCGTGCGAGTCTATGTGTAGGGGTTAAGATTATCAAATCTGACTTGTCCCGAAATAATCAGATATCAGAATTATCATCAGCGCCATCTATATCTGATCCAGTATGTAGACATAAGACTGTTTACTTGAACGGATGTTGCGGTTGTGGTAAGATGACTCCTGTTATCGAATTATTTCGGGAGAAGTCAGATTTGATTGTCTTAACTCCTACACATAGACTCGCACGATAAATGAAAGAACGAGGTGTGAAATCGTGTACCTATCATAGTTCCTTACGGTATAAAGGTTATCCACGGAATCCTGAGAGAATGGGAGAGAAATATATTCCCAAGGTTTTCCTTTAGGATGAGATATGCACAGTGTCGTTGGAATTATTAAAAACATTTCTTGATTGGCTATTACTGAACAATACTGTCGCGATGATGTGTGGTTATCACGGTCAATCCCCACCATTTTTGGCTTGCTAAATAATTTTGTTAATCATTATGAAGAAATTGATAATGATCATAAAGCGCTTGATCCAGAATTAATCGAGTTAAAGAGATCAATCAGATTACAGTCGGATAAAATCCAGTGCAAAATAGCTCGTAAAATAATTTCAGAAACGTATTTGAATAATTAGTGGGATAAATGGAGACCAAACGATTTGATAGTGGCAAGTAGAAAGATAGTCAGATGCACAATTGTGCAACATTTTTTTGAAGCGCATAAAGAAAAGTTTCCAGCGCTACCCATGCCGTTATGTTACATACTAGCTGATACACGAAGACAGAAAATGGAAGTTGAAATTCCAGGAGATTCAAGGAAACATAATTTCGTATTAAATAAAGTTGCTGCAGTTGATATCGGTGCCGTCGACGATGCGATAGCGGAGAAATCTAATTGGATGCTACACTCATCTTCGGTGTTAACCATCTCTGATACAGTTCTTTGGAACATTGATGATCGCATCGAGTGGTCAAGTTTAGTCTATCTCGCAGTGTCACAAGTTAGAAGAATCAATCAACCTCGGAGGGTTATTTTAAATGTTACTGAGACCAGCAAAAAAATTGTTAGCAGTGATATAGTACAAAAAAAAACTCTCTTGTTATAACCAAAGAAATTTTTACAAATCGATGCTTTGATATTGATGTTGAACTTATAATGATGCTAAAACAACAGCCGAATAATCACTGTGCGAGCTGTAATGGTACCACGATATGGTCCTGGTCTAAAGAAAAGGAATCGGAACAAAATCCAATGCAATTTACCGCAGATAGGCATGATAGTTGTCGCGGTGGTACATGTGAAAATACGATGCTGACCTGTCTTGAATGTAATAGGCCCAGAGGTGCTAGTAAATTGATTGCGGTGGTAATTGTGTATCCTTGGGTATCACCTGCTACTATTCACGTGTAAATCCACGTTAAGGAGCAGTTTAATCTAATTTATAAATTGCAGGTCTTCCCTTGGATCTTTTTATATTAGATAACTTTTGTGTGGTAACATTCCAGATATGATCGGTAGCTCTTTTCTACCACCTTCAAGTTCGCCCGCCTCATATTAATATCTTACAATCACATTACGAAATAATTGTTGTTTCAAAAAATTATTTCCTGCGCGTATATATTTGTTATGATCGCGTTATTAAATTTCATATTTGATTGTTCGAGTTATTGCATTATTTAATGCATTTATCTCTCTTGGTAATCTTGCCACCAATTTACGAGATCTTTTGTCTTGAATAAATTCCTTGGCGTATTAATATCCAAATAAAAGCTCTGCAATTGTTCAATTAAATCATTCAATAATTGTTTGATCATGGTGTATTGCAGCATGTCCTCTTCTGATGGTGACATTATGATGCTTCTTCGGCGATGATACTGCACCTTGAAAATCCTTTCCAGGATCAACCTGTAATAAATTTGGCCATCGCAGACCTCCTCGTTGATAATTCGTTTAAATGCAGAAGCTACGTCAGTTGCTGTCTTTGTTGATAATGGATCTGACGATTTTGTATCTCCTTGCAAGATCACCTATTGTTAACGCGTATTTGTATGTCCGTCTTTTGATAGTATCATGTGGTAAGAATAAAATATTATCCTGATGAACTTCATTTGGAACGCTGACATCAAAATGTGCGTATTTGATTCTTTTAGGCAGTGGAAGATAAATTTGCCTTATTGCCTGTCTTGATAACCAATTTGCTGCTTAGGCGAGTTTATTAATTGCTGATTTACCTCTGCAATATTTTATTGGCTGCTAATAAATGGATTCTATAATAATATTAATTACCATCCCCTAATATAATCTTACTTTTCATTGCGGTTTGTATTAACCAGCTAGCCAATGATTCTTGAAAGATTTATCGGTAGTAGAATTTAACGCGTGAATTAATTTTATATATGCGAGGTGTCTATGCTGCAGAGTATCACATTTAAAGGACACATCATCGACCAATTGCGTTTATCGGATGCTCTCCGGGCTTCGGTTTGTCTTGGCTGTCAAGTGTGATATCAAGTCTGGTTCAAGGGCAGCAGTAATTATATCCTGGAAGACGTTTTTCTCCCAGCGATTTGGCCCAAGGTGTAACAGGTAATTTTGTCAATTTTGCTGCAATATAACATCGTTTTTGTTAGCAAAACTTGATTTGTCACCTGGAATAAATCTAAATTTCTTTCTACCGCATCGTTCACATTAGCTTGTAAGTGCTGATCTATTAATTGTTGTTGTAATAATTGTTAGCTTATCATTTGACACAATATAGATCCATATTCTTTATTATACACCATGAATGTAATCGATTTTTCAGCGACAAAAACGCGAGACCCGGTTACTAAATTTTATCAGAGTGATTATTATAGTTCCATCTGGAATATGAAAGACTCAGTTGTTACTTAATTTGATCATGAGATGGCTAAAATGGGAAAAGTTGTATTTGGTAGCACCATTTGTAGACGAACAACTGTGTTACGATGAGAAATTATCGGTTGCTTAAAAGCTTCAATTTGTTTTTCATTTTGTTTTCGGCTTTGTAGGAAGTGTTATTTTAGCAAATATTTGCATCTATTATGAGATGTGCTCAACATTTCTGCTGACCAGACATAAAACACTGATGTGAATTATGTACCCCAGCGTTACAAACAAATACCATAGGTGATCAGAGACAACTGTTATTTCGTGAACCGTTTGACAGGGATGAAAACCTAACACTTAGAAATATTCATCAGAGCTGTTGTAGCGGTGATATGGATTTTAATCTTTATTTTAGAAATGTATTTAGTCCTGATCAGTCAACTCCACATGGATGTAAAACAATAAATGTACATGTCCCTAAATATGAGTGAAAAATGGAAAACGACTATCATCCCTGTATCGTAGTCTCCAATTACCTTCTTATCATAAGAACCTCTGCTGACAATTGAATACTGTGTCTCTCTTTTTTTCATAGCTCATCAAACAACTGACGGAAACCTTCTGTATTTCTTGCCCAGTAGTGGTGTCCACATGCATTCATCTCATGGTCCTCTTGGCTTTCGAATAGTGCCTAGTTATTAAAAGCAAATGCATTTTGAAACGGCACATTCGCCTTTTTTAAAGTGTTCAGCACTGGAGGGTTCTTGTTATCTGCGAATGTTACGAGTACGAATATGCTATTTCCTATATCAATAGCAAAGATGGACAGAATATAATCGAACACGTACTTTAACGACCGCGTTAGTCTTGTGTCAGACGATTTGGTTACAAACCACACTGCATCCAAGACTTCGATGTCCTGTTCGCCCGAACTGTTGAAAAGCACCCTTAGGTGATCAACATGTTCTCGATCCCTGTCAATACCTCTTGTAATTCCAAAGCCAGGAGTGTAGAGGATATTTAACGTAAAATCAAGCTTACTTTCATCCTCCGGAATAGTATAGCATCCATTCCATCTGTGAGATGCTCTTAAAGTATATATATATATATATATATATATATATATATATATATATATATATATATATATATATATATATATATATATATATATATATATATTCTCCCATACAATAAGTACAATAGTTATAACCGCATGATTAAGTTCTTGCAACCTATGCACACATCTGACAATATTGAGCTAAAAAGTATTTTGAAATTAATATTTTGATATTGGTATGGCGATAATAGCAGACCATACGAACCTGCAAATTAATTTAATCCTGAGTTGACTAGTATTATTCAGTAAGGTGGTTCGTATTCTTCATCCCAAAATGGTACTTCTAAATTGCAAAAATTTGAAATTAGAGTTTAAGATTTTTGTTTTTTGGCATCATCATTATCTCGTCACTGCTGTTTTCCATTTCATCTTGTATTAGGTCAATAACGGATAAGCGAACTCTGTCTTCCTACTGGATACCCATGATATGATTTACAACTGAGTTTATCATTGTACTTTTCCCAGCCCTAGTGCCACCAACAACCATCACCGTTTTCTCTCGGAAATTTGCAGGAGATCTGTTCCCTAAAATTGTTTAAAATTTGTTACCAAAATGATTGTTTGTTACTCGATTTCAAAATCAATATGTATTTGACTGACACATGAGTGCAAACCTAATGATTCTGATACTGAGTGCATGTGTTAAAATAATACTTTGTAAATAATAATCATTAAGGGACCAGTGTACTACCGTTTGTGAAACTTCTACGTATATCGAAAATCACTCGCGATCGGATATAACACATTCAAAAGTGTTCGAGTATAAAATATACATGTTTTGCACTGATATGGATGCTTTTGGCAATACTTTATACCTAGGACGTGAAAACAATCATATGTTGGAAAGTGCAATCCTACAAAATATAGTTTGAATTTAATTACTTATTTTTATTCAAATGAATTGATCTTTACTTGGAAATTATGAGTACTACGTCATACCAAATATCTACCCAATCATTCGTCGTTGATCACTATCTTGGTCATTGTTAAGTAAATACTCATATAAAACGTATGCATTGGGATTTTAAAAGGACCTTATAAATGTTTCAAATCTTATAATATGATATATGTTATTGGCTATGCATATCACTATTATACATTTCGTTTCAGATGAATATACTGGAACACCTACCGTAAACAGATTTCCTTGTTTTAGCTTGTGAATTAAACAGAATTTGGTGTAACAGTCAATGGAAGTTTCTGGATTGTCCGCTTGCCATTTGCCTGCGGATTATGTGCACCAATTTGCAACTCTTGCATAACAGGTTCTCTCCTGGCAATGCTTTGGCAGGGTGAACTGAGGGGGCCTAAATCAAAAATTATATATCACTGTTATTTTGGTTTCAACATCGTGTATTAAATCGATTTGATTCAAGTACTGCGATGCTGTGTGCTAAATTGAATAATATTTTGATTTAATAATTTTGCACGATATTTGTTATGTGAAGAAAATGTGAATTATTGTTACATCTTTCTTTATATTAATAAAGATGTTAAACCTTTTTAGTTGTATCTGAGAGCATTCAGTTCAAATGTGTAAGCCTTTAGTAATAGCACTCTGATATTAGCATTCTTGTGAAAGATTTAATTGATTATAAGTGTTGATCTTTAAACAGTAATAATAAAGCCAGAAAGACTACGTTGTGTTTATCGTCAACATATAATGTACGTAATTTGTCCTGAAAGATAACAATATCGTCAGATTTCTATAATAAGTTATTTTAAGTAAGTCTTAATCTTGGGTGTCAATTTCACTGCTAAGTCTTTGTCTCATTTGATATTTATAATAAGATAAAAACAAAGCAGCTCACTCGCGTACATGGTTTACCAATATAGTCAACATTAATAATAATATCACATATTCAAACAAATATGTTTCAAAATACCCTGATCAGTCTTGTATGTCACTAAAATGTAGCTATACAAATAATGGAACCTATTATAAATGAATAGTTTCGAGGTTGGTATATTTTCTCCCGGCTAAACCACTACAAAATATTTTGATCAATAATGTCAAGTTCGTAAGTCTACGTTTGATATATAATTAATTTTGGTATATTTTCGTTCTGGCATAGTATCGTTTTGTAATCGTCTCGCGTTCAAATCAACATTTCGATGGAAACAATAATAATACATTTATCACCTTTATTAGAACATTAAAAACTAATCGTCGATCAAGCATATGTGTGTAAGCGTAAAACATCACAGCTGTGACAAGTTTAATACACGTGTGCTTATTATGACATATTCTCTCATTATTTCACCTTTCGATACATTTAACGGGCTTCGCCAGAGCAAGCTGATAACCTGAGGTGAATATGATGAAACAATTGACGCAATGCTGTAAAGTTTATCTGCAATTCTAGCTCCAAAGAGCATAGTTCAGCATGATACGAGACGACCAGTTCCAGCCACTATGAGAAGGATAGTGCTTTGGTCCAGACACCCAGTTGTGACACTGTGACAAACGTTCATACCGAACGTTACATAACAATGCTTATAGTTATACTTGTGCAAGCTAATCGCGATACAAACAAACATGTAGTCAGTTCTGGTTGATAATCGAAAAACATGTGACACATAGATATTGGATGAACAATTTTAATTCATAGGTATGACAACCGTTTCATAAGATAATAGCCGAACATAATACCAAATGGAAAATACAGACGTATTCTTAGCGCCAGATGTAAATGTTAGGATCTGTTTCAAACCTCATCAACATAAGTTAGTTAAGAAAAGAACATTTGTGTAAAACGTGATTTTAATATCGTCGTATTTGTCATATATTTGTTAAGGCACTACGTCGTTCTGGTATCTCATCTGAATTTAATAACAATATTTTGTCGGTAAAATTTGATAAATAACCGATAATTCATTGTTCCTGCCATTTATTTGAATAGCTTACATTTGTTAAAATATAATTAGATATGAATCACCTTTAGCGCAAACTAGACCCAAATAGGAGGAATGTTATAACTGATGTTTGACCATCAGGAAAGATACACATCAGTATGTCTCCTACCATTAGTTTTGAATGGGCTACCCTAGAAAATCTGATAAGGCGCGATTGACGTGGTACTAGATAGTGATACTAACTACTAAGCTCAACGCTGAATTCCATTTAAAAGGCGCAGAAAGAACATTAGTGACGTTGGTCATTTTTCATGTTCAGGGCCACATACGTAGGGTTTTGCATTTAATATTGTTTCCCAGATGCATACTTTGGCATACAGTCCTGCCTATTTTATTATATCAAGTAGTGCGCAAGCCGGATATTATAGACTGCATGTGGACAATGAATCATCTCTTAAACCCATCGCGTCTAGTTTACAGGACAAGGCATGGAGATTAGAGAATTTAGCGGCTTGCAGTCATTCCTAGTATATCTTGATATCACGATACATACAGAGCTAAGTCGACATCGTTAATGTCACAAGGCCATCGCAATGACGTTAGTTATGTTGGACGGCTGGCAGACGCCACGATTGAAGCGTACGTGCGTGTTTGACTAGATAGCATTTGTATGCATTGTGTAGCTTTTGTCAAGACATATTGCAGTACCTCCAGTTTCCTATACCACACACTACAAAAGTAGTAAAATATATCATGAATATGTAGCTTAATGCATTCCTATGTTTGAGTAATCTATTTCCTCAAACCATGTATCCTAAAGACGATTTGACCAGGCAACGTATCATAGATAACTCCTTAGAGGTAATCAACTTTCCACGATAGGTCTGTGGCCGTAAAAAGATACGCAAGTACCTCAATCCGGAAATCGCTGCTAAAAATATGATTTAATATTTATTCTGATTGAAATACGCATGGTTGGACTTCATGAATTTTACTTTATTATCAAAACGGACTAAAACAAAATGGTGTATTCCTAACATACTGTGAATAAGGGCAGATTAATGTTCTGGAGGCAAAAATTATACCTTGAATACAACTGCCTTCCCAAGCTGAGCCCAGAAGCTGTTCGTACTCAAATTCCTCTCTGAAAAAGGTCCGTGTCATGGTCATATATAAATAACCAGTAACAGAATGGACGTTACCTTTTGGATAGCCCCTCGACAGAACAAATGTGTGAAAGGTAGAGTGAAAGCTGCTGGCGAACTCTAGATACTATACATAGAGCATGCCTTTCGAGGATTAAATATCAAAATATACAACCGTCGAGAAGGCGGCGCACAATGCGAGAGCAGCAGGGCATTAACAAGGCACTGACATGTTTTAGAACTGAGCTTCCAAACAATGCTACATTAGCTGACAAAACTGACAATTCCAAACAGAATAAAAAAAAAACTCGACTTGATGAAGATAAATAAAACGCTATTTAAAGTTTCAAATTATCGCATAACAGCAGATGCTGAAACATATGGCCAGTCAGAAAAAGAGTAAAAATCTCAGTACCATAGAGCGACGCGATCTATAGAAAAGGAACATGCAAACAGTAAGCGTGCTTGATGGTATTGATATCTTATTAAATCAGGTGTCTCTGATGACCGGTATAGAGCAATATTATTAACAAACATTTCATATTCCTCGTGCCCACTTCGACACTACTTTCCAATGCGTGAGATCATAGCATGAAACTGTGGTATGACTTATGCGGCTAATACGTTTTAGTAAGCGACTATCCAAGAAACTAATCAACGCGTCTTGGTCAAAACGTAACTCAATCACATATCATATATATATATATATATATATATATATATATATATATATATATATATAACAATTACGCTCTTCAACGTTTAAACATTTCCAGAACGATGTCGACACCACTGGATACTAGCATTCCTAACTATTTTAGTTCTTCAGCAGACGGCCATATACTACAATAACTACCACCTGCACCCAGTTGTAGTTGTGAATAACTTCCGTGTTCAGTGGCCGGTTCAATTCCTGCTACATTTGAGAGGCAGTTAGGTGATGGCTCTAATTTTTTTATGGTTTTGGATTGTCGTCGGCCAGGAAGTAATAGCCGACCACATATGAAAATATACCATATCTCAGCGATATGTGCATACACTTTGACTTACATATAAATCATGGTATTGTGTGGTCTTCTCGGCCTATTGCTTCTTGTTGATTTGCAAAATCTTTCTGCGTGTATACGAATGGGTGTGAGTTCAAAGAAAATAAAGCTTTGGCATCTCCTCGATAATCAAACCAGAAAAATATCGCTGAATGTGTTCGTTTCGATTTCTTTTTTTTACATCAATGTCTATTACAGTACGTCTGACATAGGACTAAACTGACAAAGTTGATATAGATGGATGCATATCTTAATATCGAGATTTTGCCACCTGTTTTTCATGAAAATTTCTGCTTTTCTGGCCTCCGAAACATATTGTCTTGTATAGGAATAATGAATTCTATGGTTTGGCGAGACTTATAGTTGCATTGGAAATTTTCTTATTGGATGCGCACGATAATTATCTGGAGAATTGAAAGTTGGTTTTTGAGATATTCTGGTATGTTCAGCATATAGATATATATTTAAAGAGTTTTAATAGTCGTGCTTAAAGCTGTCATACAAGATATTCCAGATTAACCTTAATTTTCCCGCTGGATTTAAATGAAAAGCAATGTTGTTCCATTTATTAAAGTTAATTTAATTACAGTCGACGATTTTAGATTTTGTATTTCGCACCAAAATTGTAGGTGGCACTAACTTGATATTTATCATAAAGCACTGTTTTGAGTGTCTGGAAGTTGCTTCTCCAATCAACTCATCTACCTAACCCCTCCCCCTCCCCATTTGTTTCGAAACACAAAGATGTGTCTAAAATGTATGTATTGAGAAATACTTTGATTCTGTTGTAACTGTTCTTTGAAGACACGTATCCGTCCAGATAGAGTCCGCAAGAAGTCCATCATATAGTGTCTTTGAACACTGAAACAATCATTGGGGAACTATATAAGACCGTTATACATTTGAGCATGCGTTTGTTAAACAAGAACATGCTTTCTTTTTAGAACAAAATATAAATATTAAACATTCAAACACAATGTATCTAAAAGTTATAGGAGCGTTTAAAATCGAAACGTTTTTCTCTGGTATTTGTATCAGACGTTCGAAATGTAGTAGATTTAAAAAATATTCAGTGTACTGTAAAATGTTTATAACTTCCTTAAAACTTAATTTGCTGTTTTTAACGGTATGTTACGCAAAACAAATATAATTAGACAGATTTGATCATTTTACGTTTGATTTTATATATTTAAATATGCACATCAGCAGCAAAAATACTTCGAAATTCTTATAAGACTGGTGATAACATATTTGTAGAATGTAAGCTATTCAACTTGATTTATAACAGAATAAGACGGACGCACTGTTTATTGTACGGTGTAAATGTTCAAATAATACAATAATTTGTCTATCTTCTAATGCTTAAATGCACTAAATGTTGCATGTAACACTGTGATTGGATTTTATAGTTATGCTATGAAAATAGGTATTGTTCATATATATTATAACGTCTGCAGCACATACAACATTAAATGGGTTTCTACAAATTAAAATATCTATTGTTTTGTCAGATATAGATGTTTCTATGAATGCATCTTTTGCCTCATTGTGTTACAACCAATAACTCGGAAAAATAATACATTTATAACACGAATTTGCCAAAAAATATACAGATTGCTTTCGATCTCAAATTCTTATATCATTTTAACTGTCTGCTCAAAAGGGTAACGTATAGTTGTAAAAGGAGTTTAACAGAAGTATAGAATGATATATGAGATACAATAACACAATAATGTACTGTTTGAATAACATATTAGAAGATTATCCTTGCTTTTGTATATATTTTGATGAAACTTTCAAGGACGTTAAGAAAAGTTACATTTAGATATCGTTGCATAAGAGCTACATTGCGAACGTTGATACGGTGAAAAATGACTCAGTTGTTTAAGTTCACAAACTATCAATATTAAATTCATAAAAGTCTGATTCTCTAATATTTTGTTCTCATTTAGTTATTATACATTACGGAAACAGAAAAGGTAGCCATTACCTTTCGGTGTTTTCTCATGAATTGTACGACATCAGGGAATTTTACGACGACATAATACTGAAACAAACGTGTAAACTAGGTACGTGACATGTTCTTGAATGCATGTTTGCGGAAACTTAAAAAGAAAGTCAATAAGACTAAATCAATAGTGTAATGGTGTATATGTTTTGTCACAATTTCAGCAAAAGGATCATGCAACAAGCAATACAAAAACCTATTAGAGTAACAAAAAGCATCTTTGAAATATTTTGACCAAGCACAAGCAATCTCAGTAGTCTCCATAATGCTGCACTCTTAGCAATTCAATACAGAGATCTCAAATGGGTAATAATATTACATTTCATTATGAAACAGACCAAATAGTGCCCTGCGTTGCAATATTGGTGATTTCCATAAGTTCTACATTAAATGAACTTTGAAAGTTCATCTCCATTTATTGAAAACATAATCACTTACAATGAAAAGGGCCGTTTGATAAAGTATCTAAACAAATGTTCACCATAACACAAATTTCAATGTGTGTATGTGTCTTTCCAGTGCAAACCTGTAAATTAATTCAGATTTAAATGTATTTGTATCTGTTAAAATGTTTGAAAATTATAAAAGTACAAGTAAGCCTCAGTTTGATTTGCTAATCATAATTGTCTTCTGCTTGTGAATCCTTGTGGTCTACATTACTCGGGTATACTATGTGCTATCAAATGAGAACCTCCCTTAAAACAAAACGCACTTCCATGTTTACGCAAATACACACCACATCTTGGGATGACACTTTCGCCTTGACTTTTCATTTGCTGCTGCATTTGTCTCACCTTAATGTCCATTATCGACGAATAAGTTAACAGTGACATCATTTTACTGCGTGTGATGTGTTTTAATGGTGAATACTGTTTATTTCGCGTTATAACTTTAGCTGATATTTTGAGAAGAAACTTTATTTCTAGAGTATAATTTTGATATGGATGTAAGTCATTTTTAAACTCGACTACCAAAGAGGCATAACCAAAATGATTAAAAGCAAAACATTCAGTCTTCTAAACATACTTAAGTACCAACAAGCCACGTGACATTCTTATATTCCATTCTTAAAAAATGTATATCGTACGAGCTACATGAGGAAAATTATTCCGGGCTGAATATTGTCCTATTTCCACAAGAAATATAAATTGTGCAAGATCAGAAGTATCATGCTCCTATCACATAACGTTCTCTTCATCTCGAATCTAAAGCCAATAGAAATGTCCCCAACGTGTTTAAAACATAAACCGATATTCATCTTTGAGAGTTGCCAAGCTTCTATTTCAATCTCATATATAAGTTTTCATTCGGAGTTAAATTTGACAAGTATATCGTCTTTCAAGTATATACTATGACCATGTATGGAATTGCAAAAATATCATAACCGTGTGTTTAATCTTTATCAATCTTTTAGGGATGGCCTTTATGCCAGGCTGACACCGTAAAATTAAGTAACTTAGATGTGCATGTCAAGTAGGTGTATACCGTGTTCCCTATCTAATTGAAAATATCGGATACTATTCATCTCCATTTATTGAAAACATAATCACTTACAATGAAAAGGGCCGTTTGATAGAGGATCTTAACAAAACAAAAAAACAACAACGTTGCTTTACTTTAAACTTTCTTGAACGCTATTATCCAAATAATAGTGATAACGCGTGTATTGAATCCTAATTACATGCAAGCGACATATTCGTATAAATATAGCTCAAAGAAATCCCCTGACTATCTACGTTTTATGTTGATACATACTTTAAGTGCGAATTACTGAATTTTGCCGCCACTAGTGTTGACATCAAAGAGACCGGTCAAACCCTCGCCTTGTGTTTGGTCTTGTCTATTATTCAGAATCGCGTGCATATTGCCTGTAATCGTAAATAAATAAATAGTCTCTCTTAGATCTGTTCCTGGTAAATCACACTAAATTACCATATGTGGTCATGTTTCGTCACCCTGATCAATTCTTTGAATTCGATATTTATTATCTGCATAAAACTGTTGTAGATGAAGGTCTTATTTTTTATTTTAAATGGAACAATTTTATATTTCACTCTTTTTATCATGAAACGATTTATCGGTATGTATAATTAAATATTTAGATTTGTATGATATCCGATTCCTGATAGTCTACTAAAATAAGCCTAAAATACTCTTGAGAGCTGATTGTGTATTTAGTACTTGGTGTAAAAAAACTGGATGAAAAATTACAAAGTTAAATACTCACTGATGACATCAACGATACAAAAAGATCGATCATGTAAACGAAAATTATCTACTAGCATGTGTGTCTTAGTGAGGGTTTCACTTAGACAATATCTTTCAAGACCGTTGGCAACTAAGTAGTACCGTTTTATTTTAAAATATGTAAATTATCTGGACCTTTTAACACCGGCAACTTTAAAATAAAAATATGTATATTGATGAGAAATGAAAAGACATTATTCGTGTTTAAATCTTCCACTTTATTGTGTATGTATGTCTAAAACCATTTGGAGAAAAATAAATGACTACTTATTTTACCTGTCGATGTGTTAAGATATATTTTATCGTTTTGGCCCTTTTCTGAAAATGGCAATGAAATTTGAATCTTATATGTATTTCAAATATTTTACCGCACCTGTGCATTCATTACTATGCTAATAAATAATGTGTTTGATGTTTTTGCTACAACCATCCAGCTGTACTTTTAATAGCGTTGGGAAGACTGCAGTTAATGAATAAGTTTTCCCGACGGACGATCTAGTAGTTGGTTATTACACTGACATTTATAACTGATACTTCTGTAAGACCATGGGTTTAGAATATCATATTAGTTTAGGGCTCCATGTCTATTGTAGCGTCTTCATCTATCTACATTACGTTTCTGGACCTTAAAAGGGCTTGACATAAGGCAAGTGGTAAATTATACTAAATACCTACACTTCAATACTACTTGACATAGCTTCATTCAATAAACAAATTGTTATCACTTTTGCTATCTTTTTTCACTCTTTGCATGTGGCAGTACCATTGTTGCAAGCTAGCAGCACTGCCGTTCGAATTTCACTACGGGTATATCCGATTCAAAGGCATGCTAGTATGTTTATTTCCTATTAAGAAATTATTTAGTTGTGGTAGTCATTATAGCTTAAATAATAACATATTGGTATCTTTTCCAGAATTTTTTGGATTTGGGATGTTGAACGATACGGCAACAATTGAATGTATTATTGTTCCGCTGCATCAATAGTAAACTGTCGAAATAAAGGACACACCATAATAATCGATGCGGTCTAAACCGATTGTGTTATTTAAATTCGTTTGTTTTAGAACACAGCGACTTTAGATTTCGTTTTCAGAAAGTATTTATATCTTATAAGAATGATTATGTAAAATTGAAATGGCTTGTTTCGTATCACTTTTAAAACATACCATGGAACGTAGCCTTTTGCCTAAAAATGGTTGGCTTCGAGTGGAAGTACACGGAATCATGAAAGTCTTTATTATGAAGTTGTGAAATGTACAACAATCTTTGCCTGATACACTTTTCGTGTGTGTACATTTAATTTCTAAATATAACCTCAGAAGCATGTACTTTGTTTTAGTACTAGAATTTACATCCGTGTATACTTTGACTGGGATTGCAACCTGACAGAGGTGGTAAAGGTACTGTTTCGTATGGGATAGGTCATACGAAGGATTAATACTAAAGCACTAGTATAATTCATGATCAAAACGAATTCCTAATTTGCATTATTAGTGGAGACCGAACAGACCCTTTATTTCCGACGTTATTTTACCATAATAAAGGTTTCTTTCAAAACTCCTATAACTTTTTAGAGACCGTATTTTACCAAAATAACGGTTCCTTATTTGAAAAATAAAAAGGTCCAGTAACTACTCCTATGTGTGTGGTCAAGAGTCCGAAGGCTGCAATTAATTGACCGGATAATTTGTAAATAATCCAACACTATATCGTGACCGAGGGTCATTTATGTTAATCGTTACAAATCCGTGTGGAGTATCATTAGCGCGATTAACAAATTTTTTAAATTGATTCAGTTCCATATCACCGTCAAACCAGTATTGATAAATATTTCGTAGTGTATACTTACCAATACCGTTAAATATACAAACAAGATTGCATTTTCTCTGAGCACACTCGGAATTTGTTTGTAATTTAGTTTTTCTAACATTACATCATCGTACACAACAAGGTTATTAATTCTCTCATCTAGGTCTTCCACGAAAGGGGCATCTTCAATACCTGTGATAAACGCAATATCGTCCTCGCCGGTAATTTCTAATGCGCTATGGTTGAAATCTTTTAATACCTCGTAACAGTGTTGATTACCTGCACTTGGACAAATCAAATAATTTGTTCCATTTTAAATATTTCATTATCATCGTTAACAACAACTGAGTTTTACCACTCCCTGAAGGTCCGACGATGAGCATCCTTTTTGAATTGGGTAACATTGGATGATGTTTCACTGGTTTTTCTTTAGTCAATTACTTCTTCTTCCATTAGATATAACATAATAATATTATGGATTTAAATTGTGTGAAATGTAAAAAACGTACACCAACTCTTGTCCCAACGACCGTTACTACCAAAAATAACAGAGAAGCGTTCACTGATAAATGTGAAATATGCGGTACAAAAACATATCGATTTGTATTTTAAAAAAAGCGGTGGTGGTATCGCCGCCAAGTTAGCTAAACTTCCAGGAACACCATGGGCTAAGTATCCAGGTGAAAAACACCTACCCGGATATAGTTAATGTGGACCGGGAACAAGACTAGATATCAGACTCGACGACTAGGATAATCCCCGCTAAGGTGAAGATCCGATAAACGCAATCGACGAAGCGTGTCTTGTACATGATATAGCTTAACGTAGCGGTGATTTGCAACAACGTCATCTCACGGATGTAAAGTTGATCCACGCGATAAATTCAATGATCATTTAAGGAAACATTAGCATCATGGTTAATAAATCCGCCATGAAAGGTAAATTGTTTTTCTGTGCTAGTATATAACATGGAAAAAAATATTATTCTCCGACCGGATACTACATCGGTAAATCCGCTGTCGATAAACTCGATAGCGCTGCTAAAGTAATTCACAACACAGTTGCTAATTGGTTGTCCAAACAAGCAATATGGCAAATTTATCTACCGGGTCCAGCAAATAGTTAATATGCAAGGTTCGATATTAATACCCCGAATGAAGTTGCTCAGGCGGATATATTATATTATATTTACCGCAACGCAAACGAAAACATGTTTACAAATACGCGTTAACAGTGGTTGATGTAGCGAGTAGATACAAGGAAGCTGAACCGCTATCAACAAAATCATCGTCTGACGTCGCCTCCGCGTTCGAAAAGATATATCGAAGAGGTCCTCTGCGTTGGCCTAACTTATTACAGGTTGATCCCGGCAGGTAGTTTCAAGGTGAAGTATTATCAACAATGAAACAACATAATACTCTAATCCGATGATGACACACCGTAATTCATCGTGATCAGGGGATTGTTGAGCGATTTAACAAAACACTTGCTGACAAATTATTTCATTATCAATACGCGAAAGATTTTGTCGATTTTGCAAGATCTCGTGAATGGGTTAAACGACTCCCTGAAGTAATTTCATCGCTCAACAACGAGGTAACTAGAAACATAAATATGAAACCCGCCATCGCGATAACAAAAACATATATAATCGGGAAAACATTATCGCATTCACCAACATAAATTTTAAATAGCAACGTCACAGTAAGATATTTATACGAACCCCAGCGAACTTGAAGGTGGCACTAGAAGATCAAACGATCTGATATGGAATGTCACCACGCACAAAATATATTCTACGGTGTCGTCTAACGATAGACTAACACGTTATAAACTAGACCCAACTGCACCACAACGAAGTTTTAACATAGAACAATTACAGGTTATTCCAGATGATACTCAATTACCACCACAAAAATCTCAAATAACAATTCTTCTAAGTTGATTTATTCGCCTTACTCGTGACACAGCTAGATAAACTAAATATGACCATGATATATAATTATCGACGATGTACATAATAGTACCTTCGATGGTTAATCCCTGAGACAAGTGTATTCTCATCGCGTTACCTAACACCCACGGTGAATTATGAGCGTTTGACACGTTTTCAACCGCGGATATATTAACATGTACAATATCGTTTAGCACCAATTCTTGCAGTTGTTGCTATATGAGAATATCCACGAGGATGTTTTCTCGTCGTGTATCTGATGGTCGGTAACATAACGGGACGGGTTCCAACGGGAATTTTTCTACGGGAATTTTAAATAATTCTCGCTGAAGATTATCTTGTATTTTTTCTGCTCGCAACGATCGAATTTTTTCCATAACTCGTTAAGGGGTGTTTCATGAATCATTTCACGCATTTTTGAATACCGTATATGAGTTGGAGTTAACACGATCATATCAGATTTTCCAAATAAATCGATTACTCTTGTTGTTTTTCCGCAACCTCCAGGACCGCTCAGATACACAGTTTTGTGGAGTGTTATAAAATCATATATCGACGGATACACCGACACATCCTCGTTGATATTTTTGATGTAATTGTCTTCGATGGTCACATCAGCTGATTCATCATACTCGATTAATCGTTCAGGTTTTTCTCGCCATCTTCCCCATGATCCGGTGTTATCAAGAAATTCTGCAACTTCATCAAAATTATTCCTGTGGAAATAAAACGAATCAGTGGCAACTCTACACGCAATTTTAAAAAATCGATTTATCATCCATAATAAATTTATCGAAACATAACCGGGCATAAAAGGTCTCAAATGAGTATAATGTGGATATTCGCTGTCAAAGTATTCAACAATCGTCCCAAGTTTTTCCCCGTTAGATAAATACGCTGAATATAGCTCAGGAAATCTGTTTTTGTTAATTGTGTCATTGATAATAAAGTCTATTTCAGTGTCATCGAAGAACAATCTTGTTGTTTTTCTTTTGTGATCATGTCTTCCCCCTTGAGTAAATTTTCCTATTATGTTTCTTCCAAAATCCTTTGCTAGACGCTCATAACAATCTTCGGCTTCGGTAACCAAATATTAGTTTGTTTCTGGTATGATATTATTGCGTCTGGTAATTCTCCGTTAATCTCTATTTTAGTCATCTCGTGTGTGTGGTGACCGAATCGGTCAAAGTATTCGTGACACTCTCCATACCCGAGGAAACTTCCAGGGAAACACACGATCATATATACGGATTTCATATCATCGAGATTATATTCTGTGTTCCACCATGACCGAATTCTACACAACTCACTCTAAC
This sequence comes from Unio pictorum, assembly GCA_030141615.1. Lineage (NCBI taxonomy): Eukaryota > Metazoa > Mollusca > Bivalvia > Unionida > Unionidae > Unio > Unio pictorum. The sequence goes on from JARLTB010000198.1 coordinate 623,517, forward strand.
ATCATCGATGAACTCTTTTCTGATCGGACTCCACGAGTTTTTCTCCTGGGCAAAGTGAGCTGCAACCGACGACATTGTAAAACATTTTTTTGTGTTAGTTCATCCGCGAAATCTTGTGAACTTTCATTATATTTCAGCGCGAGATTAGTCATCGCGGTCTGAAGATCTTGCGTACGATATAAATCTCCCTTTGTGTTAACGAATTGGTCATATAGTTTAATTCTTATATATATTCATTGATGAAATCGCTAGCGATTTTCAATCTGGACTTTATGATGATATGAAATGTCCTTGGATGTTTGCCGATTTTTACAATAATCAATCGTCCGAGGAAGCTAAAGAAGAATTCCTTAATTCGTTTTATAGTTTGTATGATGACGTAAGTAGTTGGGATTTACACCGCGGTGAACCATACGCAGTATCAGCGTGGAAAGAGTTGACTGAAAAAGGATATAAAAAATTTATGCTGGACAACTAACGTGAAATTCCTTTAAAACTCTTTGAGTGAAATCTCTTTGAGATTCCACCAAAGATGTTCAAATTTAGAGAAATAAATTTCACATATATATAACATAAATATGAACGACGAAAACATCCACGAATTAAAATCCGAACTTGATCGTATACAACACCTTAACGATAGTAAACTATTCACTTGCAAATATAAAATATAGTCTCCGCGCGACGATTAAGTTTCACTACATATCGGTCAGAGTACCGTGTCGCAAATACCCATTCACGGAAGCGTGATCGTATAATTTATAAAATGGGAAATCCAGAAGTTGCTACCCTGTCCACGATGATAAAAAACCTTTTAAAATCTATCGGAGATGTATTCAACGAAGAACAACTCATAGCGGCAGCTGCAAAAGAGTACGATGACAAATATGTAAAAGTTTCACCAATTACGATTTGAAATTTCCTCGAATACTTGTTTTTCAATTTCATTAACATCACATGAAAATATTTTGTTGAGTTTTTTATCTTCGACGCTTTTCGTAACTTTGTTGCATTCTGCCTCTAACTCGTAATATTGCTGTAATATGTAATTATATTCTTGTTCTTTCTCTTTGTATTTATCCGTTAATTCGTTAATCCTTTTTCTCTGCTGTTCAATTTTTTCCTTTAGATTTTTTTAGCATCCTCGACAGAGATTCTGTGTTTTTGTAGTTGTTTTTTTAAATGCGTAACCTCGTTTCTTACCTCGGAGATTTCTTGTACGAGCGCATGTTTTTTTTTCAAGGTAACGTTGCTTAGCTTCCTTATACCCTGTTGGAGTTCCTTTGGTGACTGCAGATTGAGGGGTCTTCGACCATAATTTGTACAATCGTGCTAGTCCAATTTTAAATTCCTTGGAAACTTCTAAATGGCGTCGAATGCCTCTCATCGCCATTGCTGCATGGTCGTCATCCGCGGTAAGATATGTTGGACGATGTACATAAAAGATTTTTCACAGCAAAAAAAAAATAATAGTTAGAAGCCACGGTCAGCAATGACACTCAACAATCACGGAAACTAAAAAAAATACCGTCAGAAACCACGGTTAGAAACTTTAGTCACCTATCAAATTTACTGGGTTTTTTTGGAAAAATTATTCTTCAAGGATTTTCTTGAGTGCTTCCGGAAGGATACAACAATGTGCATATTGTATTATTTGATCACGACTACATTTAATTGTCATTATAACCTCTCGGTCTAGTCTGTGATTTTGATAATCCGCTAACAAAAATATATCATTGCCAAATTTACTTATGACACATTCGAAATCGGAATCGCTAGCAGCTTCACCTTTAAATGTTTGTTGATAGCGTCTTTAAGTTTAACGTTATCGTAGATGAATATTCGCGTGTGTATATACCTTATTAAAAATCTCTATAATTTCTAATTTGTCAAATCATGAAAACTCAAAGAGTTTCAATAGAAACGCTAGCGTGAAAAATCCTTAGGATTTTGAACCAACGATTTTCTTGAGCTTGTCCACGGAGATACAAGAGTGCGCGTACTGCATTATCTGATCGTGACTACATTTAATCGTCGTTATAATATTTCGGTCTAGTTGTTGGATTTTTTCGTCTGTGAGCAGAAATGTATCGTTGCCGGGTGTATCCATGATTTCGAAACCGCTAGTGGTTTCATCCGTAGGATTTAAACTGAACGCTTTTCTGATAGCATCTTCAAACTTAACTTTATCGTAGATGAATACTCGCACGTGCTGATACATTATTGAAAATGCTGGCAAATTTATAAATCTTTGATTTTAATTATCAACAGATTTCTAAATCTTTGATGAAATCCGTAGGATTTTCCATTTACGATTTCACATCTAAGGTAATTTGTAGTTGTTCGCCCCGGAGATCAATCGGATTAAAATCTTGATCGACGAGTCTAAAATTTATTTTTGATATCGAATTATTAATCACCTCCAGGTATGTTATTTTACTAGTTTTCATGATTAGAAATCCCGGAGAGAGATCCGAGGTAAACGTGTATATTATATATCCTTGATTGACTCTTGTTGACGATCATGTATCAGCGCTATAGCTGTTTAGTATAACATAACAGATAAGATGTACCGCGATCACCGATGAGATATTAACGTTGTTCGGTGATACGTGTTTGTTATTTTTATACACGGAATTATTCGATCGTAGAATCTCAACGTGTGGGGTCAATTTAAACCATAACGTGAGTCTGAGGTAAATACTCGTCGATGAGATCGCTAAGTAGTGTTTGTAATTCTGGAACACATCATCCTGGAAATTTAAAATTGTCGATGATGGCTTGATTTGTCAGCGAAAATGCTCTTAGAAATTTTAATTTGTGTTCGCTTGTATCTTTATCCTTGACAATCAACGAGAGTAATTTATTATTGACGTAATTCATATCAGCGATAATTTGATTCATCTGCTGTTCCAAATTGGTAATTTTACTTCGTGAAGCTGTCAAATCTGCTAGTAGAGATCGCTGAAATAATTCTCGGAGCTGTCTACGGTTGTGATTATATTTAATTGTTTATTAGTATCTTTGACCCAATCCATTGATCCGTGGTGGATCGTGTATACGATATTGTTAATATTTTCTTTCGCGTGAGGAATTTTTATTTTTTCCACTCTTTCTAGCATTCTCGGTAGATCATCCCTGATGACATCAATCATCGTTTTAACATCCGCGTTGAAAGCTTCTATTCGCCAACTAATTGCGGGTATTTCATCACTGGTCGCTTTAAGATCATCAAGAGATTTTTTAATATCCGCGAGCTTCAGTGTTATCACTAGCGGAACACCAAAGAAGGGCGCAATGATGTTTTTTCGAAATGTTCCAAATTGTTTCACATGATCGTTAAACTCTTTATCTAGCATTGCTAATTCATCGATGGCGGTTTTTAGCTCTGTGAGCTTTGGTGTTGTCACCGGTGAAACTCCAAAATAATTACCGATTGGATACTGGACATACGTAACAGATTTTTGTACTCCAGCAAATTGATATGGTTGAGAATTTAAATTATCAACAAGTGTTTTTAATTCATCCACGATTGTTGAATAATTATCGCCGAGCGCTGTTATTCTATCTGAGATCGCCCTCGATATAAGACCCTTTACATGTTCGATTGAAACTCCGCCTTCAGGTTGTTTTATACATGTACTGATCTTCCCGAAATATCTACCATGTTATGTTAGAGGTGTTTCTTTAAAAAGTTATTCGTGGTATACTTGTGAATTGTTTTATGAGGTAATTTAGAACTTGTTGAGATAGCTGTTAACGCGTTAAGAACTTCTCGTCCGAATATCTGCGGATCTGTTAACGTTTGCGTAGGTAGCGTTGAGTACCAGGTTGATGTATTTGACAACTTAGACACATAATTGACAAATTCTTTTGGCGGAGGTAACCCGAACGAGTCAAAATAAATAATTGATTTTGGATAAATCGCGTATCCGACCCAATGAGTTCCAGGTCCGGTAGAGTCATCGAGATTAATTATACCAGTTTCAGGTTTTTTGGTTGCGCTGGTAATTGATCTTTCATGTATACACTTCTGAAATGTTTTATGGGGATTTTTTTTTACCTCGTTGATTAAGTCAAAATTTGACATGGGAACCACTACTCTCTCGACGCGGGGTATCTTGAAAATCTGTTTCCGGGTAATCTGAGCCCCTATCCCTTTTTTATATCCGTTTCCAATAAAACCTTGTGGTAAATGTCCATTACTGATGAGAAGCGGGGACATTGTATTTATAAGAGATGCTAATGGATGACTTTTTGCTTTCGCACGTAATTTTCTCGCCGCATTTTTAACCTCGGTAATTGAAATTGGTTGATCTACTGGTATAATCTACTGGTATAGCACCTCCTCTACGACCTCTTTTGTATATCTTTCCCCGTTTATAAGCTTTGTAATTAGTGAAATATCATCGGAGGCTAACCCTGTGGGTAACGTGCCCAAAAAATCCACCAATTTTAATCATATGAGAAATTGCAGGTGATGAAAAATCTATTTGAATTCCTGTACCAGCGGATTTAGCTTTATTGAAACGATTAAGTTCAGTTTGTGTTAGCGATATTTTATTTGGTCCGCCTGTCAATTGTTCACGTTTTAAGTTTATCTTTGCTCCATTCGCAGTATAACTTTTTGATTGTAGTTTCTTTATCTGACCTGGGAACAACGTAACATTAACTTGATTATACGACATTTTATTTAGATTGATATCATCTAATTGTCCCATTGGGAAAATTCTTCAAATTTCAATTTTCGATAGGTGCGTCAACTATTCTCATTCTTCCACCATCACCTTCGATCATCATAGAGTTATCACTGAGAATAACAGCAATTGCTCGGTATGGTCCACCCGGATGAAGCTCTCCTACACGAGCTTGAAACTGTACATCTACGACCGAGTTTATAGACAAATCGAGATGTTGTAATAAAAAGTAATAGATTGGATGCAAAGTTTTGAAATCAAATTTTGATATCTGTAGACCAGTATCGACGTTTTGATCGCGACCCATATAAGACTACAAACGATGATACACTCTACTTATTTGATTGTTATCGTAATCGATAATAACGGGTTCATCTGGTTTTCGATTACTACCCACTCGTGGTGATACCTCGTTGACTTAGATTGACGTAGATTATCTCCTTGTACTCTTTGTTTATCCTGTAACACGATGAAAACTTCTCGAGGTGCGCTAATATTTTTTGCTAGCGCCATCTGCCAAGTAAATTCCCCGATGGCGGTTTCCGTTGTAGAGGATGTTGTGACGTCTAACAACGACTATAGTGTTTTTCCTCCCTAACCCATAACATATAGTAATCGTGTTTCTACAGATAATGATGGTGTCATAATGGGCATCCACACAGCTAGTTTTGTTAGCTTTAAAATACCGTCAACAACACCAGCACACCGCCAAAGAGCATCATTATCATTAGGTTTTCTCATTAGAACTACGGTGTGACTGGACCCAAAGAAAACTTTTGTAACATGTCGACAAAATCCAAATTTATGAGAGAGAGGAATTGTACATGAAAATCTACCTTCGTCGTCCAATACCTTTTTTATCATTGCAAATCCTGAATTATAAATGGGATTTTGCTTAACGATTATAGGTTCAACTTCAGCAGCAGCACCACCAGCTGTTTTCTTTGGTATTCTTACTTCAAATGGATTATGATCAGAGTGATTGGTAGTATCCTTTGCGAACATCATTGCATAACCCGCAGACTTAATAAAATCATCGGAGTATCTAGCTAAACCCATTACTGTTGTCGCGACGTCAACATCATTATCGATATATTAGATTTTAGTAGAATTAATTAAATACTGAGCACCGCTAAACAACGCCATTATACCATTATTGACAAAACCGATCTGAGTAGTATCGAGATCGGGATAAGGTGTACTTTAATCAACACCAGCACATCCTCGTACTAGTTGCACCTCTACCTCGATGAAAGCTTCATTGAGTAGAAAATATTTAGATTTATCGTCGAATCTAAGCTCAATTCGCGATCTCACGGTTGGGTTTAGAGCTCTATATGAATAATATTGATAATCGCGTACCGAATCCATTTTTAACACAGGAGCGTCTATATCAAAAGATTCATCTATTTCGTGTTTAAACATTTTATTATATACTTGTCGATCTAAATCATAATCGTTTCAGACCAGAACCGGTAACCGATTGCGATAGTAAACGTAATCTTTGTTTTGCAATTTTATTAATTTTTCCATCTGTCTTATGTGGCATCTGAGTTATTGACTCTAGTTTTACCGGTTCTTTCTTTTTGAACTACGACACAAGTTTTTCCTTTGCAGCATCAACAGCGAGATCAGCTACAGCATTTCCAGCTTTTATCCAATAGCATCAATAGCTTTTGACACTAATTCCTTACCGACAGACGCAATCTTTGGAGCAATTCTAGTAAACAGTCACGAGACAAAGTCACCGATCCCATTTCCATAGTTCTGCTTGTATACTACTAGTAACCGTGAGTGCATAACATACACAGGTCTTCCGCTCTTATGATTATGATATATGATTATTTTATTTAGATGTTATTTATCTAATCGATATTCAATCGCTGTAATAGTCGTCGATGAGTTCATTTATAAATCCACGATATAAACCAGCATCCATGGCACGACCCTGAAATAATCGTTGACAGATTTCAGCAGCTTCGTTAATTATCTCCGGAGAATTATTTTCTGCTCGTTTTCCTCCGATGAGGACCTCTATAACCGTGATATATCGTCAAGAATACTTCGTGAACATGGTATATTACCACTGTAATATCCATCACCCGTTGTTGCTTCTTCTTCAGATATACGTGGAGGTGAAAATTGTTCTATATTTAAAAGTTTTGATTGTTCCGGTAATCCGAGAGAAAAACCCGGATCTAATTGTTGTCGCGGAGATGATTTATATTTTTCTGTTACGTAAAAGATCGTTAAATGGTTTATGATCACGAGGAATTCTAGGTAAACTCATCATTGTTCGATATAATCCACTATACCAATTTTTTCTGTCTACGGTATTAACATAATCAGGTTGAATATATCTATTTTTAAAATCAAAACTATCATAGAAAAATTCAGCCATCTCGTTACTATCATTCAATTTTCTACTTTTTATTTCTTCGATCTTACCCGGAAGATGTTTATTTTCAAAACATGCTCTTTCTTTTGAGAATTAGGTTGTTCAACAACAGGTTCAGATGGTGGGGCAGCACCAGGTTGTTCAACAAGAGGAGGTGGTGTAACAGGACGAGGGATTGCAGCGGTTAATATATCACCAGGAAGAGTTTTTAAAGATTCTTTAATTTGTTAGTTCCTTTTGCTATATTTTCCTCTACTGTGGTTATCGGTTTAAACAATTGTTCTGTGTCGGCCAAAAAATCTAACTTTTGTTGTTGTCGAGCTTGTACAATATCTCTGAAGGAATCTCTGACTGGAAGAAATTTTTTAATTGCTTCTAATCGTTCTTTGGTAGTCTTAGTTATTTGTGCTTCTCCGATTTTTGACATTTTATATACAAAGTATCCTGTCAATTAATTGCAGCCCTCGGACTCTTGACCACACACATGGGAGTAGTTACGGAACCTTTTTATTTTTCAAATAAGGAACAGTTATTTTGGTAAAATAACGTCTGGAAAAAAGGTCTGTTCGGGTCAGCACTCCACTTTATTACATCTATATGATTATGTGTCCATTGGTTTGGTACTATTATGGAATTGACATTGAAATGAGAAATTCTTGTGGAAAGGCATGGAACACAGGTTCCAATTTATCATTTAATATAGCGTCATTAAATCGAGTGGACAGGAGGCACATAGAGTGTGTTAATATCTGCTGTCATACCTTTAGGTTAAACGCAAGTTTTGATTTTCTGCGCCTTTATTTCAATTTATTATGCAGACCAACCATATGGAATATATTTTCTTCATATTGTATGTTATGTTCGAATACAGCATTGTCATGATCATTCTGAATGTATACGATGATATTAATTTTTAGGAGTTTAATATGATCCATGTTATAGCTTGTATTATAAACTCAGTCTTTTTACAATACGATACCATATTTAATACACATTATCGAAGCATACATTTATTTTCAACACTTAATCTTGGTAGCTAGCACGATTCTGTGCCAGGCTAAAGGCTCAAAACCAGACATATAATCTGTACAGGGAAATTTAAATCAAGCAAGTGCCATTGCCAGTGTGACACAACATTCTTCATAAAGAACTAAAGACAGGCAAATTGTTGTAATAGATGCGTTTGTTTTCAATGAACATATATATTTATTTCATTATCTGGCATATGTAAGGGACACGGTATATTGTAGGACATTTATTCATAATTGGAAATGTCCATCTAATACAATTACAGAAATTAAAAGGTGAAAATATCTTGTACGGTTATTGCAGTTTTCATTTTACTATAGTCCCTAAAGAATAAAAACTAAAGGTGTGGGATGGGAGTAGGGGTTGGGTCACGACGTGTGCGTCTTTGAATCGTTCTTTACTATTAGTAAATGTTTACTTCAAGAATACGTATAATAAAAATAATTCCAATATATAAAGGTAAAATTATAGGTCGCAAGTCTAGGAGTATGCAAGTAGTAAATACTCAATTCTGTAACACTAAACAGCAGTACGACAGTATAAAAAACAATCTATGTAAAAACTAACAAATATTAATTTAAAACACTTTTCCTATTAAAAAACAGATTAATTAATCGACTTTTCATAACAAGCTGATCATTTCTAGATAACCTCCATATACTCACATGAATCTAAATATCCACAATGCGGTAAAATTGTTACCACCCGCTGTGTGCATTTCCATCAAGGTCCTTGTGGAAAACATAACTGGAGATCTTTCGTATATAAGGCGGTGTCATTTGTATGATAGATTTTATCTTAATGAAAATAGAAGCGAATAATGAACATTTTAATTTATTAAAAGTTACTATGAAAAGTTTGGTAGCCATATAAACTACTTTTTTAAGAAAACATTGTCATCGGCTAGATAACACTGAGAAGAAAACTTAATCTCAAATCAGGTTAAAATTGTGATTATTATTGAATTTTAAATTCTGCTGTTAATGAATTGAACATTCCCTAACAGGTTGTGCTCTATGCAAAAAAAGGATTAATCTCATCAAAAAACCGTAGCATTCATCAATGGCCTTTTCTTCCTGTTTGAAAGAGGTAAGTGTGCAATTTATCATAATTTTAGATGCATACGTGTGTGACTAAAAATGTAAAATACATACTGTCATGCATATTTAATTTAATTTGTTTAGTAGTTTTTAATACTTTTTCGTTATAGGCTTCGAGTAATGAAACATCCAGTTGCTGAACAGGTCTAAAAATCAGTGACTGTTTGGGTAAACAAGTTTTAATCATTTTTATCCTTCTCAAAGTAGAAATCTTTAATTGAGTCAAGGTCATACCTGTACTGCGTGAAATGTATCATGTACCAATTGGTAAACAAACTGCTATTTCTTCCAGAAGAATGAACTTTTCACCCTCATCCAGGTATCTGCTTTGCGTCGCATAACTGAAGTTTTGATAGAGCATTAATAGTTGGCTTAAAACACTTGACACGTCAAAGTGTATTATGTAGTGACTAGTTTGTGTTGAATTTCAGTTTCTTCAAATCATTGATGTTGCCAATTAAATTCTCAAATAGTCCATGCATTAAAGTAACATAATAACAATAAGCCCTGACAAAGACTTAGTATAGTTCCTAAGAAATCCAAAATTGAGGGCAATATCGTGCCTTTTGTGGTCCACAAAGTACTGATGTATAAACCGTCTCTTGTTTAATCACAAAAACATTATTCCGGGCTTGAATTGAGTATAAATTCCAGTGAGTATACAAGAATTGTGTCATAGCACGTTTGTATTTCCAGAGAAAAAAAATCACTTAAATTCAGTAATATTAAAAAAAATAGAATTCAGCCCTAGGTGGTCGCAACATAATAAACATAAAGTGCTAGAACTTAAAAACTGATAAAGATTTCACCGTCAGAACATAATATCGCTCTTTGCATGACTCCAAGTCACAGATTAGCATTTTCCAGAAATGGAAACATAGTTTATAAACTCATCAAATCCGCCTTGTTCACTTGTAGCAAAAAAAAATACCAAGTTTACTGGAGAATAAACGGAACCCTGTTTACGCCTTATCCTTTAGTTTAATATCAATTTTGGTCAATGAGCTGATGCACAAAGAAGACGATGAATCTATTATTAGTTGTTTACTTAAATGAAATTTTAAAAAAAAATAAAACAGTGAATCAGGTCAACCAGAATGGAACTCAATGTTGGACAAGGTCGAGTCCAACAAACAATGATACATTACAATAACATGAAATGAAACAAAACATATTAAAACTAACAGACAAACAAATCAATTAAATATACATAAAACCAACACTATCAATATTATTTTAATAATTGGTTTCAATTTCCTGGTTCTGTTTTTGTGAATCTGTGCCTTTACATTATTGTTGTAAAATTCAAAATTACTCATTCCATGCATTAGAAAAAGTCTTCGAGAATACATTTAAACTGGTTTTCTGTTAATATGTGATATGCTTGTTTTAAGCACAGGAATTAAACTGTACTATTTGACTTATGAATAAATCATAATCTTGGGATTGTTGTAAATTTGTTCAAGGATATTTGGAATCAAATCTTTTTGCTGCATCAATATTGTTGGGATATCAACCCATTCGAGTCTACTGGCATACATAAAATCAAACGTATGCAATAAAAATAATTGGATATTCTATGTATTTTTTTAATTTGTTTAATTGTTGTCAAATCAAGTATCATCAATGCCACCCAAACTAGTGTACATGTTTCCTTAGAATTCCATTCACATACACCAAAATAGGATCTTAACCGATATGTATCATTGATTGAACATAATAACAAGATTTTATGAATATATGTTGCCTGATTTAACCTTTCAAGAGCTATTAAGCATACCGCGGACATGTAACAAATCACAATAAAACGATGATATTTTTGTATTCACGTATAAAAGGTAGATATCTCTACCAGACCCGATCCACGCCGAAAACAGCATTAATGAAAGAATGGATTCGGGTGCTTACGCTTGCAGTGTTTCATTTATATAACATTATAAATTAGGACACATTTTCTAAATTAAGAAAAATCAAACTTCAGATGTAATTATCAAGACTGATCAGAAGAAATATTACTCATATATATATATATATATATATATATATATATATATATATATATATATATATATATATATATATATATATATATATATATATATATATATATATATATAAGATATTTGCAAATATTATAAAATATAGAAAGACAAGACGAAGATGAATTTATAATAACTTATTTTAAGCTTCATTTACCAGCCTAGTTTGCTGTCCTACGTATCATTCCGACTCATTTGAAATATTATAGATTCATGAATATTCATATTGTGCCCAAATCGATTCCAGGTAAAGTTTGCCATACACGGTTATGTTTATTCCCCAATGTCACTTCCAAGTAATAGTAGAGATTTAGCCGTGTGAAGGTACTTTCAATCTTAGTAAAACTAGGTCAAGATTCAAGTGTTACTTTGTTTACCTAATCTACAAATTCTTACATTCTTTTCTTTCAAAGGGGAAGCGTCATGACGATATGAATTGTCGTGCAATATATCATAAAATAATAGGTTTAATTGACACAAATTGTACAGTTTTTAATATCAAGATCAATGAATATTATTTATAATAACGCTTTCAGACCAACCTAAATGTATAAAGTTGAAGTAGAACTGATATATTATTTCAATAAACATTTTCAAAACGTCTGTATTAGAGAGGAAGAGATGACACATGCAATATACATCTACAGTAAATATTATTAATTAGGGATATCAGGAGTTTGGTGAGTAGAATACTAATAAAACTATGCATCTATAATTTACTATTATTTACAACGTCATTAAGATGTTGGTTGATGGGTCAATAACACACTAGCAGTATATTGCAGTTTATCGATGATTCAGTTACTATATTTATATATGTACCGACCTGAGAGAAAACCAGATGATGGATACTCAAGCGCAAATTGGTGCAGCAATAAACATAAAAACAGGTAATTCATCGTTTGTTGTGTTTATTGGTGATTTATCCAAGATGTTATTTGGTTCCCAATTTTTACTTCGATATTTCAAGAAAACAATTGCCAATATGTTACAGAGGATGGCATAGCCCAGCGATTTCATAGCTTTTTATGGTCGTTGATATGCAATGATTCATCAGCTAGTTCAGAGTTTGGAACATATGGCATATTTTCTACGTTTCATGTCTTTGAATACGAGATATACAGTAGTATTTTGTTTCGGCTCAAGTTATCTAAGACAATTGTAACGTTAACGAAACGTTTCAAGAACAGCCATATGTTATTCCGACTGGCAATGCTTCGGGACATAAAAAATGACACTGAATTTTGCAAACTGTTGTTAAATCTAAGCGACATGTGTTTCCAAACAAAACTGTTGTTGCAATGAGCTGTAGTTTGTGTAATATATAGTTGGAGTAAGTTGACCTGTGAATATTTGCTTCTCAAACTTGGTGTTTGATTTGAAACTATTTTTCATCAATTCCAATTGGTTTAGATATATACGTTTTTGATACTTTGTGTAAGATTTAAACTTACGGAACACCGTTGATTCGTAAATATTAAATTGGAATTTGTTTCCGAAACATTCACAGAGAGTATGGTGCATTGAGCAGTGGCGTAGCGAGCGGAGGGAGGCAGGTGGGGCATTCGCCCCGGGCACCGGTGGCTAGAGGGCGCCAAATTGGTGCCAAATCGGCCCAAAGTATCAACATAACTGCGCAACAGGGGCAGCCGGGGGCGCAAACTTGGGTGTTTTGCCCTGGGCGCAGCAAATTGGGATGTTTTGCCCTGGGCATCAAATAATCCTCCTATTTACACATGACCTGGACGGATTAGATGATTATCATATCGGAACAAATCACGACGGCATCTGTTTAGTTTCAGTTTGAGGCGTTGTCTTGGATCAAGGTACTAAAACTCGAATGTAAAACAATACAATAAACGAATAATAAATAAATAACAAACTAAGAAGAAGGCTTGTACAGATTTTCAAGAGAAAATCGTAAACGTCAAGGATTACATCAGTAAATACACAATTACAAGAAGCAGAAGGGAGGGCGAATCCGACAACCTTTTATAGAGTCGTCCATTTGGCAAACTAAGGCTTCCTCCAAAATCGTAAAAAAGCGTCTATTTAGCAAACCAAGGCTTAATCCAAAATCGTAAAATTCTTTTGGGGACGCAAAGTCGTTGTTGCACCCTCCCTGCTGCTATGGGGGTAAAAATCCTTTTAGGATTTCAACCGAAGATTTGATCAAGTCCGATACGATATCTTGATCTAGGATCATGCAAATTTATCGTTACAAATCCATGTGGAATTTACTGAGTGTGACTAAAGAAATTTCTTAAGAGATTATAATCCATATCTCCGCCGCACCAAGTTTGCCAAATATTTCGTAGCGTATGTGTGTCAACTCCGTTGAATACAGCAAGAATATTGCAGTTATCAATAATCACTTTTGGTATTTGAGTGTATCGTTGAGTGACATATATCACTTCGGTATTTTATCCCTACCTCTGGAAAATATCCTAGCGGGATTCTCTTGATTGTCTAACATGACAACATCATAGACGACCAAATTGTTAATACTTCCATCAATATCATCAATACTCGGTGCATCCTCGATATCGGTTATAAACTCAATAATATCCTCATTGATTTCCAATTTTGCTTTCTCGTTAAAATCCTTTAACACCTCGTAACATCGCTGATCGTCTACACTCGGGGCTACTAAATACACCTTATCCCATTTCATCCATCTCGTTATCAAATTAAGTAGCAGTTGCGTCTTGCAACTTCCAGATTGTCCGATTATAATCATGCGAGTATAATGCGGTAGCGCTGCATGATGCTTAACTGGTTCTCGTGTTTTTGTCGCCGAAAAATCACTTACATTCATGTTGTTATAAATAAATTATGTTGTGTGAAATGTAAGAAGCGTACTAGCACAAACGAATTGACGACGATTACAACAAAAAATAACAGATCAGCACTTGCTGGTAAGTGTGTAGAATGTGGTACAAAAAAATTAGATTTGTTCTATGAAATCTGCAGATGATTTAAAAAAAAGAGGAAGTGATATTGCAGCCAAGTTAGTAAAACAGGAACACCATGGGCGAAGTATCCAGGAGAAAAACACCTTCCAGGATATAGTCATTGTGGACCCGGGACCAGACTCGATATTCGACTCGATGATCAAAACCAGCTCCAACCCGGTGAAAACCCAATAAACGCCATTGATAAGGCGTGTCATGCTCATTATGTTGCTTATAAAAGCAGTAACCTGCAACAGAGACATATCGCAGATATGAAATTGATTCATACGTTGAATTCTATCACTGATAAATCCTTCAAAGAAAAATTGGCTTAATGGTTGATAAAATCGGCCATGAAAAGTAAACATCATGGAATCTATTTATTATTCTCCAAGAGGATACTGGAGGGGTAAAACCTGCAATCGGTAAACTCGCTAGCGCCGCAAAGGTGAAAAATACAACTGCAGTGGATTGGTTATCCAAACAGGCGATATGGCAAATTTATCTACCACCACGTAAACAAATTAACTACTCGCATTTTGATGTCAGCATCCCTAATGAGGTTCGTCAGGCTGATATATTATTTCTGCCGCATGATGGTGTTTACAAGTATGCGCTAACCGTTGTTGATGTTGCGAGTCGATACAAACAAGCAGAACCGCTAAAGACAAAATCATCAACTGAAGTGGTTTCTGCATTTGAGAGGATTTACCGACGAGGTATTCTGCATTGGCCAAATCTATTACAAGTTGATCCTGGCAAGGAATTTCAGGGTGCAGTGTTATCAACAATGAAGCATCATAATGTCACCATCAGACGAAGACATACTGCATTACATCGCGATAAGGCAATTGTTGAACGATTTAATCGGACACTTGCTGAGCGGTTATTTGGATATCAACACGCGAAGGAGTTTATTCAGGATAAACGATCCCTTGAATGGGTGTAATTACCGCGCTGAATAATAAGATTACTCGAACAATTAATATGAAACCTAACAACGCGATTAAAAAGAAGTATATACCCGTAAAACCACAAAATGATTTTTCAAAACAACCAATACTCGGCAATGTCACTGTAAGATATTTATATGAACCAAGAGAGTTCGAAGGTGGAAAAAAAGAGCTACTGATCCTATTTGGAGTAGTACTGCACATCAAATATCTAGCATAACACCATCTACGGGTAGACCGCCAGTCCATAGGTTGGATTCAACTGCTCCTCAGCGTGGATTTACTCGTGAACAACTACAAGTGATACCCGAGGATACTCAATTACCTCCGCGTGGTCTTAACTAGCACCTCTGCGTCTGTTGCACTCAAGACAAGTCAGCATCACATTATCTCTGGTATGACCAATACTGCTATTTTTTAATATGTTTCTTTCTACGGTAAATTGGCGAGGATCTTTATCCGACCAACACCAACGGATTATACAATTGCAACTCGCGTAGTGATTATTCTGTTGTTGTTTCAGAGTGAATATAAATTCGGCATCAATATCAAATTTTCTGTTATTTTCTTTTATCCTGTTGTTTATAACCAGAGAGAATTTTCTGATTATATCATCGCTGACAATATCACTTATTGTAGTGTCATTATAATCTAAAACAACTCTTCGAAGCTGATTTATTCTTAGTACTCTGGACACCGCAAGATAAACTAAATTCGACCACTCCATGTGATTATTTATAATCCAAACAATTGTATCGGATATAATCAATCCCTGCGAACAATGTATCGTCGCTGCGTATCCTAACTTCCATGGGGATTTATCAGCGCGCAATGCATCTTCGATGACATTGATATCAACTAACACAATATCATTTAACACTTAATTCTGCTTTTCACTTTGTCCTGGAATATCAACTTCGATATTTTGTCTTCGTGTATCCTTGGGTCTATAACACAATGGCACTGGAAGTGTTGCAAATTTGTCTTTATGCGTGTTAAATACTTTCATCTGAAGTGTGTCTCTGACTATCTTTCTACTTGCCACCATCAAATCGTTTGGTCTCCTCGCTTCCTAGAAATCATTTAATGGAGTTTCCAAAATTATTTCACGCGCTATTTTACATTGGATTCTATCCGGTTGTAATCTGATTAGATTCTTGAAATCGCATAATTGTTCATCAAGTGCTCAATGATCGGTATTAATTTCTTCATAATAGTCTACAAAATTCTTTAACCAATCATGTGGAGACAAATCGACAAATGGTGTTGGTTGACCATGATCGCCACACATTATCACTTTTGTTTCGCAAGCTATAGCCAATCAAGAAACCTTTGTAATACATCTAACGACACCGTGCATATCTCATCCTAAATCATGACTTCAGGAATTCATTTCTCGCCCATTCGATCAGGAGACCATTCGTCACCTTTCCATCGAAAGAAACTGATAAGTGCAAGCATTATTTCATCGCTGTTTCATCTCTCTTGCAAGTCTGTGTGTTGGTGTTAGAACAATCATGTTTGATTTCCCTAGAAATTTTTCAATCGCTCGAGTCGTCTTACCTGACCCACCACAGCCGTTTAAATAACTGATTTTATGTCTACATATTGGATCGGAACACGACTGTGCATTGGATAATTCTGATATCTAATTATTTTTCACGTAATTGTTTTCAATCGTAACATCTGCTGATTTGGAGTAATCACGCAATTTTTCTTTTTTAATTCTCCATGATCCCCAACTATTGTCTGAATTAGTGAATTCAGCTAATGCTTCGCTATGTTTTACGTCTATATAAAATGAATCAGTGGCTACTCTAACTGCTGATTCAGGAAATCTATTTATCATCAAAAGTAAATTAATAGAAGCATAAGCCAGCATAGACGACCTTAAGTACGTGTATTGAGGATTTCTCCATCTGTGTAAGTAACAATTGTACCCAATTTGGTTCGATCGGATAAGAAAGCGTCTTTACGATCGACGTATATACACCTAGATATTACATCTGTGATTATAAAGTAGTGTTCAGCATAATCTATAATCAACCGCGAAGAATATCGTTTGTGGTCGTATTTTCCACCTTGTGTGAACTTACCAATTATTATTCTACCGAAATCTTTTGCGTCTTTATTTCTAACTTCAAAGATTTCTTTGGACCATTTCAAGATATATTCTTCGTCGAGATCAAGGAATTGTTTTTTGTTTTCGCTGATTACACTATCTAGACTATCGGGTTGTGGTTACAAGACTTCAGTCTGCGCTCGATATGATATAATTTCTTCACTGATAATCAGCGATATCAGCATTTTAGAATCAATCATATACCGTATTAACACTATTGGCATACAGTGTTTTTCAGAGATGTGTCTACCAAACCAAACATAACAACACGGGTAAAGTCCTTTAGCCAATTCAAATGATACCACACGAGCGAATCCCGTGAGATAAAAATCAGGGAGTGGTCCATTAATCGCAACACGGGTCGTCTCATGTGTGTGGTGTCCAAATCTTTTGAAGTACTCAGAGCACTCTCCATACCCAAGAAATCTCCCTGGATAACACGCAATCATATCAACCGAAATAATACTTTTAGGGTCGTGTTTTGTATTCCATAATCCACCATGGTTGTACTAGATGCAGCTTGATTCGATATCTGAGAGAAATTCTGCGCGTATTGGTTTCCATAGATTTCTCGTTCTCGTGAAAGAGCTGTAACTGACGGAATTGTAAAACAGTTTGTTAATAAATGTTCGTCGTAATCCGTTGAAAAACCACTAGCTAGTTTTT
Source organism: Unio pictorum (assembly GCA_030141615.1). Lineage (NCBI taxonomy): Eukaryota > Metazoa > Mollusca > Bivalvia > Unionida > Unionidae > Unio > Unio pictorum. Next base: position 641,475 of record JARLTB010000198.1, read on the forward strand.
TCAACTCGTTATGGAGGGCTTCAGTACGGTATAATTCGCCATTGGGTCTACAAATTGATTGAATTTACCCTCTTCGTCTTCAACACTGTGAAGTAACCACACTGACACAGGATCTTTTTAACTTAACTCGTAAATAAAATCAAATACATTTCCCGTGTAATATTTTATGGTTCTATGCCGCGGAAATATTATTACCGCAGGTGTCCATGCATGTTCTTTAAGGTCAATAATTTTGATTGGAGCTCCATTTGATTTATATTTTGATTCGTGTAATACCTCTCCTGTTATCGTTATTACGGTTATTGGGAATCTTAATGATGTTTCTAATTTGGTTATATCTTGAATTGTTGCGCCGCTCTCCTTCACTGTTATTCCCATTCGTTATTTGTTTGAGTCTTAGAACCGTCAATTTGTTTCCACGCAACGCAATTGTGAATGGTTCTATTATTCGTTCTGCTACACAATTTATCCTTGACGAAGTCAACGGTGACAGTTTCATTGGTTTTAGTTTTTCAATACTCGGTTTATCATTTATCGGATAGATCCCATAAACAACTGCTGTTACAGGATAGGACCTCTCGTAATACAGTTTGTCAATTCCAGTCAGAATTCCTGGTTTGGAATCCTTACTCACAGTGGCAGTTCTCTTATTTTTCAGGATGGTTTCAAATTTGTCGCGTATAATCCAATTCCCCGTTTCTGAACGGATAATGAATTTCACTCTAAAAAAATACTTTTTCTTGTCAAGATGTGAGATTATCACTGCTGCTCTTTCGTCGTTCACGGTAGCATCAACACTACCATCAATTCGACATGTTGCTCAACAGTGAGATGCTCCATCGCGCTTGAATTCATTAAAACCATCACGGATTTTACCTATCATGCTTCTATCACATATTAGAACCATTGGTACATTAGTGGAGACTCTATCGAGATTGAATTCATTCTTTTTCCAAGGCGTAATTTTCGATAATCTCTCGAACTCCTCCATATTATAATGAAAACAAGTATTTAAATAAAGAATTTAATATATAATGAATCATTGCAAATGGCTTATGATAGGATCAGTAACCGCTTGTAACAAATCATGCAGAAATGAATTATGTGGATATCATTTACAAAGTGTACGTCGTGGAAGCTTAGGTCTGCTACATTGTATCCGATGTGGGGTAAGTGTGCGTGGTAAATCGCAATTGTGTCTCAGTTGTGGTAAACGATACAGAGAGTTGAAGCGCTATTATGATAATAGAGTTAAAAACTCCATCAAAAACTCCATCAAAGATTCTGACTCTGACTCTGTCCCTGACAAAATCATAAGAACACTTCAAGACTATATTTATAGATTTCCAAGTATATGATTAAACCAAATAATTAATTAGACAAATAATATTATAGTATATAAATGAACCAAGAATTTCAACTACATCCCGTGATTACAAATTATGAAGCGTCTCCTGACGGTATTGTCAGACACCGCAGGCTGAAGAAATCAGTCGGTTATGTGAGAAATCAAGGATATTTGAAGTTTGTTGCTGGAAGGAAAAAATATTATTGTCATCGATTCGTCCACGAGGTGTTTAAGGGATTGATTAAGGATGGTTTTGTTATTGATCACATAAATGGTATTAAAACTGATAATTCTTTATCGAATCTACAAGCTATTTCACAAAGTGAAAACAGTAAACGAGGTGGGACTGGGAAACACGTGAAAAATGCAAAATGTATAAATCATTTAATATAGAAAATAACGAAGGGAATTTCAATCAATAAATGAAGCCGGTAGGTAGTTCGATATTTGTAGAGCCTCAGTACGATATGTTGCAGAAGGAATTTATCGGTAAGCGATTTCCAAAAGGACTGGACAAAGAATTCAATTTACATACGTCTGAATTCTGTTTTGTAACACCAAGGGGAATGACTCGTGTAGGCTTGTGTATGTAGTTTTGAAACAACGAGAACTCTTTTGTTGTAGTCACATATATCTCAGTGGGATAATGGTTTATTTTGTGTGGGTTATATAATGTTTCATCGGGTAGAAGTTTTCCGCATAAGGCAATCTCTTGTATGAGTTTCTCAGTTTGAGGCAGAGTGTCGTTTTGTTACATCTTATCAGTTGGGTGGGGGTAAAAACCACAACAATAACAATAACTGATTTGTCGAAAATAATAAAGTGGATCCAAAATTTGGAAAATATACCACGGCATACAGAATAACTGTGATTGATACACATATATCGTATTCAAAAGCACATATCTGTAGATAGCGTATTGTATATACAGATGGAATCTCGTCCTGGGGCCCATCGTACGAATCTCGTGACAGACAATTGTCGACGGTACCGATTTCGAAGGTTTTTCTATATAAGCCATTCGAAATTCAAACCGTGAAACCACCATACCACACACACCGTCACACGGTGTGAATGTGTTTTTTCATTCAACGGGGGGGGGGGGGGGGTTGTGGGGGGTATGGTGGTTTCAGTTTGAATATTGAAGTGTGATTGTTTTAATTTGGTCTTATACCATCATACCTTTGTCATCCTATAATCCACTGTTATATGTTGTATTGTCTTGTGCTGTTCTCTATAATCCATTGTTATATTTCTTGTATCATTCATTGTAAATACCATAACCATGCCATTGTATATATATGTGCCTTACAACCTCGCCATAACACTCGAATTGGGAGTTGAAAAAAGGCTGTGCTGTTCTATATATCAATATGTATGTGTGTAAATGTGACGTCTATTCACGAAATATACCTTCTTGGAGTTATAACCCGTTATTTGACGAGATAGATCTCCTCTTGGAGACTATGTTTCGTGGTACCTCTGGGCCCGGTCAGATGTGAATAACACCTGAGGGGTCCCAAATGGGTTTCTCATATATATCTCTAGGCGTAACAAGATGTGAATAACACCTTCTTGCGAACGGAGTTCATCATCATATAATCATATATAACTTGCATAATATCTCTAGGCGCAATAAGATGTGAATACACATTAATGCGAACGGATTTCATACAAAAAAAGGGTCAAAATTGACCCCCCAATTTTTTTGTTTTTGAAAATAAAATATATTAGAAATATATATTATTATATAAATGAATTTTGAAAATATCAATGAGATCATAACCGAAATTTTAAATTTGAAAAATCAAGGAATTCATTTGTCAGATAAATTAAATTGTGATCAGATTCTTTCTTTTTTTCAAGATATTGAATATAATGCTCAAAGTAATAAATACGTGTTACCAAAATCATGCTCTTTTATCAAACGAATTCAGCACGCGATTTATAACCCATTCGCATGTGAAAATGACATACACAAATTCGTCCCGTTATTCAGTGTTGTCGAAAAAATAACAAAAGAATTGGGACAGCAATATGAAATCAAACGCACAATTAATTCGAAGATCAAACCAATAAAAGAGATTATCCGACAAACTCAGAATCACCCCTTGATTGCCTCAACACAGTAAACTCACACCATACATACATGAATAATACAAGGTATGAAACAGACAGGTATGTTGCACTTACTCACCTAAAACAATTCTATAGACCTTTTCTTGCACGGTAATTTAATCAATGGTGACTTTGTCAATAGTTTGTCACATTATCAAAACAAAAGGTTTATGACCTTTTTGTTGAATTTGCTGTTAAAAGCTATCATTCAAAAAATTATTATATTATGTATGTATACCGAGAGTTTATTGATGTGTTAGTGGACGGTTTCACAGTCAACGGTTACCATAGTGATTAATTTGATGACTTCGTTGAAAATCTGTTGGATTGGAAATCGTAAATGATTTCACGATTAGATAAAAAGCATTTAAATAAGATGATCATACACTACAAACACAGAAAACCAACTATGGTCTATGTAGTAAACTTACGATTGCCTGTTAATAGAGCATACTATGGAGATGGTCTCGGCAATACCATTGTAGGGTTATTTGCAAGAATGGCTCCAAAAATAGCAAAAATCGCAAAACAAAGATCAATGAAAGCTATTGATTTTATTCGTGATAAGGGTATCAGCGCTGTTGGTGATTTTGCCATGAAAGCATTTTCCGCGGCTAAAGAGAAACTAGTAGCGTTAGTTCGGCGGCGAAGGAAACCGATGACAAAGTCACCGGTGATAAAATCACTAGGGCCACTACCATCTACGGAAATTATGCCTGCAAGTATTAGTAAAATAATAAACAATGCAGTGGAGCAGATTACAGCATCACGGATGAATGATGGATATGACACTCAGGGAAATATTACTGCAAATATGATAGCTGGAAGTGCCCTGAAATCGCGAGCGAGATCACGATTTAGATCAATAAATATATAATAATATGTTCAAATCGGATCCTGACACAGCGTTTGATTTAGATGCCCCAGTGCTCAAGAATGATTCTCTACTTAATTATCAGTATTTTTCCTATCATGCAGCACAACCGGATCTTCGATCAAGAATCGAACTTCAAGTCCATGATGCCAGAAAAATACTTTCTACCCTCTGAAGTGTTTATCGAAATAGAAGGAGAACTCGTTACAAATGTTGCAGCTGATACACCATATGCAGATGATGAAAATATCGTTGCAGCTGATACACCATATGCAGATGATGAAAATATCCAAGTTGCTTTTGTCAATAATGGTATCATGGCGCTATTTGAGAGTGCTAGATACATGATTGATGGAAGAGAAATCGAGTCTATAGAGCGTGAGGTTGATGTTGCCACAACAATAGTGGGGTTGGCAAGATAATCTGATGTGTATACAAGACCGGCGGGTCCGTCTATGAAAGATCACTGGCAGCTCGTGAAAACCGTGAATGTAGAAACACAAGGAATTCACAGAACTGGATAAATGTTTTCATACTGAAAGAGTGAAACAACAGAATGAGCCTTTTCAGAGCGCACTTATAAAGAAGGAACGCAATAAATATATATTAGAGAAGTGGAGCCACATAAAAGACCCAGTAAGTTAATGGTACTGATTATACTTAAATGTATGGACCAAAACTTAATAAATCTTAAGATTCATTAAAGAAGAAAGGAGAGGATACTTAAATCTTGAGACTTAAACGAAACGAACTTATATTCCTATATGGGAAACTAGAATGGGGAAACTTCGCCTTTAACACAAGAGAACCACCGCTTGTACAAGAAAAAATGAACACAAGGACAGCTGAGCTTCATATTTCGAAATTGTCATTACAGATCCCACTCCAAGCTACAGTTGATAATTTTGAGAAGAAATTTCAAATCAAGGTGACAAAGACAAAAATGGATACCCACCCCGGATTTCCTATTAAAAACGGAGTAAGAATTCTAGAGATAAAGAAATAGAAATTAAGGACACTAAAAAGAGATTTTGTTATACATGGCTTCCTGGTTCTATCGTGGTACAAAGGTTGCATATTTCATAGAACAATGCACAAAGTGTGGTAAAATAGGCCACATACGCTGAAATAACATGCAATCCGAATAACACAAAACGAACCCATTCAAACCCGAAATGGAACAACATGAAGACAAACAGGCACCTGGAGGCCAAGAGTGGCCGAGTGGTCTAAAGCGCTATCCGTTACGGATCACAGCCATCTCACCTCTGCGTGGATTTGAGTCTCGTATTCGGCCAATGTGGGTTTGTGAGAAAGCTTGCCAGTAGCTTATCGTGGGTCGATGGTTCTTTCTGGTGGTTTCCCCGGCTTCTTCCTCCACCATTAATACTGGCAGCCATGTGTAGCTTATCGTGTGCTGCAAAATGGTGTTTTTTAGGGTTTAACACCATTTTTGAGCACACGATATGCTATATATGACGGCCAGTATTATTGGTGGAGGAAGAACCCGGGAAAACCGCCGAAAAGAACCACCGACACAAGAAAAGCTACTGGCAAGCTTTCTTACACTCGAACCCACACAGACAGAGGTGAAACGGCAGTGATCCGTAACGGAAAGCGCTTTAGACCACTCGGTCACTCGGGGGTCCCATGAAATAGGTAACTACCGCAGAAACATAAGACAAGACGAGAGAGAGAGAGAGAGAGAGAGAGAGAGAGAGAGAGAGAGAGAGAGAGAGAGAGAGAGAGAGAAAGAGAATTGCCAAAAAAAACAACAAACACCCCAATAGTGAAGTGAGAAACAGCTAAATGATAAACAACATAGCTATAACGAAAGAGTGCAAAACTCGCGAGAATTGAGAGGGAAACAAACTTTATATAGACAAAACGACATCAGAATGGGGCAAACAGAGTATCCAAAGAAAAAAGAAAAAGAAAATACGGAGATCTTATCAACAAGATCTGCAAATATACAAATCACAATCAGCATCTGACGACATTGAAAGAAAAAAGAAAATTAGAGACATATACAAATTAATGTTTCGTAAGAACTGGACACGACATATTTTGCATTGAATGTGCATGCCGTGATTTGAAATTTAAAATGTATACTTTTTCAGATTAAAATGTACAGCTTTAGAAAGCGTTAAAAGAGCATAAACATAACTATGCCCCTAGCATTTAATACACATAAGCCTTCGGGTCATGATACATAACGTTAGTAAGAGACTAGACTCGGATGGTCTGGAAAGATCAGACGGGAATCCAACCCCAGCCCCGATAAAAGTACAGAGCAATAGGTGAGAGCAAAAAAGGACCAAGAAAATATACATAATGGGCAACACAGTATTAAGATAGTAAAATGATCTACAGCAAAAGAGTCCCCCTCTCCTTGAAAATAAACAATTTGGCTGCGTGTTGGGGGACGTGGATCAACTGTACCGTATGTTTCACCATTAATCCGGCATTACACGCTATTACAGTCTTAGTTTCCTCATCAGGCTTCTGAAAACAGCTTAAAGTGTTGCATAGGACGTAGAAAGAAGTAATGGCTGAAATAAATTAAGACTGCTTATTTGAGAATGCTTTTATAATGTGGACACTCTGAACCAGGTACGGTGCTAAACCAGTAGTTCTCCTCAACTTCTAGTTGTGAGTTAAAAATGCTGACGCGGTAAATTATCAAGCACGCATATCTAAGGAATAAAGGAGATATAAAGTGTGATCTAATAATTTGAGGAATGAAATCTTTATTTGGGAGTCAGCTAGGTGGAACGAGTTATCTGCCTGAAAAGGGTAAGAAATTGCAAGTACATAAAACGATCAACTTTTATATAAATCTCTACAATAATGAACAGTTTGTAGAAAGTAAGGACAACTACTAAAGTATACCTAGTTGCTCTTCTGCTATGCGCATTTGATGAAATAAAGCCGACATGCACATTGTGGTCTAATTATATAATCGACTTTTGGACAAGTCTAATGCCAGATATGGGTAAGAAAGATTAATATAAAAACGTCTTTAATATCAGCAGTTTATCTAATTCATAAGGATATGTAAAATAAAATAAGAGATTCTTAGTATAATATAATAATACTAAACTTCTATCCGGAACGATTGAACGGGGACGGGGAGGGGGAATGGAAATATTATGGAAATTGGCTATACGTCCCTCAGAAATACACTTGAATTTTAGCCGCCATTTAATCTGGGTTAGGTTTTTTAAACGTGTGTGGGCGATTCGAAGAACTTTTAACGTATATTAAATAGACATGCGATAATAAAGTCTCTGTCATAACGAGATCTACAAATGTGGACATGACTAAACATTATTGCTTACTTACCTATTATATTCATTGTCTCAGCATGTGTAGTTAACGCGATTTGCAAATTTGAAACTCACACTCGAATAATGATTTATAGTTCCTAGGATTAAACCAGCGGTTTTGACTGAACAAACAGTGTATTAAAATGCTTCATATGAATACAATGTTAATAATGCAATTTGATACTAGTATGCATGAAACCTGATGTGGAACTGTAGGGAACACAGACTGGTTGTGGTGTTTATTGCAAAGACAAGACACACATAGAGAACAATGTACACGTTACAACCGGCCATTGTCATCATGCGGTAGTGTTGATATGATCGGCAGACGCATATATGATTGACGCGTTACACCATATATGTAAGCTGTGTACCCACAAAGTAAATATATATATATATATATATATATATATATATATATATATATATATATATATATATATATATATATATATATATATATAGGGAAAGAGTGTGTGTGTGTGTGTGTGTGTGTGTGTGTGAGAGAGAGAGAGACAGAGACAGAGACAGAGACAGAGAAAGAGACAACAAGCAGACAGACAAACCATTCTATCCATCTTTTTTCTATTTGTGTTCTCCTTTCACATAGCACCTCTGTCTGCGTGAGTTCGAGTCTTAGATTCGGCCAAAGTGGGTAGGTAAGAAAGCTTGCCAGTAGCTTCTCGTGATCGGTGGTTCTTTCCGGGGCACCAAATGTTGTCATGTTTCGTCACCCTGATCAATTTCCAGCACTCGATATTGATTATCTGCATACACCTGCTTAAGGTGACGGTATCATGCTTGATTTTATAAATGAACAATTTTATATTTCACCCATTTTATTATGAAATGATTTATCGGTATGTATAATTAAATATTTAGATTTTGTACGATATCAGATTACTGATAGTTTATTAAGGTAACCCTAAAATACTTTTGGGAGCTGATTGTTTATTTAGTAATTGGTGTGAAAGAAAAGGCATGCATACTTACAAAAGTTAAATACTCACTGATGACATCGTTGATGTAAACGGATATTATCTGCTTTTTTTATTTATTTTTCATTTAGATAGACTATATTTTTCAATACTGTTGCCAACTATGTAGTACATTTTTGTTTTAAAATATATAGATAAAACTAGGATATGTACAGAACTCCAAACACTAGCTTGGATATGGCGTTAGTATATTATTTTTGGCCTGACGTTTGACGAGTTCCAACATCGTAATAAACTCATTATTTGACACAGACACGTAATGAAAACATATATACATTTTTTATTACATAATGTACCCCAGCTATCAATTGGATCGCCTGATGGTTCTAAACTAGAACCAAATAACATCTCAGCTGAACGTAACAGTGGAAGACCGAAATGTTTTTATTTGTAAGAGTCCATTTTGTTTACATGACCACATGGTTTAGTGTATATCTTATTCTAAACACATACAATTTGCATCGCGGTGAAGATCATAATGTCTATACTTATACATTATAGTGTAAACTTCAGATTTGCTGTCTATTTGAATTTCTATTAACTCTGTGTTTTCTCATATTCAGCACGTGTATGATGGGGTCCATATACAAATGATTCTCAATGTAGCAGTGTCGCTCAGCATATATAATCTAATTTTCTTGAAATTTTCTCCGCGGCAACTTTAAGATAGAAATATATATATAGTGGTGAGAAACGAAAAGATATTCTTCGTGGTTAATTCTTCCACGCTATTGGTTACGTTTTTCGTAAACCACTTGGAGAGAATTAAATGACTAGTCAGTTTACCTGTCGATGTGTTAAGATGAATATTATCATTTTGGCTGAAAATGGCAATGAAAGTTTAATCTTATATTTATTCCAAATATGTTACCGCTTATCTGCATTTATAACTATACTAATAATAAATGTGTTTGATGGTTTTGCTACAACCACTCGGTTGTATTTTTAATAGTGATGGGTTGACTGCGGTTCATGAATAAATTGTCCCCGACGGACTATGTAGCAGTTGGTTATTACACTGACATTGATAAATGTTACTGCTATAAGACCATGGGTATAATTTATCACATTATTTTAGAGATCCATGTCCTATAGTAACGACGTTGTTGATCTACATTACGTATCCTGACCTCAGAAGGGCTTTACATTTGTCAAGTGGTAAATTATTGTAAATACCTATAATTTAATACTGCTTGATCTATCTTCATTTCAATTATAAAAAATTATTGTTATCACTTTTGCGATCTTTGTTTACTCGTTGCATGTGGCAGTACTATTGTTGCAAGCGAGCAGCACTGACGCTCGAATTTAACTACGGGTATATCCTATTCCAAGGCATGCGTTCATTCCCAATTGAGAAATTATTCAGTTGTGTTAGTCATAATAGCATAAATAATAACACATTCGTATCCTTTACAGAAACGTGTTGGGTTTGGGGTGTCGGACGATACGGCAACAATAGAAGGTATTATTGTCCCATTTACAACAATAGTGAACTGTCGATCTGAAGAACACACCATGATACTCGATAATGTCTAAACCGACGGTGTGAGTCGAATTCGTTTGCTTTAAAACCAAGCAACTGAGGATTCCGTTTTCAGAAAGTTATTACATAATGTTATTATATATTATAAGAATGATAATGAAAAATTAAAATGGTTTGTTTCGGATCACTTTTAAAACATGCAGTGTAACATAGCCTTTTGCAATAAAAGGGCTGGTTTCGAATGGGCATACAAGGAATCAGGAAAATCATTATTTTTGAGTTTCGACCTGTACCAAAATTTACGCCTGATAACATTTTTGTGTGTATATATTTAAGTTCTAAATATAAATCTTAGAAGTAGGTACTTTGTTTTAGTAGTTTTAATTTACATTTCTATATCCTTAGATTGAGATTGCCGCCTGACAGAGGTAGTAAAGGGGCTGTTTAGTATGGGATCGGTCATACAAAACATTAATACAAAGGCACTAGTTTAATTCATGATCAAAACGAATTCCTAATCTGCATTACTACATCAATATAATCATGTGTCCATTATTTTGGTACTAGTATTAAAAGTTTTCTTAAAATGCGAGATTTTTTAATAAAGGTATGGTGCACAGGGTCCCATTTACTTTTTAATTTATTATTTAATATAGCTTCGTTGCGTTTCAAAAATGAAATAGAGTGAGACAGGAGGCACATACAGTGTGTTAATGTCTGCTGTCATACTATTAAGTTTAACGCAGTTTTTTTAAATATTGTTTACGCCTTTATTTCAATTTATTATGCAGACCAACCATATGGAATATATTTTCTTCATATTGTCATGTTATGTTCGAATACAGCATTTTCAATATCATTCTGAAAGTATACGATGCAATTAATATTATGAGTTTAATATGATCCATGTAATAGCTCGTATTATAAACTCAATTTATTTACAATACGATACCACATTTAATACAAATTATCGAAGCATACATTTACTATCAACACTTAATCTGGATATCTAGCACGATTCTGTACCAGGGTAAAGGCTCAAAATCAGACATATAGTCTGTTTAGAGAAATTACCAGTTTATGTTGGCCGCCTGCTAAAACTGTGCGATAGGCGGTATCCATATTTTAATAATAATACCAGATTCTTCCAGGATTCACCAACAAGATCATCGCAGCAGTAATATTACTTATGTAGAATTATGAAAAGAAAATATTTGATTTGATCTGCAATTTAACGACCATTAAAGTCATTTTTAAATTAGTCTCACATTTCAAAACAGAAATGTCCCTTTATATTAAAGAACACACACAACTACCCTCAGCGTCCCATTTGTATGACTTCTGACAAACTGGTTTTAATTACCAATTACCAATTAATATTAGCTACAGCTATAGGTTTCTTGTGTGTTATCTATCTATCGATCGATCTATCTCACTCTCTGTATCTATCTATCTATCTATCTATCTATCTATCTATCTATCTATCTATCTATCTATCTATCTAATCTAATATATCTATCTATCTCACTCTCTATATCTATCTATCGATCTCTCTCTCTATCCATATCTATCTATCTATCTCTCTATATTTATATTTATCTATATATCTATATCTATCTATCTATCTATCTATCTATCTATCTATCTATCTATCTATCTATCTAATCTAATATATCTATATATATATACATATATATATATATATATATATATATATATATATATATATATATATATATATATATATATATATATATATATATATATATATATGTATATATATATATAATCTAATATATATCTATATATGTAATCTAATATATCTATCTGTCTATCTAATCTATCTATCTATCTAATTTAATATATCTATCTAATCTAATATATCTATCTGACTGTATGTATGTATGTATGTATGTATGCATGCATGCATGCATGCCTGCCTGCCTGCATGCATGCATGCATGCATGCATGCATGCATGCATGCATGTATGTATGTATGTATGTATGTATGTATGTATGTATGTATGTATGTATGTATGTATTTGTATAAGGTATAATATCCAGGTGTGTCTATGTTCTATGATGTAGGTTAATAGGTACAAACGTTTCTCAACAATCGGTATTCTACGTTTAGTTTCGATTTCATTATTTGGAAATGGCTTGTTGCCTGTCTCATGCTTATGAATCACTGTTCCGGGAATATCCCACACAATCTAAAATATCTGACTAGGATTTAATGGCGGCTAGTTTTTAGGGGCAATATTAGGGGTGTCAGGTTCATCTTCAAAACATTTAAATGCCCCGCATTAAATTTCTCCCTGTATAGCTGGATGATATTATTTTATTCAAATAATAATGTTTTAAATCTATACTTACCTAACGAAATAGCTTGATTTGATTTCATTCTAAAACTGTTTTTTATATCAATCGTTCCTGCCACGTATGATATTAGACTTGTCCAAAAGTTGATCAATTATGTTGAACTTTTAAGTGCGGGCCAGGAGTGTTGCCTCGTAACGCAACTAAGTAAGTAATTTTCTTTACTTCTTAACAACTGTTAAATTGTAGGGATTTATATACAATTGTTAAAGGTACACGTACACGTTTCTTCGGACCCTTTCTTCAGCAGATAACAATTGTATTGTTTCAGTTATATCATTTTAACTATTTAGGATTTTATTACTGGAATGACATGTTTTATCTCCGCGTAATTTGTAGGCAAATAAACAGAAGAGTAAATAATAATAATAATAATAATAATAATAATAATAATAATAATAATAATTGTTTATAAGAACAAATAAATTTTATTATTAAACATTTCATTTTATGCAATAATAATAATCGTATGAATTATTATTATTATTATTATTATTATTATTATTATTATTATTATTATTTTGGAATAATTGACACTTATTCCGGAAGTAGTTTGACGATACGTGTGTCGTGGCTTTCATCCGTATTTAGAAAGACTAAAGTTGTTTGTTAACTCTGGTTGATTTACCTGGGTTACCAAGTCTTGTATCTAGGCCTCTACGTTACTCCTGTCTACATGTACGTCACACTCTATGTAAAGTCATACTAATCCGGTCACCACAAACTTCCATACAGTGAACACATAGACAGAACCACTGAAGCAGGTCAAATTCCACTTGAGCACTTGACACTTTTGTACGACAATAAAGAAACAAAATAATCATTTTCACTGATGTAGTAGCAATATATATTCCGTATCACAATACCGTGCTATATTCAAACCAGTTCTTTGACTAATACAAAGTTCTGCCACAAGTTATGTTTCTACTTACTTTATCAGTTTCATTTAACGTGTTACTCATATTTTCGATATCAAAAAAGACATAAATCCATAGAAATGATAACCTTTGTCATGAACAGAATACTTTATTAAATCATTCCTATGGCCAAATTCCAGCCTATGTTTACTAACCAATGTATCATGTACCTTTTCTATGATTTACTAGTTTTCGAGATCTCCTAAGTGGAACAACTAGACATGGTGTATTGTTTTCTCTTTTACCGTTTTCGAATGGCTTCGCCAGTATCTGTGGTGGAAGCGGAAGCAGCGGCGACAGTTTTGTCAAATGTTTAGTTGAAATCTACAATAGTGTGGTTTCCTAAATCTGATAAATTATTATGAAGCAATTCATTTCAAACACGTAAGCTTTCCGTTGACTCGGAGGTAAAAACAAGAAGACTTGCAACGATGACTGACATTATGCGTATATTAACCTTATTCAAGACGGACTGCCAATATTCTCTCTCTCTCTCTCTCTCTCTCTCTCTCTCTCTCTCTCTCTCTCTCTCTCTCTCTCTGGTTATGCTTGTCTTTGTCCACAGAGGAAGCGTACAAATTTAATATGAGATACGTAAAGTACTAATCCTTTTTCAAAAATCCTAGATTTTATTCATGTTTTGAACCTTAAACACTCAGTTAACCAAACCACCCATAAACCTGGTCACATTTAAGATTGGATTCTTCATAGGCATGATGATAATATTCTGCTATCAAACTTTGTATCCCACGAACTAGCATCAGATCACCTCTGTACTGTATGCCATCTCGACGTGTCAGTCTCTAACCCTCAACCTTTATCTGCTACAAAAGGAAACCTCTGTATGATATTTATAACCAAACGAATGCATGACATCCAAGAAAACCTAAATACTTGCTTACCTCCTATAGCAGAACAACTCGATAACTGCCTGCATTCATTGCTTGAATAACATGCCCCAGGTACCAGGTGCAGAGTATCATATACAACGTGTTTTACATGGTATAGCAGTGTTGAGGACCAATTTGATAAAACAATTTCAATTGACTCGTCGTCACCATACATTTATGATACAGAATCTCAGCGACAACTATTAAGTGCATTTTAACCTGTCTCTATGAATTGAGTACGGCCAATCGTCATGAAGAGTGCACCAAAGTCATGTGAACTTGATCCAGTTCCAACATCACTGCTGCTTGAGTGCTTGTACCCACTATTGCCTTCACTAATTGATGTTATTAATATCTCTCGCTCATCTGGGGAATTCCCATCATTTTTCAAAGCTGCCATTGTAAAGACTCTGCTGATGCAACTAACACTTAACCATATCGATTTAAAGAACTACAGCCCAGTTTCAAAACTCGCGTTCATATAAAACATCTTAGGGAAAATTATTCTAACCCAACACGTATCTGATTTGCATTCAAACAGTCTTTATAGCAATGTACAGTCAGCATGTCACCCTTGCCACAATACTCAAAACTAGTCTTCTGAAAGTATTTACTAACATTCCCTCTGCTCTGGTTAGCGGACAGATTACAGTCCTCGTCCTTCTTGATTTATCTGACGCATTTGATACAATAGACCGCGATATATTACTTCACCGTCTCCAGCATGTATTTAGCATTCACAATACAGCCTTAAAGTGGGTCAAGTCCTGCTTTGTCAACAGAAAACAAATTGTATCTGAAAATGGAATGCACTCCAGCCCAGATGATCTATGTTGTGGTGTTGCACATGGGGCTGTTCTTAGACCTGTTCTCTTCATTATATATACTCAGTCGCTCTCAAGTGTCATAGATCATCACACAGTGTCTCATCAATCGGACGCTGATGACACCCAAATATACAAGTCTAACCACCCAAATGAAGTTGATGCTAAAATCCAAGGAGTAGAGAGGTGCATTTCTGATGTGAAATCATGGATGACAAGTAACAAGCTGCAGACGAATGATGATAAAACTGAGGTCATTCTGATCACAACACAATGTCATTCTCATTCACATCCTTTATCTCAAAAAATTATTATCAGCAACACCAACATTAAATTCAAACAGTCAATGCGAAACCTAGATGTTACTCTAGACAGTACACTCCCATTGCACCAATATGTCATGAACAAATACAAGGTTGCTTATCTTGAGCTGAGACGCATCAGCTCCATTTGCAAATATATTTCGGTTGATGCCATTAAAACACTTGTGTCTTCATTAGTACTTTAAAGACTGGACTATTCTAACTCAATTCTGTCTGGTTCGCCACAATATCTACTCCAGAAACTTCAAACAGTTTAAAACACAGCAGCATGGATCATCTTTAGAGTACCACGATCAGAGCACATATCCCCACTGTTATGTACGCTACCACTGGCTATCCATTCGATCCAGAGTCAAACACAAAATTTGTTCTCTGTGCTACGTTTCACTGACGGAATCTAGTACAGTATTAATATGTGGGATCACCCCTGTGTACACACCAGCAAAAGATACTTACGCTCCTCTTTATTCCCACAATGAAAATGAAGTCATATTGACAACGTTCTTTTGCATACCAGGGCCCAGCAACGTGGAAGGAATTGCCCATTGGAATTAGACACAAAGACACAGCGATTCCTTTCAAGAGTGCTCTTAAAACGCACCCTTTTCGACTGTAAGAACAAATTTAAAGTCCTAATAATGTTTCCTATTTTACATAATTTCCACATTGTGTATATTTTCCACTTTCAAGGTTTCTGTTCTTTTTGTATTTCTGTAGTCATATCATTATAGATGTTTTAAAGTACATAGAGCTACTAAAGATTAGTCGCAATACAAAGTCCTCATTATTTTTCCAGGAGAGAAGAAAACAATGCCGATTAAAGTTTACGTTTGGTTACCCCACGGTGACAACGTAGGTCACTCATCAATGACACTCAGCGACGGGACGCATATCAGCTGGTGGCCTAGTAACAAGGATGCTAAAAAGAAATCTAACTTAAAGTCGATTTTAAGCTCCCCAGCTTCGTTAAGTCAGAACTTGGAAGAAGATGTTTATTTGGAAGGCAATATTCAACCAAATGGAAACTATACTTTACCAGACGGCTTTATCGACGAAGATGCTATTAGTATATGGTGGGGGTCCTTCAGTGCGAATGGGGCTTATCGAGTGCTTGATCAGAACTGCTGTCATGTGGTTTTTAAAGCCTTGGAAGCGGGCAGCGCTTGGAAGTTTATTACAGACGAAGATGTCAAAAGCCGTGGAAAGACATTACTGAAACCTGTTGATATAGATAGATTAGTGAAGAAACTTGAAAAGTCCCTTCAGGAGAAAAAACATAAGCACCGTTAGATCAATCACGTTTTCATGAGCGATTGCTGCTAAGGCCTCTCAATTGATTTGCTGGAAGACGCCTTAAGTACCTTTTCATGTAAATAATGAAGAAATGTTTAAAATTACCTTTCTTCTCATTGTTCCCTTTGAAGAGACATAAATAAGATTATAAATGAACTGAAGATTTTCAAATTGTGATAGATTTTATTATATAAAACACGTGAGGAAAGTGCAAGGTCTTGGTAGAAGTCATAAGGCCTAGGAAAATATATGAATATGTATGTGTGCCATTGCTAATTGGAGGAAAATGTGATGATTGTATAGACCACTGAACAACACCTACTTCAATATTCAATCATAAATAAATTTGACCTCCTATTAATTTGTTTGTGTCAATGTAGTTGGACGTTATTTACCTACGGCTTTCGATGGCTGTTCATATATTTTAATTCAACGATTTCACTCACAAACATAAATATATAGCGAGTACTTCACTGCTAACGGTGGGATTATAACTAAAAATAAATTGATAGCAAGAATTTGACACCCACTACTCTTTACTGAGAACAAATGTACCTCGCGCCGATCCTAATATCTTCCATATGTGCATATTTTGCTTATGTATTAAAACGGGGAAGTGTCGACATTTCATTTTTTTTTGTTCTCATTTTAGTGAAGTGGTTGTGTTTAAAGCATGTCACTCTTGAGAGAGATATATGACGAAATAAAGCTTTCAAGGGCCCTACGTACTGAACATTTTATGGCTGTTCACCATAACATAATGTTACACTCAAGAAAACAGTATTGAAAGCTAACAAAACGTTTATTTTTCTGGTGGCTCTGTTTGGCTTGTACTCCAACATGTGTTTAGTCTGCTTAAAGGGTAATCCGGCCCTAAATGGTATATACTTATAAACATTTTGTTTAACGCGTAATTATAATGAGTAAGTACTTGTAGGTAGAACTTAAAGAAACCGTTTTGAGTTTGGAATAAAAAATAGTTATTGTTGTTCCGATTGCAACCGAATTTCAAAAGTAGCGTGAACGCCTGTATTCCGGTATTTATCAGACAGAAAACAAACATTACCGACATTTCCTTCCTTAAACAGAAAAACAACAACAATTATTGCCATTTTCATGTATGTAGAGCCTTTGTATTCATATAGTTGACAGTTTTACTGTTTTGCGCGATAGCTTGCCTGATATATATATATATATATATATATATATATATATATATATATATATATATATATATATATATATATATATATATATATATATATATATATATATGTGTGTGTGTGTGTGTGTGTGTGTGTGTCTGTGTCAAAGCCCCGAATGAAACCATTTATTAGATAGTGTGTTGAGAGGGGATCGAACCCCTGTAACCAAAATTGAAGGCGATGTGTTGCAATTGGCGTAGATAACTTACTGGAGTGGTCTAGGGTTGCCTGGTCCTCCAGCCTTATGTTGTGTTGGTATTGCTCCAGAGTTTGGGACCCCTAGAAAAAACAAAGGCTTATCTTGAAATTCTAACTTTTGAGAGTAACGTGGCAATACTTTGAAACGCTGTGTAACATTCTGTCTGCATGTAAAGGGGTGGTTCCCGAGACAATTGAAACATTTGTGTTGGAACGAGTAGGCCACACCAGGTGTACAGTTTTTTCCTTTGTGATAGGAAAAACAGATCCCCCCCCCCGTGGATATCTAACTCGTGGGGCATTCTGATGTTGAGATTGGACATTCCCTTGCAAGGCATTTTGATGTTGAAATTGGGGATTCCGTTCCAATTCTACAACTGACTGCAGGTACAACTCTAAGTGTGTTGTGCCCCATTCGGCTTCATGGCGACTGACCAGTTGACGGAACTGCTAATCATAATAACGCCTGTTAGCATTTTTTGTTGGAAAGAGTCATTACGGTTTTCATATATTGAGACAAACCTGCCATTGATATCGTCTTACATCCGGCATGTATAGCAGCAAACCTATTCCAAGCAAATAGCCATTGATTAAGGGAAAGAGGGGTTTTCTTTTGACTAGGGACCAATCTAATTTCGGGAGAAGCATGGTTAATGTCAATTTGCATCTTAAAGGTCTCCTTACTACTATCAGGCAGAAGCAGAGCCAAATCAGTGTATCGACCTTCTAAAATGAGGTCTTTGACCTTTATAGGGATAGCAGCTGTGATTTGAGTGGAGGCACTAACAAATTTTGATTGGGTCAGCAACGGCCGTGCCGACTGAATGTGATCACTGACAGGGGTGCACAAATTAGTATTACCTAACACTGCATTTCCCACCAATGCCGACGTTGCCATATCTACAGCCTGGTCCACTAACTCATGATACCCCAGCTGTGAGGTTGATGTCGCCTGTATGGATTAGCGACTTCATGAGTATGCAGCTGTGATGTAGATTCCGCCGGTGATGAATTAGTAGATGTTTGCTGTATCGGCTAAGGGTGGCTAAACATATTGGCCAGTCGGTTGTCTACATGGGCTTTGATGTTGTCGGTCACGTCTCTCGTTATACGTTGTATTGCCTCCTCATCCACGTATGAAGCGCCAGGAAATGTGGTTGAGGACGTTCCTCGCTGCCCGACCTTCCTAGTGTCCACCACCCGCTGAAACCCTTTTTGCGCTTTCGTCGTGGAGGCGCCCTCTTGCTTACATTCGTCATAGAGTCCACTACCCTCTGTACCCACTTCGAAGTTTTTCGCTGTGGAGCCATTCTAATAATAATAAGAGAAACCGAAAGCAGTATTGTCGTACTGTAAGATTATGAGTAAAATTGTTACATGGTGTACAACTGGTATAAGTCATGGTAACCAACACACAAAATAACCACTGACAACACCACCATCTAGGAAAGATTATCTATTTGAAAACAACTTTAATATGGATTCATGTGAACTGCCGTGCTTTTATAATTGGTAGGGTCAGCGGAAGTAGCCACTTTGCGAAATTGAAATAACTGAGTCAAGTGAACAACGATTCCTCTGCAAACGTGTAAGAATATGTATAGCCAAGATGAAGTATCGACTTGATAACTTGTAATAAGAGTTAGAGTCGAGTGAAAGTTAGAGTCAAGTTCAAGTTAGAATCAAGTGCAAGTATACCTTTGATAACGTGTAATGAAAGGTAGAGTCAAATGTAAATATAAACATGAAAAAGTGAATTAACAAGTAGGGTCAATTGTAGGTATATGCTTGACAAGTTGTAATACAAAGTAGAGTCAAGTGTAAGTATACACTCGATAAGTTGTAATAATACATAGAGTCAAGTGTAATATACACTCGATAAGTTGTAATAATATGTAGAGTCAAGTGTAAGTATACACTTGAAAAGTTGTAATAAAAGGTAGAGTCAAGTGGAAGTAGCCACTAGATAACCTGTAATAATATGTAGAGTCAAGTGTAATTATACACTCGATAACTTGTAATAATATGTAGATGTAGAATCAAGTGTAATTATACACTCGATAAGTTGTAATAATATGTAGAGTCAAGTGTAAGTATACACTTGAAAAGTTTTAATACAAGGTAGAGTCAAGTGGAAGTAGCCACTAGATAACTTGACAGAATGAAGAGACATATGATGCATCTCAAATATGATCGAGACAAGTGTAAGTAGACTTGAAAAATGATAGGGTCACCCTGACCAACCCGATAATTGTATGTAACAGCATGCAAAATTGAAATGCATTAAAGATAAAAAGCATTAATTAATAGTTTAGTTGGATAATTGTGTCAACTAGTAATTTCAACATGCAGATTGTAGCTAATGTATGAACTGCAGGGTTGATGATATTGATTGTCTTGCAAATTACTAAAGGAATAACGCTACGGAAATTTACACCTGAATTAGGGGCTATTAAAGACAAGCGGGAAACGAACCTTGTCGTCAAAATTATATATGTGTAAATATAGAGCAAACTAATGCGGGAAACCGAATGGAAATGGAGTGATATTTAAGGAAGAGAACCAAATACTGAAGTTAAATACATACACATACACGTAGTGAGCATTCCCTGGCTTTAATCTTCTAATCTTTTGCAAGTGTCAAGGATTGCACCCATAACTGATTTGTACAAAAACCACTGGCCTTTGTTCAAGTGCACACCGTTTGCGCGGAATTTATCCATGCAATCCTTCCTTTCGACGGGAAAAGGAAATTTTCCATTGTGTTCCCAGAATGAAATGTAAGGATAGGAAGTAACTTCCGTCCGCAAAATTCCATTCACTGACCGTGCGATGTCGCAATAATTATAAGGTGTATAACCAGTAAGTGTGAAACGTGGAAGCATCTGACATAATGCAATTTGTTTGACGTCGTACGTACGATGTAATTGAGAAGCAAGCGAAATCAGTTTGAAGGCTAATGCGTCGGGGTCAGTTTCAATCTGTATGTCATTGTCGCCCAGAAGCAAATCAACAATATCGGGACAAAGAAAACAAAGGGAGGACATATCGAACTTCATCCACTTCTCCACCGTTCTGCCTACAATCCCGTGCAACCTCACAGAAATGACATTTTTCAAATTAAAATAAAAAGCAAGACGATCGTCTGTCCCTGAGGCAAGATATTGTGATAGCCATTTACAAATTGAATGGCCCGTAATTAGAGCAAGTGGCATATTACAATTATGAAGGAACATAAATGAGTAAATAAAAATATGCACTCACGTTAAGAATACCAATAAAAGCTTTCCAGCACAGTTCAAAACAGTGTAGGGGAAGGTGGGACTTTATAAAATTCCGCTCAAAGTGTTTCGCTGGAACCAGGATAGTGTCTATGCTACTCTGAATTTCTGTTAAATGTGACGCTAATTACAATTCAAGTAACTGTGCGCGGTTGTATGCTCTGACAAACGATTGGCCAATGACACCCATGTGACCATTATGGGGCAATTCAATTGGCCCTTCTTAGCACAGCTCAACCTTAACAAGCTAAAAGACCCAGAGGTCTCGGAAGCCTTCCAGGAAAGGATAGGAAGGCAATTTGCACCACTGTTACTTCTTAGTGCAGAGAACACAGTTATAGACACAATGATCGACACATTTAACACAGCAGTGACCTACGCAGCCAGTGAGATCCTTGGCAAACATCGACGACCAAAGAAACCTTGGGTTACAACTAACATACTTGATCTGTGTGACAAGCGTCGAGAGCTAAAGAAGAAGAAGAAGTCAGAAGTAGAAGGAGCAAAACAATACAGGGAAATTAACTAGGTTATCAAGAAAAGCATGAGAAAGGCAAGGGAGACGTGGATTGAAGACCAGTGTAAAGATATAGCAAACAATCTTAAGAAACATAATAGTAAAAAAGCATACCAAGTGGTGAAAGACCTGACAAGTGTAAAACAAGGACGCTCCTCCATCATTCAAGATAAGGGAGGGAAATGTCTTACAGAAGAACAAGACATTCTTAAGAGATGGACAGAATACTGCTCAGACCGGTACAAACACAGACATACAGGGGACCCAGACATACTCAACACCCCATCAGTGACCAACACTGACAACTACCCCATCCTCCGAGAAGAAGTAGAGGCTGCAGTGAAAGCATTAAAAAAGGGAAGGCAGCAGAAGTAGATAACATTCCTGCTAATCCAAGAAGGGTGTGAAGCCATGATAAGCGCCCTACTAACAATCTGCAACAAGATCTGGCAGACAGGGGAATGGCCAACACCATGGTTTCATTCACTCATAGTAACTCTCCGAAAAAAGGCAATTGCAGCAATATCATAACCATCGTACGATCAGTCTTATTTGCCACCCAAGCAAAGTCATGCTAAAAATCATATTAAACAGACTGAAGCCGCGGGCAGAGGACATCATAGCTGAAGAACAGGCAGGCTTCAGACCAGGGCGAAGCACAACTGAACAAATTTTCAATCTGAGAATACTATGTGAGAAATACCTCCAGCACCAACAAGACCTTTATCATGTCTTTATAGATTTTAAGAAGGCGTTTGACAGGGTATGGCATGCAGCCCTTTGGTCCACCACGAAGCTGTACAACATCAACGCTAACCTGATTAAAGTCATATAAAGCATTTACAGCAAGGCCACCAGCGCAGTATGCTTCAACGGTCAAATGGAGATTGGTTTAGGAAAACTGTGGGAGTCAGACAGGGCTGCTTGCTTTCACCTACTCTCTTCAACATCTTCCTTGAAAGAATCATGACAGATGCACTGGACGACCATGAAGGAACTGTCAGTATTGGAGGCAGAATAATAACGAATCTGCGCTTTGCTGATGACATCGATGGCCTTGCAGGAAATGAGGAGGAGCTAGCTCAGTTGGTGGAAAAACTGGACAGGACAGCTACTGCTTTTGGTACGGAAATCAGTGCAGAGAAGACCAAATTGATGACCAACGACACCAGTGGCATCAGCACGGACATCATGATTAGAGGCCATAAACTGGAAACAGTTAATAGATTCAAGTACTTAGGAGCCATCGTGGCAGACGAGGGGTCGAAACCAGAAATATTGTCCAGGATTGCGCTGACAATAACAGCAATGGCAAGGCTGAAGTCAGTTTTGGAAAGACACAAACACCTCAGTCGGCTCAAAAATCAGACTGATGCACTCCTTGGTTGCATCTGTATTTCCATATGCCTGTGAGTCATGGACCCTCACAGCGGATCTCGAAAGGAGGGTACAAGCTGTTGAAATGAGATGCTTTCGAAGGTTGCTTGGCATTACATATAGAGATCATGTCGCGAATGAGGAAGTGAGAAACAGAATTAAGCAAGCCATTGGGCCCTATGAAGAGCTATTAACCATTGTGAAAAATCGCAAAATGAAATGGTATGGACATGTCACACGATCAACAGAGCTTGCTAACACAATCATGCAAGGTACTGTGCAGGGAGGGTGAAGGAGAGGAAGACAGAGGAAAAGATGGGAGGATAACATCTCAGAGTGAATAGGACTGAATCTGAGTGACACAGTGAGAGTATTAGAGAACAGATTGGAATGGAGGAAGCTGGCTGTCAGGTCATCAGTGGTGTCCCAACGATCGGCAAGACTAAGGGATAGATAGATAGAGATAGATGCACAGCTCTTTGTCCTAACATAATAAGTAAACAATTAGACCCAACCTCATCACACCACCCATAAATGTACTTACGCAGGCGTAAGTAGTTATGTGTGTGTGTGTGTGTGTGTGTGTGTGTGTCTTTTATAGGTATAACGATATCAGAATTAAATTCATAAACGAATATCTTGAATTGCAGTCCATCCCAGGAGGACTGATTACGCAAATATTTTTCAAATGAAAGAAATCACTTGCCTTTTCCAAGAAAGCGAATTAAAGACTTTATTGAATAAAGAAACAAAATCAACTGCATTTTCTTTTTAGGACAAACGTTGACTTCAATCTTCAGTCTTCAAGATATTAGATGACATACTATTTCCACATAATTTCAGTACCTCTTAGGATAGGCATGCGTAACCAGTGGCGTAACGAGGATGTTCGGCGCATGGTTCAAGGTTCATATTTTCGCGCTCCCACCGCCCCACCTCCCGGGGTAGCAGAGAGTATTTGGCGCGTGGGGAAAAGGTATAAATCTTGCGCCCCTAGTATCACTGAAACATAGGAAAACAGTAGTCAGTACTGAATACACCATAATAATATCGTCATCATAGAAAGATAATTTAAGGCTAATAAATTTTAACTGCAACAACCACAAAACAAATCTTACGAAAATTTAGTGATTTAGTCTTCTTCCGGCGCCCCCCCCCCCCTTAAATTGTGTGTTGTGCACATTGGCTTTGTTTAAACATTCTTGATTGATCTTTTGCGTTCAGGTAATGGTGTATACTTGATGATATGACGTACATTGACTAACTTATTTCAAATGACAAAATATAGATTCACTCAACTAGACTGTTGCATTTACCCCTACTTGTACAGTAACCCCCACCGCACCCCCCCACCCAACAAAAAAGAAGGCTGCTATTACATATATTTCACGATACTGGCTTATTTAATTTGTTGTCGTTACTTTTCTAGTAATTATTATTGTTGTTGTTTTTAGTTATAACGGTATAATTATCGACACAATAACATGGACAACAATACGGTCTGATCTTTCAATAGCAGGTCTAACAAAAGGTTTCGCATGCCATGTTTGATAAAAATCGCTGTTGCATGAACATATTGTTTATTGATCTAATTTTAAATAACCACTTGTTGACTTTATCTTCGAAATTTTATCACAGAGGTTCGACTGAAAGCGTATAAAATTTAAGAAAAACATTCCTTCAGCATACGTATGTAGAAAGTTAAAGTTCTTGGACAAAGAAGAAATAGAAACGTTCATAGTTTGGAATGAAGAACACCTATGTGATATTGTCCCAATTTCAACCGAATTTAAACATTCACAAAAGCGTATGTATTCTGCTATTATGAAACATAAGATAAACAATCCAATACGTGATATTGTTTATCCTGACAACCTGACACCCACCCACCGTCCCTCTCCTTCCCCACACAAGTACATGCTCATAAGTCTAAAATTATCTTACTGACTTTGATTACAGTTTACTGTTTTTGGACATCTTAACTATTAGTTATGTTCACTCTAAATCGATATTAGACGCTTTGTTTAATATATCAAGCTTTTCAATTACTATATATTAATACGACAGTTCGTAATATCATTCAAATTATCAAAGCAATTGTTTGTTCACTATATATGATAAAATAAAAATCTTTTTTTAAAAAGCAAATTTGTATTGACATTAGAATTGATATTTTATGGTTAGCTATGACGTTAAGTTTTAATCTTTAATTAGTCAAAGGCAAATTCATTCCTGAATAAACCCTGGCCTTCTCAGACATTGGGACAAATCATTGATTATTGTCTCTAAATAAAAATGTACTCATTGCATGCTAAAATCTTGTTAACATTTTCAAATTGAAATATATACTCCTCGTTTTTACCCAACAAACATCTACAGTATATTTCGACTCTTTCAAGGGTGAATATATATTTCTTATATATTCGTATCACTGAAGTCATATCCACTGCTTCCTTGACAACAACAGCAATCCCACTGCGATGGATTCCTGTATAGGACATGCTTTCAAATGGCGTCAAATAAGATACAAAAAAAAATATAATTTACTGAGACAGATTAAGTCAGTCAAATCCTACCGTTTTATAAAGTCACATAATTTAATATAATCTGGCTACATACATGCATGCATGCATGCAGACATACATACATACATACATACATACATACATACATACATACATACATACATACATACATACATACATACATACATACATACATAACCGACATGCAAAGTTCGATTGTGAGAAACTTATACTGGATCTGAAGGTGCATTTTGTCGAAATGTAACTGCGGCGTAATGTTTCACGATCGATTTATCAGCTCTTCATTTTCAGTCGGAAATATTTTGTGTAGAAACAATCCCAATCGCCTGAAACGCAGTAATGATCTCTGTTTCCAATACTTTAAGCCCTAAATGTATGAAAATATTGCTTTTATTGTTACTTGTTAGGTTGAAGTTGTAAAATTCAAAATTACACATTCGATACCTCAGCATAAGTCTTAGAGAAATCAATGTAAGTTCGTTTTCAGTTATATGTGAGATGCTTTATTTCTTCACAGGAATTTAAATGTGCTATTTGTCTTCGAACTAAATCATAATCTTGGGATTATTGTAAATTTATTCAAGGATATTTGGGATAATATCTTTGTGCTACATCAAGACTGTTGGGATATCAATCGATTCGAGTCTACTGGCATATATATATATATATATATATATATATATATATATATATATATATATATATATATATATATATATATATATATATATATATATATATATATATATATATATATATATATAAGTAAAAGTATAAAATAGAAATAATTGAAATCTGTATGTACTTCTTTAAAATTTAAAAATTGTTTTCAAATCAAGTAGCATCAATGTCAATCAAATTAGTGTACATGTTTCTTTGAATTTCATTCACGGACACCAAGATAACTATCCTTACCAGACCCGATCCACCCCGAAAACGGTATTATTAAATAATGGATTGGAGTGCTTAGTATTGCAGTGTTTCAATTATATAACATTATAAATTAGGACACATTTCTCTAAAGTAAGAAAAATCAAATACCAGATGTAGTTATTAACACTGATCTAGCAAAATATTACTCAGATATGAAACATATCTTGTTAAAAAATGTTATACATTTAAGCAGAAAAGAAAGTGTATTTATAATAGCTTATTTTAAGCTTCATTTACCAGCTTAGTTTGTAGTCTTACCTATCATTCAGACTGACTTGAAATATGATAGATACACGATTAAACATATTTTGCCCAAATTGATTCCAGGTAGAGTTTGCCATGCATGGTTATGTTTATTCGCCATTGTCACTACAACGTAATAGGTAGAGATTTTTTCGTGTGGAGGTACATCCAATCTGAGTTAAACTAGGTCAAGATTCAAATGTTACGTTGTTTACCTGATCTACACATTCTTATTTTCTTTTCTGTAAAAGAGTAAGCGACATGCCGATATGAATGTTCGTGCAGAATTTAATGCAACGAGAGGTGCTTAAATTGACTTACATTTCGTAATATTAGAGAGGGAGAGAGAAAACATATAAAACATACATCTACATTAACTAATATCAATTAGGGATATCAGGAGTTGGGTGGGTAGAATACTAATTAAACTATGTATCCATAATTTATAATATTATTTACAATCTCACTAACACGTTGCTTGATGGGTCAATAATACTTTAACTGTATATCGCAGTTTATCGATGATTCATTTATATATGTACCTACCCGAGAGACTTTGTTGAGCTGTATAATAGACTTTTACTTCTGTTAAGCTTCAAGAAATTCTAAATGGGCTTGCGACAATGCATAGTAAAGCAATATAGAAGAAAACCTAATGATATATATCCAAAAGCAAATTGGGGCAGCAATAAACAGAATGTTTTTGTTCATTGGTGGCTTATCCAAGATGCAATTGCGTACTATTTTTTACTTCGATATTTGTATCGGAGTTTCAAGAAAACAATTGAGGACGGCGTATTTAGCAGTGCCCAAGCCAGGGATTTCGTAGCTTTTATTGGTCGTTGATATGCCATGATCCATCAGCTGGTTCAGAGTGTGGAACATATGGTATATTCTCTACGTTTTATGTCTTTGAATACGAGATATACAGTATTATATTGTTTCAACTAAAGTTATTTAGGACAATTTTAACGGCAACGAAACATTTCAAGAACAGCCTTATATTAATCCGACTGACAGTGTTTCAGGACATATATAAAAGGACACGGAATGTAGAAAACTATTAGTTAAATCTAAGAACCATATATTTCCAAAACGTCACTGTTGCTGCTATGAGATGTAGATTGTTTTATTCTTTTAAACATATGTATATACAAGTCCACTTGTATTAAGTTGACCTGTGAATATTTCTTTCTCAAAATTGGTGTTTGATTGGAAAGTATGTTTCATCTGTTCCAATTGGTCTAGATATAAGTGTTGTATACTTTCTGAAAGATTTATACTTATAGAACACAGTTGATTTGTAAGTATTAAATCGCAATTTGTTTTAGTGACATTCAGAGACATTATGCTGCTATGACTTATTTCTTACTTAGAAAAAAGACAAATAACGGTATGATTAGCCTCATACACTGTAGAATTTAAAATGGAATGTTTAACGTAAACAAAATTGATATTTGCTTGTTTTGTGGTGGGGTTGGTGGATAAAGAACATTTGGAGGACAAAGAAAAATTAAATGGAGAAAGAAAGAATATAACTACAATTGACTTAGCCAGCTACTGTGAAACATACTAGGGTTTCCTTGTAACCTTGCCATCGCCTTACCTGCAAGTAGCAACCGCATATACTCCTTATACGATCCTATATAGTCCTGAATATAAGCATTTGTACGTAGCTGACAATTAGCGACCCAATTTATATTTAAAATATAAACCAAAATCACTCGTTGCTCCTTTCACAGATCAAGACATGAACGTTGATATAGAACGTTACCAATACATACCAGAGTGGACATTTATATCTACTGACTGATTTTATTTATAATATTAGAGAAAATTATTAATAAAAGGACAACAAATATTAATATCGCAGGAAACATAAATGCAGTCTAACATGCGGCTCCACTGTTAAAGCAAACGAGAGAGAGAGAGAGAGAGAGAGAGAGAGAGAGAGAGAGAGAGAGAGAGAGAATGAGAGAGAGAGAGAGAGAAAGAGAGAGAAAGAGAGAGAGGGGAGGGAGGGAGAGAGATACTTATAGCTGTTAGACTAAATCTAAATAGATGTTTGTTTTTGTGTTTTGTTGTTTTGTATTCATATCATTATACATGTTGTAAATCACATAGAGCATATTGTAGTAATCCGCTCCTTACTAACCATGTATCCTCCGATATGTCATTGCTGCCATCCATGCAGTCTTCTCCAATATAGTCGTGCAGAGGTACACAAAACGTAATGAGATATGGCTTCCACGTTATGATATAATACAAAGATCATGCATAAGACAAACAATATTAAACCCTTAGCCACCTTTCCTCTATTCCTATTATAAACTCAATTTATTTACAATACGATACCACACTTAATACAAATTATCGAAGCATACATTTATTTCAACACTTAATCTTGGTAGCTAGCAAGATTCTGTACCAGGGTAAAGGCTGAAAACCAGCCATATAATCTGTACAGATAAATTTCCTGCAGGATCATTCACCAACAAGATCATCTAAGCAGTAATATTATTTACGTGGAATTATGAAAAGAAAATACTCGATTTGATTCACTTTTTAACGACCGCGTAAGCGCTTTTTTAAATGATTCTCATATTTCAAAACGACAATGTATTTTTATATTTAAGAGAACCATCAGCGTCCCATTTGTATGACTTCTGACAAACTGGTTTTAATAACCAATTTATACTAGCTAGAGCTAAAGGCTTCTTGTGTATTATCTATCTCATTCTCTCTCTCTCTCTCTCTCTCTCTCTCTCTCTCTCTGTATATATATATATATATATATATATATATATATATATATATATATATATATATATATGTTTGTATGTATGTACAAGAGTATAATCTTGACATTTGTTTTCAACTCTATGATGTAGGTTAATAGGGCAACCGTTTCTCAGCAATCGGTTTCCTACGTTTAGTTTCGATTTCATTACTTGGAAATGTCCTCTTGCCTATCTCACGCTTATGTAATCACTGTTCCCTGAATATCCCACACAATCTAAAATATCTGAGCAGGATTTAAAGGCAGCTAATATTTAATGGTAATATTAGGGGTGTCAGGTTGATCTTCCAAATATTTAAATGTCCCGCATTCAATATGTCCCTGTATAGCTGGATGACATTATTTTATTCAAATAATAAATTATTTTATCTATACTTACCTAACAAAATAGCTTGATTTTATTTCATTTAAAACTGTTTTATATCAATTGTTCTACGCACATCTGATATAAGACTTGTCCAAAAGTTGATCATATAAATGAACTTGGATGTGCGGTCCAATAGTGTTACCTCGTAAGCGTACAACTCAATAGCAACTAGGTAAGTAATTTTCTTTATTTCTTAACAACTGTTCAATTGTAGGGATTTATATACTATTGTTACAATTGTTAAAGGTACACGTACACATTTCTTTGGATAATTTCTTTAGCAGATAACAACTTGTATACGTTCAGATTATTTTATTTATCTATTTAGGATTTTATTACTAGAAGGACATTTTGTATCTTCGCGCAGTTTGTAGGCAAATAAACAGAAGAGCAAATAATAATAATAATTGTTTATAATAACAAATACATATTATTATTACTATACATTTCATTACAGCAAATAATACAAATAATGATATTTATTATTATTATTATTATTATTACAATGTTGGAATTATTGTCATTTATTCCGGAAGTATTTTCTGATACGTGTGTCTTGTCTTTCATCCGTATTTTGAAAGACAATCGTTATTTGGTAACTCTGGTTGATTTACCCGTAATACTAAGACTTGTATCTAAGCCTCAAAGTTATTTCTATCTACAAGTACGTCACACTCTATGTAAACATATATATATATATATATATATATATATATATATATATATATATATATATATATATATATATATATATATATATATATATATATATATAATGATATTTATTATTATTATTATTATTATTATTATTACAATGTTGGAATTATTGTCATTTATATACTTATCTGGTCACCACTGAACACATAGACAGAAACATTGAAGTAAGTAAAATTCCTTTTCGGCACTTAACACATGTGTACGACAGTCAAGGAACACAATAATCATTTTCACTGCTTTAGCAGCAATTCTTATTCCGCAAACAATCACAATACCTTTCAATATTCAAACCAGATTCTTTGACTAACACAAATTTCTGCAGCAGATTCATCTAAAGAACAAGTTATGTTTCTACTTACTTTATCAGTTGTATTTCAGGTTTTACTCTTATGTTCCATATGAAATGTCAAAACTCCATAACAATTAGAACCTTTGTCATCAACTGAATACTTTATTAAATCATTCCAATGGCAAAATTCCAGCCTATGTTTACTAATCAATGCATCATGTACCTTTTCTATGATTTACTAGTTTTCGAGATCACCTCAGTGGAACAATTTTCTATTTTACTGCTTTAAAATGGCTTCGCCAGTGGCTGTGGTGGAATCGGAATCAGAGGCGACAGTGTTGTCAAATGTTTAGTTGAAATTTATAATAGTGTGGTTTCCTCAATCTGATATAAATTATAATGAAGAAATTCATTTTCAACACGTTAGCTTTTCTTTGACTCATAGGTAAAAACAAGAAGGATTGCAACGATGACTGACACCTTGCTTATATTAACCTTATTCAAGATGGACTGCCAATATACACTCCCTATCTCTCTCTCTCTCTCTCTCTCTCTCTCTCTCTCTCTCAAATTTACCTGGTTGTGCTTGTCTTTGTCCACAGAGGAAGCGTACCAATTTAATATGTAGAGTACTAACCCTTTTTCAAAATTTCTAGATGCCATTCATGTTTTAAACCATAAACAGTCAGTTAAACAAGCCACCCATAAACTTGGTCACATTTTAGACTGGATTCTGCATAGACACGATGATAATATTATGCGATGCACCCTTGTATTCCACGAACTTGCATCAGATCACCTCTGCATTATATGCCATTACGACGTATCAGTTTCTAACCCTCCACCATTTATTGCTACTAAGGGAAATTTACGTATGATAAATGTAACCAAATAATGAATGACATCCAAGAAAACCTAACGACTTGCTTACCTCCTACTGCAGAACAACTCGATAACTGCCTGCATTCATTGCTTGAAACAAAAAACATGCTTCAGCCACCAACTTCAGAGTATTAAACAAAAAGTGATCTCCGTGGTATAGCATTGTTAAGGACCAGTTTCGCACTGCTAAAAGATACCGCCGTAAAGCAGAGAGGCTTTGGCTTTCCACAAGACTCACTATTCATAAACAAATATATGACGCCGCTAAGAAGACCGTCACAAACATGGTCCATTTAGCCAAATGATCTCACTTACGTACTTAGATCACGGAGAGTTTCGGCTGCAAAGAGCGTTTCGAGATAACTAACAAACTAACGTCAAGAAACCGATGTGCACCCCTTCCAAATAACTTCTCTCAAGTAGACCTTCTGGATCTATTTGCAATTATTTTCCTTGACAAAGAACAAGCTATTAGAGATACGCTTGATACCACGATTTCAATTGACTCGTCGTCACCATACAGTTATGATACAGAATCTCAGTAACAACTAATAGGATCATTTTAACCTGTCTCTATGGATTTAGTACGAACAATCGTGATGAAGAGTGCACCAAAGTCCAGTGAACTTGATCCATTTCCAACATCACTGCTGCTTGAGTGCTTAGACCCAATATTGCCTTCACTAATTGATGTTATTAATAACTCTCTCATCCGGGGAATTCCCATCATTTTCCAAAAGTGCCATCGTAAAGCCTCTGCTGAAGCAACCACCACTTAACCATAACGATTTAAAAGAACTACCGCCCAGTTTCTAATCTCCCATTTATATAAAAATATCTTAGGAAGGTTGTTCTAACTCTACAAGTATCTCATTTGAATTGAAAAGTCTTGTCAGCAATGCATATTGCCCTTGCCACTGTACTAAAACTAATCTTCTGAAAGTATTTAATGACATTATCTCTGCTGTGGATAGAGGAAAGGTTACAGTCCGTATCCTCGTTGATTCAAGAGTGCTCAAAAATCTCACCCTTTTCGACTGCAAGAACAAATTTAAAGTCCTAATAATGTTTCCTACCTTACATAATTTCCACATTTTGCATATTTTCCACTTTCATAGTTTCTGTGTTTTGCATTTTTGTAGTGATATCATTATATATGTTTTAAAGTACATAGAGCTACTAAAAATTAAGCGATATACAAAGTCCTCATATTTTATGCAGGAGAGAAGAAAACAATGCCGATTAAAGTTTACGTTTGGTTACCACACGATGACAACGTAGGTCGCTCATCAATGACACTAAGCGAGAGGACGCATATCAGCTGGTGGCCTAGTAACAAGGATGTTAAAAATAAATCTAACTTAAAGTCGATTTTAAGCTCTCCAGCTTCGTTAAGTCAGAACTTGGAAGAAGATATTTATTTGGAAGGCAATATTCAACCAAATAGAAACTATACTTTACCAGACGGCTTTATCGATGAAGATGCTATTAGTAAATGGTGGGCGTCCTTCAGTTCGAATGGGGTTTTATCGAGTGCTTGATCAGAACTGCTGTCATGTGGTTTTTAAAGCATTGGAAGCGGGCAGCGCTTGGAAGTTCATTACAGACGAAAATGTGAAAAGCCTTGGAAAGACACTACTGAAACCTGTTGATATAGATAGATTAGTGAAGAAACTTGAAAAGTCCCTTCAGGAGAAGAAATATAAGCACCGTTAGATCAATCACGTTTTCATGAGCTATTGTTGTTAAGGCCCCTCGTAAGCCTTGCTGGAAGAAACCTTAAGTACCTTTTCATGTAAATAATGAAGAAATGTTTAAAATTCCCTTTCTTCTCGTTTGTTCCTTTTGAATAAACATAAATAAGATTATATATGACCTGAAGATTTTCAAATTGTGATTAGATTTTATTATATAAAACACGTGAGGAACGTGCAAAGTCTTGGTAGAAGTCAAAAAGCCTTGGAAAATATATGAATATATATGTGTGTCATTGCTAATTGGCAAGGTTTAATTAAATCTGCAATGAAACAAAAAAAGCTTTCGTTTCCACAGAATAACGGAAACAAAAGATCGAGTTCAACGACATTATACTAGGCATTTTAGGACAGGTTAACAAAATATGATGATTGAATAGACCACTGAACAACACCTAATTCAATATTTAATCATAATCAATAATTTGTAAAGTGTAAACAAATTTGACATCCTATTGATTGCTTTGAGTAAATGTAGCTGGACATTATTTACCTACGACTTTGGATGGCTGTTCATATATTTTAATTCAACGATTTAACTCACAAAACATAAACTTTTAGCGAGTACTTCACTGCAGACGGTGCGATTGTAATTAAAATTGAATTGGGAGCAACAATGTGACACCCACTAATCTTAGCTGAGAACAAATGTAGCACACGCCGAGCCGGATATCTTCCATATATTCATATTTTGCTTCTTATGAATTAAAATTGAGAAGTGTCGACATTTCATTCTTATTGTTCTCATTTTAGTGAAGCGGTTCTATTTAAAGTATATCACTCTTGAGAGAAGTTTATGACGGAATAAAGCTTTCAAGTACCCTACGTACTGAACATTGATGGCTGTTCACCACCTAAACTTAAGAAAACAGTATTAAAAGTTAGCAAAGGTTTACTTATTTGGTGGCTGTGTTGGGCTTGTGCCCTAACATGTTTCAGTCTGCTTAACGGGTAATCCGGCCCTGAATGGTATATACTAATAAACCTTTATTTTAACACGTAATTACAATTAGCAAGTACTTGTAGGTAGAACTTAAGGAAACCGTTTTGAGTTTGGAATAAACATTATACATTGATGTCCCGATTCCAACCGAATTTCAAAAGTAGAGTGAATGCATGTATTCCGGTAATTATCAGACATAAAACAAACATAACTGACAGTTCCTTCCTTAAACAGAAAAAAACAACAACAATTATTGCAATTTTCATGAATGTAGAGCATTTAGATTCATAGAGTTGACTGTTTTACTGTCTTGCACCGTAGCGTGTCTGCTCTATATATCTGAAACCACATTACAAACTACAGGTTCACCTTAGTAGTCCTTGAAATGTTTCTTATTCATTCTCTACTTTGATAAAAGCTTATATACTGCCAACAAAATCTTGTCTAATTATCTTAACTGAATACAGGCTAATTTACATTGGAATATATAATATAACTCTCACGAATGATTGAATATATGTCTTTTCTAGGTATAACGATATCAGAGTTAAATTCATAAACGAATATCTTGAATTGCAGTCCACCCCAGGAAGACTTATTACGCAATTATTTTGCAAATGGATTAAATTCCTTGCCTTTTCCAAGGAATCTAATTAAAGACTTTATTTAATGAAGGAACAAAATCAATAGCATTTTCTCTTTAGGACAAACGTTGACTTCAATCTTCGGTCTTCAAGGTATTAGATGACATGGTAGTATTCAGTTTTTAACTCATTATAAAATAGAAGAGAGCTATTGTATTATCCCTGGCGGGCTTCATTGTCTACACATATAAGAGCTTATTCATATGTGCTGTCTCAGCGCATGTCAGTGACTCTCTATGTCTGGTTACTGTGCAACAGTTTGAAGTCATGTTCATAAGCCCAACCCCAGGATAGGATACTACTTTTTAGGCCCTTTTTTGAGGGGGAGGGGCACCAGACAGATGCCCCCTCCCCCTCATTTCGAAAACAAAGTAAAATGTGTTTATGTGTGAGTGTATTTCCCTCAGATGTGTAGTTTTATGTTTTTTATTTTCCATTTAAATTGGTCTCTTTAATTTTTTCCATCGGGATTATAATTTAGAATTTTTCGGGTTATTTATTTTCCCCATTGTATCTATAGAGAGATTTCGTTCGATGTAGGCTTCTTTCACCTTTCATCGACTTCATTTCTCTAGCTTCTGTTTAGTTGACCCTGGCTAGGTGTCTCCTGTATCCAGTGTTTGCTATTTGTGTAGGTGATATATATATGTATGTATGTATGCTATATATATATATATATATATATATATATATATATATATATATATATATATATATATATATATATATATATATATATATTCAAATTTCTTTCCCAGTTCTCCTATTTGTGACTTTGAACTTTGACCTTTAAACATATCGTCACTTTATTCTCCATTTTTAATGAACATATTTCTTTCTTTCTTTTTATCAATTTTATATTTTGAGGAAAGTCCGGTGTATTAAGTTTAAATTTTTTTACTTACTGGATTAGTGTTAGTAATTTTGTCGTGTCTTCTTTGTCTGTTTCTTTTTAAATTTATATCTACATTGTTTTATTAAAAATTGTACTTCTTCCGCCTCGAGTTAGTTCGTCTCTTTTTATTTATTTGTTACTTTTTGTCTTACAAAATATTTTCTGAAAGGTTTATTTGCCCTATAAACAGGACGCTCTGTATAGTACGGGAGCTACCACAGCTGATTTCTTAAGGTTAAAGATGTAATGAGTTGTAGTCTCATTTCTATATGGGGCATGCATTTCGGGAAACGCTATTTGTAACGAACTACTGTATATTCTTTTTTGTATTTTTGTCTGGTTTGTCAGAGTTCCTCTTCGTGTATTTTCCCGACTCTTCCAAGGCACTGTCCACTTCGCGTATCGTCATGTGATATAGCCCCATAACGTCATAATCTTGTACTTTCACTTTGAGGGTCCTTGTCCGTTATGCAATTTTCATATTCTATGTGTTTCCCTATAACAATAATTTGACTGCATGCCCTCATATTGTCTACTATATAATCAGTAATCTTATTTAGCATAGTTTTAGTGTAATCTCTGTCGAAATAAAGTATGCACGTCTGTATGTACGTCTGTGTCTGTCCTATTATTTTCCAATACCGGTATTCTTTTGTTTCTAGTAATCTCACACTCTGCTATTGCATGTTGTTTTGTGAATTTTTTTTTACACAGTGGACATTTTGGCGGTACTCTGATCATATGCCGTCTCACTGCGACCTCTCCTGTCAACCACAAATCATGCATGTACTTGAAGCAATGGCTCTGTATTTTTAATGACCCTAAATTTAACCAGTGCCCTCATGCCCTATCTTAGTTAACACTTATTTTTTTCTCCTCTACTTTATTCCTAATTTTGTCAATTGTTTGTCTCCTTGTCCATTCATATTTCGATCTCACAGCTGTCTCCCAAAAATCCCTATTATCCCTATATTTGTTTCATGCTTCCTTTATGTATTTCATTTTTCTGGGTGTTTCTAACAGTTTTGTGAGCATGCTATTATTATATATGTCCTTCCTATTCTTTATAATAAACCCAAACCTGAAAATATATATATATATATACCTTACCATGGGATTATTTGTTTTGTCTGTATTTTTAAAAAATATATTTATTATGTTTGCACTTTTAATTATATTGGGGTTTGGTATTGCTAGACCTCTCCTTTCCCTCCATTGTATAAAGTATCCTTATTTACATAGCATATTTTAAAATCCCATGTATATTTGATAATTTTGTTATCTATGATTTTTAAATGCTCATTTTTTATATCAATAGATTTTATTACATAATTTAGGTTTGAATGCATATAATTGTTAGCTACTTGTGCTCGTTCCAATAATCATATTGGCGTCAGCGCCCACGTTTCTATATTTTCCTTATTTCTTTCTTTATTATATTCAGATTTTCTTTTTCCTCTTCCTTCGTAAAGTAAATTTTACTTTGTTTTCACTTAAATTGGGGGTCAATCCGTGGAGTTTACCCCTCCAGTCGCCTATTATTAATATTTGTTTTCTCCATGTTACAATTTGACCCTGATGCTTCTCTAAATTTTTCAAATTCCTTTATAAGTTGTTTGAAGGAAATAATGTCTTGTATAAAATTTGTACAATCATCTGCGTGTTGTATCATTTTCACTTCATCTCTTATGTTTGGAAAATTTAATACTTTTGATATCCTTGTTGAGTTTTATTTTAATACTGATAACTTCTATTGCTATTACATATAATAACATTGATAGTGGGCACCCTTGCCTCACCGATCTTTTAATATCAAATTTCCCTGTTCTGGACCCATTTACCTGTAGACACGAGGTTATGTCATTATATAGGATTTTAGTTCAATTTAGAAACTTGATCCCATATCCAAATTTTTCCAGTACCTTCAGTACATAGTTGAGTTCCAATCTGTCAAAAGCTTTTTACTCATCAAAGAGTACCATGGCATCCTTTTTCCCAGATATGTTTATGTACTCTATTAGAGTTTTGATTGTGAGTATGTTACATTGAATGTCCCTTCCCTTTGCCCCAAAATGTTTGATTTATGTTTAGTTTGTTTCCCAAACCTTTTTTAATTCTTTCTGCTAATATTTTACTTTATATTTTATAGTCTGTATTTAGGAGGGAGATGGGCGTGCAATTTTTTTTAATAATATGTTTCCTATCTCCCTTCATTTTGTAAATTAAGGTAATATATCCTTCCCCCATTGTATTTGTCATTTTTGTGTTCTCTAAAAAAATTGTTATTGTATAACCATTCTATGATTTTTTTAAAATAGAATTCTGCAGTGAGCCAATCTCTTCCTGGTGATTTTCCCTTATTTAAGTTTTGTATGGCTGTTGTTATTTCATTTTGTGAGATGACACAAGGCTTCTTGTTCTGATGATATCAACTCACACGGCGTCTCTGGTAAATAATCATCTATTATCTCGTCATGTATCTCCTGTTATGTGATAAATCGTGAGATATATTGTCTAATGTGAGCTTGAATTTCGTCTTTGTCTTTTATTTCTCCATTCCCATTTACATATAATATCTATAAACATTTTCCTCCCCCCTCCTTAATTCCACCATCTTGTATAGTCCTTCTGCCTTTCTATATATCCCTGTAAATTTTCCCGCTCTTATTTCCCTCCCTTTTTACTCTTCTAATTTTATCTTATCTAATCTCCCATTTAAATCCTTCTTTCTCTCTTCTGAATTATTTATGCTTTTTAAGAGACTCAATTTCCGCTTTTACCAGTCTGCTTCTCTCTGCCCTTTGGTTTGCGTATCTAATTGCCTTTTTCTTAAATTTCCCATTCTGTTATAATGTTTTATAATAAAATTTTGAATCTGTTCCTTTCTTTCCTATCCAAATTATATATTTCCCACTAGTTTATTATTTAATTTCCAAATTCCCCTTCCCTATTTGGTTTTCTGAATTTGTCCCAATTCTAGAAACAATAGTTCGTAATCTGAATTCGTTTAAATCTATAATCCCTGCATTTTTATAGTTGTTTATCCCTGATGTTGATCCAAAAACTTTATATATCCTACTTCCTTGATCCCCTTTCTAATAACAACTGTATTCCACCCTCGGTAAGGTTAAGCGTCTATATATGTCCGTTAATTTGTATTTGTCTATCAAGTTTTCAATTTTCGTCTTGAAGCGCTTGTCATCTGATGTCAAAGGTCCTTTCCTATCAGCATTGTCTCCTACCCAGTTTAAATCCCCTCCCAAAATCAAATATTCCGCTTTATATTTTTCCAGGTATTTATTGAGTTCGTCCAACAATTGTTGTTTTGCACATTTATTTACTGGTATATATGCATTTATGAAATGTATCCCTCCCATAATAATATGAATCAATCTCCCTTTAAAAAAATTTCCTCCTCTTTCCTTTCCTACTTGTTTTTAACCAGTGTTGCTGCTACCACTTTTGTATGTTTCACTGTAAAATCGTTGATGATAACTATTGCGTTGAGCTGTCCCTCGCATAATACATTTAAGCCATTCGTTAGTCCATTATGTGTCTCTTGTATAAACAGTATGCCATAATCCGGTATGTCTTCTAGTTTGATAATTGTTTCCTTATTTATACCGTCTACATTAATTGATATCAAACGGAAGTTTTTTCCCACCAGTATTTGTCTTTCTCTCCAGGTTGTCGCTCTTTGTTGTTTTAAAAGCTGAGTCTGGTTATACTTGTTATATTTTTTTATATTGATTTTGTACATTTAACAATCGGGGCACTGGATATCCCCCTATTGTTCCGTCACTGCTACTTTTAGACATGTAGAAGTCGCTTGTTGTCTCCATTGTATATCGTGTGTCTCTTTCTTTTTTGTCTGTCTCTTGTCCCGTATTATTCGGTAGTTTGGAACATTATGATTCGCTGTCAAGCTCTGTTTTCATCCCAGAGTCTTCTTTTTTCTGCTTGGTTCTATCTTTTTTCTCTCTTCTCTTACTTTTCATGTTCTCATTTTTTTCTTTGTTGTTTTTCCTTTTGTGTTTTGTTTTCCCCCACTTGCTTCTCATCTCCGCTCCATTCTTTGCATTCATTTGTCGATTTTGATAGGTTGCTAGCTTTCCTTTAGTTTAGTCGTTTGTGAGGTTTGGGCGTTGAGTTTGTGAATGTACTGATCTAGAGATGTTTGTATATTCTTCTCTTTCCTCTTTCTGTGTCTCTTTTCCTTCTAATACCTGGTACCTATTCGAGGTGCGACTGAGCATTTCTATCCATCTGTCCTGGCTATTAGTATGTCCCTTCTCTGCTAGTTTGTTATCCGAAATGGCGCTTTGGTTCCGTTCTTGTTCCTCAGTTTCCTTTCTGACTTGTTTAATTACGTTTAGTATTTGGTCCTCCTGGTTTACTGTTTCCGCCTTTAGTTTCATTTCTAATTTTTCCACTGTTTCTTCTGTTGCAACCTCCCATGGAAATCCCGTGATGTGAACTTCTGCTATTCTAGGTCCTATGTCCCTCACAAAGGTTTCTTCTTCTAACGATCCTATAATTAGTTATGGCTCATCTATTTTCACAGGTTAGATCATGTATTTGTTTATGCCTGCATTTTGTAAGGACTGGATTTTCATTATAGGAAAGGATACTACCATTGTAGGTACAAACAAGATCGGATTAAAGGCGCAAAAATGGAAACAGTTATTCAATGTCCGCAGCAGCGCACTGAAACGTTTTGCGGGTGCGGTGGAAGCTATTAATTTATAAAAACAACTTCAGGGCATTTTACAACCTTAATTGTGCGTTGTGCACGTGGACATTGTTTATACATTCTTTATTGATATTTTGCGTTCAGGTAATGGTTTATACACACGTTAGACATACCGTTATACATGAAATCATGAAACTTGATGATATGACGTACATTGATCACCCATGAACTAATTTGTTTCAAATGACACATCTAGATACACTCAACTAGACTGTTGCATTTCCCCCCCCCCCCAAACAAAAGCAGGCTGCTATTACATATATTTCACGATATTGGATTATATAATTTGTTGTCGTTACTCTTCTAATTATTATTGTTTTATTTTTATTTATAACGGTATAATTATCTCAACAATAACATGGACAACAGTACGGTGTGATCTTTCAAAAGCAGGTCAAACAAAAGGTTTCGCATGCCATGTTTAATATGAATCGCTGTTGCATGAACATATTGTTTTTTGATCTAATTTTAAATATCGACTTGATGACTTTATGTTTTAAATTTTATCACAGAGATTGAAAGCGTATCAAATTTAAGAAAAACTTTTGTTTAGCATTCGTATGTCGAACGTTAAAGTTCTTGGACGAGGAAGATATAGAAACTGGGTTTTTTCTGTAGTCATATCATTATAGATGTTTTAAAGTACACAGAGCTTCTAAAAACTAGGCACTATACAAAGTCCTCTTTATTTTTTTCAGGAGAGAAGACAACAATGCCGATTGAAGTTTACGTTTGGTTACCCCACGGTGACTACGTAGGTCACGCATCAATGAAACTCAGCGACGGGACTTATATCAGCTGGTGGCCTGGTAACAAGGATCTTAAAAAGAAATCTAACAAGAAGGCGGCTATAACCTCCCCAGCCGTGTTACGTCAGAGCTTGGAAGAAGATATTGAATTGGAAGGCTATATTACACCTCGAATCTATACTTTACCAGACGGCTTTATCGACGAAGATGCTATTAGAAACTGGTGGGAGTCCTTCAGTGCGAATGGGGTTTATCGAGTACTTGATCAGAACTGCTGTCATGTGGTTTTTAGAGCCTTGCGACTTGGCGGAGGTTGGAATTTCATTACAGACGGAGATAAGATAAGCGCTGAACAGTTACTACTACACCCTGGTGTTATAGATACATTAGTGACGAAACTTGAAAAGTCCCTTCAGGACAAGAAAACATAAGCATCGTTAGATCAATCACGTTTTCATGAGCGATTGTTGTTAAGGCCCCTCGTTAGATTTGTTGGAAGAAGCCTTAAGTACCAATTTATGTAAATAATGAGAAAAATGTTTAAAATTCCATTTCTTCTCTTTTGTTACTTTTACAGAAACATAAAAAAAAGATTATATATGACCTGAAAATTCTCAAATTGTGATTCGATTTTATTATATAAAACACGTAAGGAAAGTATAAGGTCTTGGGATAAATCGAAAAGCCTAGGAAAATATATGAATATGCATGTGTGTCATTGATAATTTGCAAGGTTTAATACAATCTGAACTGACTGAAACAAAAATAGCTTTCGTGTCCTCAAATTAATGAAAACGACAACATGATACTATTCATTTGAGGACATTATTTACCTACATCCTTGAATGGCTGTTCATATATTTTATTCAACGATTTAACTCACAAACTTAAACGTTTATAATATATAATATAAAAACAAATATTTTAGTAAACGAACAATTTAACATTCCATTAAAAATTCCCAAGAAATGATTCCTGTCAAATTAAATCTAAACAGAACATTAAATTCATTTATAGACAGACATTGAAACAAGAAAAATAATTAGAACTACAAATTACAAATGAATCAAATATTACATTAAATATGGACTCTACTACACTTTTGTCGCAATATATTTGTATGAAACGTTGTTAAAAGTTTGTGATCTTCTTATCTTGAAATACTTATCTATCCAATATCAAATACCCCAAGTTTGTAAATAGGTTCATGGTATGGTTTAGATCTATATTTAGAAGCTAACATACGTAAAACACATAATACAGCCAAAATGGCAAGTAGACGGTGAATATCTGATTTCCACTCTGAGATAGGGTGAGCCTCGGTGGCTCATTAGTTCGAGTGATAGGAGTGAGAATTCTATTTGTAGCATCTAACCATTCAGAGTTCACGTTCAAGACATTCTCATACTGGTTACGCACTTAACGACCTACTTATTTTGCTTTGTCACAAATTACACAAACAAATCCATGGAAACGGAAGGAAATGATTTATGTTATTCAACCGGTAGCCATGGTGGATAAACGGTTAACTTGCAATTGGAAAGTTGCTAATCAATTTCTACTATCAAATCAGCTCTGATCAGATGTGCTGTTTTGGTGAAAAGGCATCTTACGTTAAATACATCGTTCCTAAAGAATTGTTTTTGTTATTCTGTTGTAAAAGACCAAACCGAAACAGTATTGCTTTATTATTAAGACAATCGTTAGTAGCATTCGGCAACTCGAGTTCGCATGACATGGAACAGACTGTATGCCGATATTTAATGTCAGTGCGATTATGGTGTTAGCCACTTTTAAGTTTAAGATTTATCGTTCAAACAGTAAAAATTGATATTCCTACATGACAATCTGCAATGAAGATTGTATACTTGGAAGGTTTCAAAAAAATAAAGTAGAATGACTTTAGTACTTGAAAGAGATTTTGTAAATTACATGAAACTAAATAATTATCGTCATCATGACTAAACATGTCAAAGTGTTAGAAACATATTAGATGAAATTAAGAAAGTTCATATAATACAAAATCTTCAAAATGTTTTAAAAGTAAAGTAAATAAGAAAAACTGTTGAAACTTATTTTGATCTTCAAATGCCCGTCTGTGGTCGTCCTGTCTGTTTTTCAGTCTGACTTGGAATTAGACAGGTACGTTAATATATATATATATATATATATATATATATATATATATATATATATATATATATATATATATATATATATATATATATATATATACATATATATATATATATATATATATATATATATATATATATATATATTTCCAATATAGATTTCCGATTAATCAGTCTTGCCTTATATGGTTACTCTTTCAGTTTGAGATAAACTAGGACAAGGTATCATTGTTTGTATGAATGATATTTTCCATAAACTAGCAAAAGCATTTTTAGAAGGACTAAGATATATATATATATATATATATATATATATATATATATATATATATATATATATATATATATATATATATATATATATGCATAAAAAGGTGTTTTGTGTTCATTATAATACCTACATACTAAAATGATATGGCATGACTGGCTGAATCATGATTAGTCGACACAGAAATAGTCTAATCTGGATTTTATTAATTGTAGGTGTAATTATTGGGATCAAGAGGTCTTGGATGGCACAATTGTCTAAGGCGCTCTCATTTGCAGATCAAGTTCACATTAAATGATTATCCGAGTCAATTTAGTCTAATTCAACTAATGTGACTATGTGCTATTTGCCGATAACTTCAAGCTGATAGGTGGCTCTTTATAGATTTTATGCCGGATTCTTCATCTATCAAATATTTAGTAGCCA
Organism: Unio pictorum; assembly: GCA_030141615.1. NCBI lineage: Eukaryota > Metazoa > Mollusca > Bivalvia > Unionida > Unionidae > Unio > Unio pictorum. The sequence continues at coordinate 686,176 of JARLTB010000198.1, forward strand.
TGACTATCATGACCTATCAATTGATTTTAAACACGCAAGGACCAAACAAATATCATAGATGACAACATACTGCGACCAACATTATTTGTTATAATATTAATGAATGTCGTCATCATTTATTTGACGTATAAAATATGTCAGTTGTAAAGACGATTGAATGAATAAGAAAAGGAATATGTTTTGATCGAGTATTAAGGCTTGATTAACACGCTAAAGTACGGTCAATAACACTAAGTCGATTGTGTTAAGGTGTACATACATATGTTTTGTCACAAATTCAGCAAAAGGATCATGCAACAAGCAATACAAAAACCTTTTAGAGTAACAAAAAGCATCTTTGAAATATTTTGACCAAGCACAAGCAATCTCAGTAGTTTCCATAAGGCTGCACTCTTAGCAATTCAATATAGAGATCTCAAATGGGTAATTATATTACATTTCATTATGAAACAGACCAAATAATGCCCTGCGTTGCAATATTTGGCGCGTTTCATAAGTTCTACATTAAATGAACTTTGAATCACCATGACACAAATTTCAATGTGTGTATGTATCTTTCCAGTGCATACCTGTAAATTAATTCAGATTTAAATGTATTTGCCTCTGTTAAAATCGTTGAAAATTATAAAAGTACAAGTAAGCCTTAGTTTGATTTGCTAATCATATAATTGTCTTCTGCGTGTGAATCCGTGCCGTCTACATTACTCGGGTATACTATGTGCTATCAAATGAGAACCTCCCTTAAAACAAAACGCACTTCCATGTTTACACAAATCGACACCACATCTTGGGATGACACTTTCGCGTTGCTTATTTATTCCTGTTGCATTTGTCTCACCTTAATGTCCATTGTCGACGAATAAGTTAACAGTGACATCATTTTACTGGGTGTGATGTGTTTTAATGGTGAATACTGTTTGGTTTGCGTTATAACTTAAGCTTATATTTTGAGAAGAAATTTTATTTCTAGAGTATAATTTTTATATGGATGTAAGTCATTTTTAAACTCGACTACCAAATTGTAAACGTTTAAAAGCAAAACATTCAGTCTTCTAAACATATTTAAATACCAACAAGCGACGTGACATGCTTATATTCCATTCTTAAGAAAATGTATATAGTACGTGCTACATGAGGAAAATTACTCCGGGCTGAATATTGTGCTATTTCCACAAGAAATACAAATTGTACAAAATCAGAAGTATCATGCTCCTATCACATAACGTTCTCTTCATCACGAATCTAAAGCCACTAGAACTGTCCCGAACGTGTTTAAAACATAAACCGATATTCATACGGACACGTTGTTATCTAATGAAGTGATGACAACTGACACGAATGGTTCATCAGTATCAAAGTAAGTTTGGGGATTGATGGAATAGTCTTTGTTTTTTTTATTCATGTTATTCGTTATTTCATTGTTATATTGAAATAATGTCACATGTAAATTATGTTTTATTAATTGTAAAATGCCATATTAAATCACATATCAATAGTGCACATGAAACTGAACTGTATGAATGTATCCCTGTTGAAGCACCTGATCTTCCTTACTTATATCTTTGAGAGTTGCCAAGCTTCTATTTCAATCTCATATATAAGTTTTTATTCCAAGTTAAATTTGACAAGTATATTGACTTTCGAGTATCTACTATGACCATGTATGTAATTGCAAAAATATCATAACCGTGTGTTTAACCTTTATCAATATTTTAGGGATGGCCTTTATGCCAGGCTGACACCGTATAATTAAGTAACTTAGATGTGCATGTTAAGTAAGTGTATACCGTGTTCCCTATCTAATTAAAAATATCGGATACTATTCATCTCCATTTATTGAAAACATAATCACTTACAATGAAAAGGGCTGTTAGATAGAAAATCTAAACAAAACACAACAAAACAACGTTGCTTTACTTTAAACCTTCTTGAACGCTATTATCCAAATAACAGTGATAACGTGTGCATTGAATTCTAATGACATGCAAGCGACATATTCGTATAAAGAGAGCTCAAAGGAATGCCTTGAATATCTACGTTTTTTGTTGATACATACTTTAAGTGCGAATTACTAAATATATATAGTCCTTCTTAGATCCCTTCCTGGTAAATCACACTAAATTACCATATGTGGTCATGTTTCGTCACCCTGATCAATTCCTAGAATTCGATATTTATTATCTGCATAAAACTGCTGAAGATGAAGGTCTTAATTTTTATTTTAATTTGAACAATTTTATATTTCACTCTTTTTATCATGAAATGATTTATCGGTATGTATAATTAAATATTTAGATTTTTATGATATCAGATTCCTGATAGTCTACTAAAGTAAGGCTAAAATACTCTTGGGAGCTGATTGTGTATTTAGTACTTGGTGAAAAAAAAAGGGATGAAAAATTACAAAGTTAAATACTCACTGATGACATCAACGATACAAAAAGATCGATCGATGATAACGAAAATTATCTACTAGCGTGTGTGTTAGTGAGGGTTTCACTTACACTATATCTGTCAAGACCGTTGGCAACTAAATAGTACCGTTTTATTTTAAAATATGTAAATTATCTGGACCTTTTATCACCGGCAACTTTAAGATAAAAATATGTATATTGGTGATAAACGAAAAGACATTCTTCGTGGTTAATTCTTCCACGCTGTTGATTATGTTTGTCTAAAACCATTTGAAGAGAAATAAATGACTAGTCATTTTATCTGTCGATGTGTATTATCGTTTTGGCCTTGTGCATTCATTACTATGCTAATAAATAATGCGTTTGATGTTTTTGCTACAACCATCCAGTTGTACTTTTAATAGTGTTGGGAAGACTGCATTTAATAAATAAGTTTTCCCGAAGGACAATCTAGTAGTTGGTTATTACACTGACATTTATAACTGATACTTCTGTAAGACCATGGGTTTAGAATATCATAGTTTAGGGCTCCATGTCTTATTGTAGCGTCTTCATCAATCTACATTACGTATCTGGACCTTAAAAGGGCTTGACATAAGCCGAGTGGTAAATGATGGTAAATACCTACACTTTAATACTGCTTGATATAGCTTCATTTCAATAAACAACTTATTATTATCACTTTTGCTATCTTTTTTTACTCTTTGCATGTGGCAGTACCATTGTTGCAAGCGAGCAGCACTGCCGTTCGAATTTCACTACGGGTATAACCAATTCAAAGGCATGCTAGTGTGTTTATTCCCTATTAAGAGATTATTTAGTTGTGGTAGTCATTATAGCTTAAATAATAACATATTGGTATCCTTCCCAGAAACGTTTTGGATTTGGGATGTTGAACGATACGGCAACAGTTTGAATGTCTTATTGTTCCGTTACATCAATAGTAAACTGTCGAAATGAAGGACACACCACAATAATCGATACGGTCTAAGAAACCGAGTGTGTGATTTAAATTCGTGTGCTTTAAAACACAGCGACTTTAGATTTCGTTTTCAGAAAGTATTTATATCTTATAAGAATGAATATGTAAAATTTAAATGGTTTGTTTCAGATCACTTTTAAAACATACCATGGAACGTAGCCTTTTGCCTAAAAATGGTTGGCTTCGAGTGGACGTACACGGAATCATGAAAGTCGTTATTATGAAGTTGCGAAATGTACAACAATTTTCGCTTGATAAACATTTCGTGTGTGTACATTTAAGTTCTAAATATAAACCTCAGAAGCATGTACATTGTTTTAGTACTTGAATTTACATTCGCGTATACTTTGATTGGGATTGCCACCTGACAGAGGTGGTAAAGGTGATATTTCGTATGGGATAGGTCATAAGAAGCATTAATATTAAAGCACTAGTATAATTCATGATCAAAACGAATTCCGAATTTGCATTATTAGTGGAGTGCTGACCGGAGGGGACCCTTTTTCCAGACGTTATTTTACCAAAATAAAGATTTCTTACAAAACCCCTATAACTTTTTAGAAACCGTATTTTACCAAAATAACGGTTCCTTATTTGAAAAATAAAAGGGTTCCGTAACTACTCCTATGTGTGTGGTCAAGAGTCCGAGTACTGCAATTAATTGACCGGTTAATTTGTAAATAATCCAACACGATATCGTGACCGAGGGTCATTTATGCTCATCGTTACAAATCCGTGTGGAGTATCTTTAGCGCGATTAACAAAATTTTTAAATTGATTAAGATCCATATCACCGTCAAACCAGTATTGATAAATATTTCGTAGTGTATACTTACCAGTACCGTTAAATATACATCCGAGATTGCAATTTTCTCTGCGTACACTCGGAATTTGTATTTTTGTGTGACATATATCATGTCAACGTTTTTGTGACGTCCTCTGGAAAATATTTTAGCTGGAATTTTTTTGTTTTTCTAACATTACATCATCGTACACAACAAGGTTACTAATTCTCTCATCTAGGTCTTACACGGAAGGGGCATCTTCAATATCTGTGATAAACTCAATAACGTCCTCGCCGGTAATTTTTAATGCGCTATCGTTGTAATCTTTTAATACCTCGTAACAGTGTTGATTACCTGCACTCGGACAAATCAAATAAAATTTGTCCCATTTTAAACATTTCATTATCATCGTTAACAACAACTGAGTTTTACCACTCCCTGACGGTCCGACGATGAGCATCCTTTTTGAATTGGGTAACATTGGATGATGTTTCACTGGTTGTTTTTTCTTTAGCGCGGAAAGTCAATTACTTCTTCTTCCATTAGATATAACATAATAATATTATGGATTTATAGTGTGTGAAATGTAAAAAACGCACACCAACTCTTGACCAAACGACCGTTACTACAAAAATAACGGAGAAGCGGTCACTGGCAAATGTGAAATATGCGGTACAAAAAATATCGATTTGTAAAAAAAAGCGGTGGTGGTATCGCCGCCATGTTAGCTAAACTCCCAAGAACACCATGGGCAAAGAATCCTGGTGAAAAACACCTTCTAGGATATAATTACTGTGAACCGGGAACAAGACAAGATATCAGACTCGACGACCAGGATAATCCCCGCCCAGGTGAAGATCCGATAAACGCTATCGACGAAGCGTGTCGTGTATACGATATAGCTTATCGTAGCGGTGATTTACAACAACGTCATCTCGCGGATGTAAAGTTGATCCACGCGATAAATTCAATAATCTTTTAAGGAAAAATTAGCATCGAGGTTAATAAAATCCGCCATTAAAGGTAAATTGTTTGGGGCTAGTATACAACATGGAAAAAATTTATTATTCTCCGACAGGATACTACATGGGTAAATCCGCCGTCGATAAACTCGCTAGCGCTGCTAAAGTAAATCACAGCACAGTTGCTAATTGGTTGTCCAAACAAGCAATATGGCAAATTTATCTACCGCGTCCAGCAAAAAATCAATATGCAAGTTTCGATGTTAATACCCCGAATGAAGTTGATCAGGCGGATATATTATGTTTACCGCATGACAAACAAAAACGTGTTTACAAATACTCGTTAACAGTGGTTGATGTAGCGAGTAGATACAAGGAAGCTGAACCGCTATCAACAAAATCATCATCTGAGGTCGCCTCCGCGTTCGAAAAGATATATCGAAGAGGTCCTCTGCATTGGCCAAATTTATTATCGGTTGATCCCGGCAAGGAGTTTCAAGGTGAAGTATTATCAACAATGAAACAACATAATACTGTAATCCGACGAGGACACACCGCAATTCATCGTGATCAGGCGATTGTTGAGCGATTTAACAAAACACTCGCTGACAAATTATGTCATTATCAATACGCGAAAGAATTTGTCGATGTTGGAAGATCTCGTGAATGAGTTAAACGACTCCCTGAAGTAATTTCATCGCTCAACAACGAGGTAACTAGAAACATATATGTGAAACCCACCATAATATATAACCGGGAAAACATTATCGTATTCACCAACAGAAATTGTACCTAGCAACGTCACAGTAAGATATTTATACGCACCAGGCGAACTTGAAGGTGGCACTAGAATATCAACAGATCAGATATGGTGTATCACCACGCACAAAATATATTCTACGGTGTCGTCTAAAGATAGACCAACACGTTATAAACTAGACCCAACAGCACCACAACGAAGTTTTACCAGAGAGCAATTACAGGTTATTCCAGATAATACTCAATTACCACCACAAAATCTCAAATAACAATTCTTCTAAGTTTATTTATTCGCCTTACTCGTGACACAGCTAGATAAACTAAATATGACTACGATATGTAATTATCGACGATGTACATAATAGTATCTTCGATGGATAATCCCTGACACGAGTGTATTGTCATCGCGTAATCTAACACCCACGGCGAATTTAGAGTGTTTAACGCGTTTTCAACCGCGGATCCACTGATATATAAACATGTACCATATCGTTTATCACTAATTCTTGCTGTTGTTGCTCTCAGGGAATATCCACGAGGATGCCTTGTCGTCGTGTATCTGATGGTCGGTAACATAACGGGCCGTTTCCAACGTGAATTTTTCTAAGTGAATTTTAAATAATTCTAGCTGAAGATTATCTCATATTTTGTTCTGCTCACAACGATCAAATCTTTCGGTTTCCATGTTTTCCAAAACTCGTTAAGAGGTGTTTCAGGAATCATTTCACTCACTTTTGAATACTGTATATGATCCGGTTGTAATCTTATCTCGGACTTCAACGCGGTCAATTCTTCATCGAGAGAGCGAAGATCTGTTGTCATCTCTTCGTAATAATCAACAGTGTCCATTAACCAACAATAAGGTGATACTCCGCTAATCGGTGGTGGTTGACTGTGATCGCCACACATAATTACCGCTGTGTTTTTCTTTAATAACCAACCGAGAAATTTATTTAGATCAACTAGCGGTACAGTACAAATTTCATCCCATAACTGCCACCATTTCGATTAAATTCGCACCCCATCGCGACTTATTACTAATAATTCATTAGCGTACTAATGTCATTATTACTGGAGGTGGCATGCATAGCTCTCATTCTAATAGACTACACCTGCTTCATCTTCTCCAGTAGGTATTCTCCGCATTTGCAATATTGGTCATTCTGTCCCTAATCTAATTAAATTGCATACGTAAAAAGTTATAGGGATTAAGTCTCAGTACAGACTCAATTCTAGCTTAACCCTTTTATCAGTCAATTAAACTGGCGAATCAGCCTCAATCCGCGGCTATTCGGATTTCACATATCTATAATCCAGTAGTAATGCGATTTTACCTCATAGATACGGCATGCTCAGCGTAAATTATCTTCTTGCAGACAAACGTGAGCTTTTGTAAGGATCACTTTCATACTTAGTTTTCTCTAATCTGTTTTCAGAGCAATACCTTTGTAATCCCATTTATGTAACACACCTAAGATCTATGCATTTTGTATTTGTTTTGCTATATCCTCAATCATATCCCTCGGTTTTACAGGCGCATTATAATTGTTCCACTAATTGTATCGTTGACTGCCGCGTGTAAGAAAATCGAACCGGGACCTTAGTTGAAGGGGTGCATGGTCTCACGGTAGGGTCTCTGCTCACTTTTCTGGAGAGAGAGAGAGAGAGAGAGAGAGAGAGAGAGAGAGAGAGAGAGAGAGAGAGAGAGAGAGAGAGAGAGAGAGAGCATACACGGATATTTCATTCTCAGATTAGATTGCATAAATCACTTCAGTCCAGGAAACAAATTTTGTCTACATACCCATCTTAACTTTGAATATTGTGTCATAGTATTTGGCGGCATACAAATTAATTGCGATTGCTTAAAAAAACTACAAAATCTCACAGTGCAACAACCAGACGACGAGGAAATTTTATCTGTTCCAACTTTAAAAAGATATGAAGTGGTTGTTTAAGACATGGGTGGGTCCGAAATGTGTGGATACCTTGCTGAGGTCCCAAATATATGGAAGAGACCAAAATGCAGATAAGCCGTCTTGACAGAAAAACGACTATGAAGATTTCGGAAAAGTGAGAAAGGATCGTGCAGATTCCAAATCGAATATTCGTTATGAAAATAGCTATAAAATATAACCGACCTCAGACAAGTGGGTATGAAAAGTAAGCTGACCTAATCCGAGATCGGAAAAGTACAGAAAGAATTAAACCTAAGTGTATAACACATACAGGCATGAAATATTACAGTATCCCATCCGAATTAATGCACGACGAAAATTATTTTCCGCCATTCAACAATATATGCAGCAAGTTGACTTACATATTTGGGAATGTTACTGCCTCCATAAGCATCGTAAACAGCTTTCTCATAAATGTCATGGATATAACATTTTTGGCTAATAAACAATATGCAAGTGTGTGTGTGTGTGTGTGTGTGTGTGTGTGTGTGTGTGTGTGTGTGTGTGTGTGTGATTTGGATTTTTAATAGTTTTAAAAAAGTTCAGTCATATCACTATATCTGCACTGTGGCAATTTATAGTGATGTCTTGCACTGGGGCATCATGCCACATACATGTAGCACGATATCCCACCCCGTAACATTATACTGACACCAAGCCGACCAGTCTTAAAAGTAACCTCTTAATGTTGAGTGTCAAGTTAGTATACTTTTTGTAAGTCTTTGAGCAGCAGAGAGGGTGAACAGACCACCCTTTTCGAGCAAAAATAAGGCCTACAGATCATGTTTTCGAGCAAAATATGGCTTATAGACTACGTTTTCAGACAAAAAATAAGGCTTCCAACAAAATCTCATTTAACCAAAAAAAAGTCTCCATTTTTGCAAAAACGGAGATTTTACGATTTTTTAATCAATTTTGCTCGCAACGATGTGGTCATCCACCCTCTCTGCTGCTAAAGTTTTAAGTTCTGGGTTAATAATTCTTTTACGATTTCAACCGAATATTTGATCCAGTCCGATACGATATCGTGTCCGAGGATCATTTAGATTTATTGTTGCGAATCCGTGCGGAGTCGACTGAGCATGACTAAAGAAATCTCGAAATTGATTGAAGTCCATATCAGAGCACCATGTCTGCCAAATATTTCTAAGAGTATGAGTATCAACTCCGTTGAATACAGCAAGAATATTGCAGTTATCTCTGATGACTTTTGGAACCTGAGTGTAGCGTTGAGTGACATATATCACGTCAGTGTTTTTATGCCTGCCTCTGGAAAAGATCCTAGCAGGATTTTTTTGTTTATCCAACATTATATCGTCGTATACGACTAAATTGTTAATATCTCCATCAATATCATCAATACTCGGTGCTTCATCGATATCGGTTATAAAATCAATGGCGTTCTCACCCTTAATTTCTGATGCATTCTCGTTAAAATCCTTTAACACTTCATAACATCGTTGATCATCTACGCTAGGGGCAATTAAATACAACTTATCCCACTTCATCCATCTCATTATTAAATTGAGCAACAATTGCGTTTTACCGGATCCAGATGACCCGATTATAATCATCCGGATAGAGTTTGGTAGCGCTGCATGATGCTTAATTGGTTCTCTTGTTTTAGTCGCCGAAAAATCAATTATATCCATATCTCTATACATAAATTATGGATCTATATTGTATGAAGTGTAAAACGCGTACTAGCACAAATGATGTGACGACGGTTACAACTAAAAATAACAGATCAGCACTTACTGGTAGATGTGCAACATGTGGTATTAAAAAGTTCAGATTTGTTTCTACAAAATCAAAGATTTTACAATCCGGAGATGTTTTTAAAAAAAACGAGGAGGTGATATCGCAGCCAAATTGGCAAAGCTCCCTGGAACCCCATGGGCAAAGTACCCCGGAGAAAAGCACCTTCCAGGATATAGCTACTGTGGACCGGGAACCAGACTTGATATCAGACCCAATAATCAAAATCAACCCAACCCCGGTGAAGAACCAATAAACGCCATTGATAAGGCCTGTCACCTTCATGATGTTGCTTATAAAAGCAGCAATCTGCAACACAGGCATCTCGCGGATGTGAAATTAATTCATGCGTTAAATGCTATTCCTGATAAATCCTTCAAAGAAAAATTGGCTTCATTTTTGATAAAATCGGCTATGAAAAGCAAATTGATGTTAGGTGCCGGTAATTAATAATATGGAATCAATTTATTATTCCCCAAGAGGATACCGGAGGGGTAAATCAGCAGTCCATAAACTCTCTAGCGCTGCAAAAGTGAAAAAAACCACTGCGGCTAATTGGTTATCCAAACAGGCACTATGGCAAATTTATCTACCACCGCCTAAACAAATTCAATTCTCGCATTTTGATGTGACAGTTCCTAATGAAGTTCATCAGGCTGATATATTATTTCTGCCACATGATCGTGGTTACAAATACGCTTTAACCGTAGTTGATATTGCAAGTCGATACAAAGAAGCAGAACCGTTAAAAACAAAATCAGCCACTGAAGTCGCTTCTGCATTTGAAAGGATTTATCGACGAGGTCCTCTGCACTGGCCAAATCTATTGCAGGTTGATCCTGGCAAGGAATTTCAGGGTGTAGTATTATCTACAATGAAACATCATAATGTCACCATACGACGAGGGCATACTGCGCTATATCGCGATCAGGCCATTGTAGAACGATTTAATCGGACGATTGCTGAGCGGTTATTTGGATATCAATACGCAAAAGAATTCATCCAAGAAAAACGATCCCGTGAATGGGTCAAAAGATTACCAGCTGTGATTACTGCACTGAATAACGAGATTACTAGAACAATCAACATGAAACCTATCAACGCGATTAAAAAGAAGTCAATACCTGAAAAACCACAAAAAGATTTCAAAGAACCAATTCTTGGTAGTAATGTCACTGTTAGGTATTTATATGAACCAGGAGAGCTTGAAGGTGGCAGAAAAAGGGCTACTGATCCTATTTGGAGTGTTACTGCACACAAGATATCTAGTATAACACGATCTACGGGTAGACCTCCAGTCTATAAACTGGATTCAACTGCCCCTCAACGAGGATTTACTCGACAACAACTACAGGTAATTCCCGAGGATACTCAATTGCCACCGCATGGTCTTAACTAGCACCGTTGCGTCTATTGCACTCAAGACAAGTCAACATCACATTGTTTCTGACATGACCGAGATTGTTATTTTTTCTGTCTACGGTGAATTGGCGAGGATCCTTATCCGAATACTGCCAACGCATTATACAATTGCAACTCGCGCAGTGATTATTCTGTTGTTTCTTCAGCGTAATTATTAATTCAGCATCAATATCAAATTCTCGTTGTTTTTTTTTTGTCCTGTTGTTTGTAACCGGAGAGTTTTTTATCAATAATTTTAACATCAATATCATCCATTGTGGTGTCATTATCATCGAAAACAATTCTTCGAAGTTGATTTATTTTTCGTACTCTGGATACTGCGAGATAGACTAAATTCGACCATTCGATGTGATTATCCACCATCCAAACAATTGTATCCGATATAGTCAATCCCTGTGAAGAATGTATTGTTGCTGCGTATCCTAGCGTCCACGGGGATTTATTAGCACGCAATGCATCTTCAACGACATTGATATCAACCAGCACAATATCATTTAATACGAGAATTTGTTTTTCACTCTGTCCTGGAATATCAACTTCAATATTCTGTTTTCGTGTATCCGATGGCCTATAACAAAGGGGTACTGGAAGCGTTGCAAATTTTTCTTTATGCAATTCAAATAACTTCATTTGAAGTGTGTCCCTGACTATTTTTCTACTTGCAATTATCAAATCATTTGGTCTCCATGTTTCCCAGAAATCATTCATTGGAGTTTCTGAAATCACTTCACGCGCTATTTCGCATTGGATTCTATCCGGTTGTAATCTAATTAGCGCTTTGAATTCTCGTAATCGTTCATCAAGTGATCTATAATCGGTGGTAATTTCTTCATAATAGTCTACAAAACCCCTTAGCCATTCATGTGGAGATGCACCGACAAATGGTGGTGGTTGGCCGTGATCACCGCACATGACAACTTTTGTGTTTTTGTTTAACAACCACTCGAGAAATGTTTGTAATACATCTAATGACACTGTGCATATTTCATCCCAAATTATGATTTCAGGAATGAATTCATCACCCATACGCTCAGGAGTCCATTTGTCACCCTTCCATCGAAAGAAACTATGGTAAGTACAGGCATTTACCCCTCGCTGTATCATCTCTCTGGCGAGTCTGTGAGTCGGTGTTAGCACAATCATGGTTGACCGACGAAATAATTCAATTGCACGAGTTGTCTTTCCTGACCCACCACAACCGTTTAAATAAATTGTCTTGTATCTACATACTGGATCAGATACCGGTGGTGCATTAGAAAATTTTGATTGAATTTCAATACGGTTACAACAAAGATATTTATCATCCATGGCAACGTCTGCGGATTCACAATACTCATGTAGCATCTCCTTTTTAAATCGCCACCCCCCCCCCAATTTTCTTCGGGATCTGTGAATGCCGCTACAACTGATTTGTATTTATTGTGTATATACATCGAATCAGTGGCCACTCTAACCGCGGTATTAGGAAATCTATTTATCATCGAAAATAGATTAATAGAAGCATAGGCTAGCATTGAACTTCTCAAATGTGTGTACTGGGAATTATGTCCATCACAGTAGGTAACAACCGTACCTAATTTCTCACCATTGGATAGAAAAGCATCCTTACGGGATACAAGTTTTCCCTGTTTCATTAAATCCGCTACAATAAAATCGTATTCAGCGATATCTATGATCAACCGCGAAGAATATTTTGCATTGTCGTATCGTCCACCCTGGGTAAATTTACCGATTATTCTTCGTCCGAGATCCTTTGCTTGTTCTTTTTTACTTTCAAATAAGTTCTTAGACCAATTTATGATTTCTTCTTCACTGAAATCTGGACACTGTTTTCGTAGTTCGCTGATTATACGATCTAGATCGGGTTGTGGTAGCCAAACTTCTTTCTGAGCTCGATAGCATATAATAGCCTCGGAAACAATCAACGATATTAGCATACCACAATCAATCATATATCTCAATAGCACTATTGGCATCCAGTGTTTTTCAGATAGGTGTCTACCGAGCCAAACATAACTACACGGATGTAATCCTGACGCTAATTCAAATGATATCACACGAGCGAATCCGGTTAAATCAAAATCAGGTAATGGCCCATTAATCGCAACACGAGTCATTTCATGTGTGGGGTGTCCAAATCGTTTGAAGTAGTTACTACATTCCCCATACCCGAGAAAACTTCCGGGATAACACGCGGCTATATCAATTGAAATCATTCCATCACGTGAGTATTTCGTATTCCACAGTCCTCCATGACCAAATTCGACGCAACTCAATTTAACATCCTCGAGAAAATCACTTCGTGTTGGACGCCATGAGTTTTTTTCTCTTGCGAAGTGAGCTACCACTGATGGAATAGTAAAACTATCCGTGAGTAGTTTTTCATGGGAATTCTCCGGTGAAAAATCACTAGCGATTTTTCTCATTCTATTATCTAATTCTTCAACGCGATATAATTCACCATTTGGTTTTACAAATTGATCGAATCCTATTTCGGGATCTTCATCACTTCTAAGTAACCACACTGACACAGGATCATCTTTACACAACGCATGAATAGCATCAAATAATCTCTCTTCATAGAAAACATCCGCGGAAAATTCCTCGGAGATATATTTCACGGTTCGTTCTCGTGGAAATACTGTTACCGCAGGTGTCCACGCGTGTTTGTTATGATCAATAATCTGTATTGGGGCTCCTCGCGATTGATATTTCGGTTCGTATAATACTTCTCCGGTTATTGTTGTTACTGATATTGGGAATTTTAATGATGCTTCTAATTTAGCTATATCAGAAATCTTTGCACCATGCTGTTTCACTGTCAGTTCCCACTCGGTTATTTTCCTACGTCGCAGATCAGTTAGTTTATTTCCTCGGGATGCATTTGTGAAGTGTTCTATTATTCGTTCTGCTACACAATTCAGTGAACTAGAATATTTCATAGGAGCTAGTTTTGCGATATCGGGTTTATCATTTAACGGATATATCCCATAAACCATTGCTGTTACGGGATAAGATCTTTCGTAGTATGGTTTGTCAATGCCGGTTAGAATTCCTGGTTTGGAATCTCTACTCACAATGACAGCTTTTTTATTCTTGAGGATTGGTTCAAATTTATCCCTAATAATCCATTTGCCATCGACTTCGATAATGAATTTGATTCGGAAAAAATACCGTTTTTCCCCAACACGTGAAATTATCACTGCTGCTTTTTCATCAGTCATGGTAGCATCAACAACACCATCAATTCGAAATGTTGACCAACAATAAGATGCTCCATCACGCTTAAATTCATTAAAACAGTCTCTGATTTTACTAATCATGGCTTTATCAAGAATTGTATTCTTTGGTGTATTAGAAACTATATCGAGATTGAATTGAGCATCCTTCCAGGGTAATCTCTTGGACGTTTTTTTTGGTTTATCGAGATTAAATTTAGGACTAATTTTTAATAATCTCTTAAACTCTTTCATGTTTCCGTCTCTTGGACGTTTTTTTGGTTTATCGAGATTAAATTTGAGATTAATTTTGTTACGTTTTTTTGGTTTATCGAGATTAAATTTAGGACTAATTTTTAATAATCTCTTAAACTCTTTCATGTTTCCGTCTCTTGGACGTTTGAGATTAATTTTGTTACGTTTTTTTGGTTTATCGAGATTAAATTTAGGACTAATTTTTAATAATCTCTTAAACTCTTTCATGTTTCCGTCTCTTGGACGTTTGAGATTAATTTTGTTACGTTTTTTTTGGTTTATCGAGATTAAATTTAGGACTAATTTTTAATAATCTCTTAAACTCTTTCATGTTTCCGTCTCTTGGACGTTTTTTGGGTCTATCGATATTAAATTTAGGACTAATTTTTAATAATCTTTTAAACTCCTTATCAGCATTGAATTCAGCATTTTTCGAAGGCGTTCTCCTTAATTCCCTCATGCTATAATTAAAACAAGCATTTAAATGAAAGATTTATGTATAATGAATCACTGCAAGTGGCTTATGATTGGATCAGTAACCCCGTGTAACAAATCATGTAGAAATGAGTTTTGTGGGTATCATATGCAAAGCTTTCGACGTGGAAGCCTTGGTCCGTTACCTTGTATTCTATGTGGAGTTGGGGTCAGGGGAAAATCTCAGTTGTGTCTAAATTGCGGTGGTAAGCGATACAGGGAATTGAAGCGTTATTATGATAAAAGAATAAAAAATGGACAATCAATCAGAAATTTTGACCCTGAAAAGGTCCTTGACCCTGACAACATCAAGGATAAAATCATAAGAACCCCTCAAGACTACATTGAAAGATTCATTATTGAACCAAACAATGAATTAGACAAACAATAGTATTATGTATACGAATGAACCAAGAATTCAGACACCATCCCTTGATTACAAATTATGAAGCATCCAGTGATGGTGTTGAAAGGCACTGTAGACTGAAGAAACCAGTTGGTGCTGACAATGGTATGGGGTATTTGGTGTTCACTGTTAAGGGAAAGAAAACTTATCTCAATCATCGTTTCGTATTTGAATGTTTTTATGGATTGATCGAGGATGATTCTGTCATTGATCACAAGGATTCTAATCCGAAAAACAATTCTTTATCAAATCTGCAGGCTGTTACTCAAAGTGAGAATACCAAACGAGGAAAGACTGGAAAATGCTCAAAAAAGCGAGACCTGTGAAATCTTTGAATACGATAACTAACGAAGAAAAAATATTTCAACCAATGAATGAAGCCGGTAGGCACTTCGATATTTGTAGAGCCTCAGTACGATATGTTGCAGAGGGGATTTGTCGATCGGCTATTTCTAAAAGGACGGGACAAAAAGTTCAATTTAGTTATGTCTAATGCGTCATATTTTTCATTTAGAAATATATCATTATTATAGAATAATGAATTCTGAAAACATGAATAGCATTTTATCCGAGATTTCAAAATTGAAAAGTTGGGATATTGAACTATCAGATGGGTTAAATCCTGATCAAATCATGTCTGATTTTCAGGATATAGAATACGGAGTTAGCACTAACAAATATATGCTACCAAAGAAAAATGCACTCATCAAGAGAAATCAGAATTCTATTCGGGACTCTCTCGCATTTTCCAGTGACGTAAGTGTGTTCGCTCCGTTGTATACCATCGTAGAACGAATACGAAAAGAATTGGGGTACGAATACGAATTGAAAAAGGAGGTTAATTCTAAAGTTAGAAACCTACGGGCGTTAATTCAAGAAAATGAACAATTTTGATTGACCGACCATTTATCATTATTTGATTGACCGACTATTTATCATTATTTGATTGCCCGACCATTAATCATTTTTTTAGCCGACCCTCAAGGGATGTCAAAAATCATCCGACATGTCAAAAAAGTGTGGAAACTATCAGTATTAATTATTTTATATACAATTATGATACTTTCCACATCAATGATAGAGCTGTTAAAACACTTCCATGACCGTATCAAAAATCATCCGACATGTCAAAAAAGTGCGGAAACTATCAGTATTAATTATTTTATATACAATTATGATACTTTCCACATCAATGATAGAGCTGTTAAAACAATCAAATAACACTTCCATGACCATCCGATGGTGTTAGGTCGGGATTGAAAAATTGTTTTACAATTGAAAAATTGTTTCTGATTTCAAATAATGGTCAATGAAGCATTAACAACCCGATTGGCTCGTGAACGATTAGATGCAATTAAGAGATTTGTACCAATTCGTGACTCTGTACGGAATAAACTACAACAACGACAGAGTCTTCAGACTGATTTTGGTGCGGGATCTGAAGAATTGTTTAAACCAGTAACCACAGCAACGAAGGAGATAGAGCGTGCTATACTGGGAGATGATCCTGACGGTAAAAGAAAAGAAGAGGGTCTTATTCCTGTGTTAGAAAAAATAGCAAAAAGAACTAAACAAACAAAAAAATCCTTGCAATCACTTCCTCAGGATATATCAACCGCTTCAGAACGAAAATTTAAAGGATTTCAGGAAGAACTAGTTAGTGGACTACCTAAATCAATTATATTTACCGAGAGCGCTAAACAACAAATTCTCAACGAGGATATAGACAATTTAGGTGAATTCGCTGCTAACAGCTATGATTCACAAGAGAAGTTTTTCACGGACAATTATTCGGATTATAGAATGTCACATAATGAATGGGCTGATATAGTGTATGAAATAAATACTGGGAGTTTAGATAGAAGGATGAAGGAATACAGAGACTTCAAGAGAAAATTTCAACTCCAAATAAGACAGCCATACGATGAGAAGAAATTTCTGGGGAGTGGTCTAGTTGGAAACGCTAGCGTTTCATGTCCTGGTAGTGTTCTCAGTGATATATCACGATTAGAGGTTCTTGTAGGAGGGTTCCGAGCCGGAAATAACTCACCGGAAATAATTAATGAAGCAGCTGATATCTGTAGACGATTATTTCAGGGTGGTATCATGGATATCAGCACATATCGAGATTTCATTGGCGAGTTAGTGGAAAGTGGGCATCATAGTGACTGAATTGAAAAATCTGATGACGAAGTCATTCGATTAGATAAATAACAATTGAAAAATTGTTTCTGATTTCAAATAATGATCATACACTACAATCATGATAAACCAACCCCCGTCTACGTAGTTAATTCACGGTTTCCGGTTTATAGAGCATACTACGGAGATGGTTTAGGTAATACCATTGCAGGGTTATTTGCGAGAATGGCTCCAAAAGTGATGTCGTTAGCTAAACAATTATCAATGAAAGCAATTGATGTTATTCGTGATAAGGGTATTGGTGCTGTTGGAGATCTTGCTGGAAAAGCGTTTTCAACTGCGAAGAATAAATTAACATCATTAGTGAAATCACGGATGAAATCCAAAGGATTTTCAAAACCGTTACCGTCTACAGCGGAAATGCCTGCAAGTGTTAGTAGAATTATAAATCACGCAGTAGATGAAAAATTAGCGTCGATGGTTTTAACCCCCGACCAAAGCAATATTGCAAATATGATAGCAGGAAGTGGCTTTAAAAAACTACGACGATGAAAATGGAAAATCGCGATTTAGACTCTGATAAATAGAATAAAATGTTCAAAAAGTCACATGATCCAGCGTTTGATATAGACGCCCCAGTTGGCAAGGATGATTCTGTACGCGATTATCAATATTACGCCTATCATGCAATAGACTCAAATAGTCGAGCAAGAATTGATCTTCAAGTCCATGATACCAGTAAATACTTTTTGCCCTGTGAAGCGTTTATTGAAGTAGAAGGAGAAATTGTAACAGCTGCTGATACTCCTGCTGTACCAGCACCGTATCCAGCTGGTACTCAAGTCGGTTTTGTCAATAATGGTATCATGGCGTTATTTGAGAGTGCAAAATATCTCATTGATGGAAAAGAAATTGAGGCGATAGATCGCGATGTTGATGTGGCTACAACAATAATCGGGTTAGCGAGATATTCCGATGATTACACAAGATCAGCAGGACCTTCTATGATGTTCGCAAAAGATGCTACAAATACCGCTGGAGGAAAACAATTTGTTGTAAGACGACCAAAGAATAATGCTGGCACCGCTAATATTGATGCTGAAGATATGATTATAAACAACGATGTTAATTTCAATCTAGGAGCTGCAACACGTATTTCAATGTTGCAAGGAGCGCGTAAATCATTTTCATGCGCGATTCCACTGCATCACATATTTGGATTCTGTAGAAATGTCAGAAAAGTTATCTACGGGGCGAAGCATACAGTATCGCTTGTACGAAAGAGTGATGATAATGACGCAATTTGGAGGATTCCAGCAGATGTTGCAAATCCAAATGCTGATGCCGGTAAAGTCAAATTAACAAAAATATCATTGTGGATGCCAGTGTTGACTCCAGCAATCACCGCAGAAGAACGATTACTATCATTTATGGACCAAGGAGGAAAGTCGTTGTTGAGTTGGTTATCAGTGAGTACAGATGTTAAACAATCAGATCTGAACGGGTTATTCACGTGGAACCTAGCATCAAAACAAGGTGTTGCTGCGCCACGTCATATATTTATTGCGTTACAGGATAACGCACGAGTTGGCAATCAACTCTTCAGCCATATGATATTTGATCAGTTAGGTGTGAAAGACGTCTCACTGAGAATAAACGGCCAACAGGAACCATCCGAGGATATACAACTTAATTACACAGAAAATCATATTGCACGAGTTTATCATAGATTGTTGTCATTTATGGCACGTGATCAAAATGTCGATACCGGTCTACAAATATCACAGTATGATTTTAAAAATCTGTATCCGATCTATTACTTCTCACTGGAACATCTTGATTTGATGAGACAATCTGTTGTTGATATACATTTTAGAGCTAATGTGACTCGTGGTGCTATTGCTAATTATAGAGCAGTTGCTGTCATTCTCAGTGATAAATCAATGCTACTTGAAGGTGTTAGTGGAAGAATGAGAGTGGTAGATGCACCAGTGGAAAATCTTTGATTGAAAATCCGAAGGATTTTTAAAATTAGAATCAATCTATTATGTATAATATCATATAGTGTTATTAGTGTTGCGTTAACTCCTGGTCAAATCAAAAAATTGCAATCAGAATCGGCTAAAAAATGTGGAACCACAATCACGTTGAAACCTAATCAAATGACTGGTGGTGCAAATAAATTATCGCTGACAACTCGTCAAATAAAACATTTCAATGATGCACTTGTAGCCAAAAAAGGTGTTCAGATTACTCTTTCTGCGGCTGCTATCAAAAATATGATGAAAATAGGCGGTATATTTCCATTGTTAGCTGCAATACCAGCATTGATTGCAGCAGCAGCCCCAGCGGTGGCTAAAGCGGCAGCGTTAGGAGCCGTTGGTACTGCAGCAGGAATGGCACTAAAGAAGGCAACTGGGAAAGGATATAAAAAAAAGGGAAAGGGTCTAAGACTACCAGGAACCCCGTATTCGTGGTACAGCGGAAAGGGTCTAAGACTAGGACCGGTTTATTAATTGGAGAGTCTATGATGGTTCCCATGTCCAATTTTGATTTACTCGATGCTGCTAAAAAACTCGCGATTAAAAACTTCAGAGGTGTCTTTATGAAAGATCAATTACCACATCAACCAAACAGCGTTGAAACCGGAATCATTAATTTAGATAACAGCACCGGACCCGGAACTCACTGGGTTGCATACGCTATTGATCCACGTGGGATTGTCTATTTTGATTCATATGGATTAGCCCCACCAAAAGAGTTTATGCGTTATATAAAAACCCTTCCAATGAAGACTTGGTATTCTACGCTACCAACACAAACGATGATTGACCCACCAATATGTGGCAGCGAAGTATTAAATGTCCTTAACGCTATTTCTAACTCCTTGAGTAACCCAAGCGGAAAACCACCACATGTTGTCGTGAATGAATACACTAGTAATCGCTGGAGAAAATCGAAGATTTTTCAACGAAGTCGTCAAAAACGATTTTAGAGAGAGAAAGAGTTTTACAATAACATGATTGATATTTGGGGGAGATCTTTGAAACCCAAACCCGATGACACTGCAACCGGTGATGTAAAAAAACTAATCAAAGATGAAATAGCTGAGACGTTAAATTTAGTAAATGTTGACCCGAACGAAATAGTTGTATTTCAGGACAAACAGGGTAAATTGAAATCCAGTGATGTGTCATTGAATGACATTTTGATACGGCAGCGCGACGCCGCTGAAAACTCTATTGCGCTATATTCCAACGGTGGACAGCTTAAACCAGGCGCACTTGTGTCTACGATCACCGACGCGATTGCTACCAACGAACGTGAGCTGAATGATCTTATACGAGGTTATAATAATTTTCGCAAAAATGTCGTACATAAATTCTTTGGAACCCCGCTTGTGGTTGGCATGACTCTCGCTGAAATTAAAGACTTGTTGAATTCATTCTTCGCTAACAAGGAAGCTGGAAGGATGATGACTGCTTCAGAAATCAAGGCAAATTATCTCGAGATTTCTAAACTAATAGAAGATCAAAAACCCACTAATGACATTGTTGGTAGGTTCTTTGGAAACCCGCTTGTGGCAGGAATGACTCTCGCTGAAATCAGTGAGTTTATCGGCAAGCACACTCACAATGCCTACATCGCTAATAGTTTCTTTGGTGTCCCGGCTACATCTACGATGACTCTCAAAGATATTAACATGTTTATGGTGAGACAAACAACACTTAATACCATCGTTGATAGATTTTTGGGGAGAACACCTGTGTCTGAAACCACATCGTTGACAGGCATGACTCTCGCGGAAATTAAAAGCGCTATTGACAAACAAAAGCACACCAGCGATATTGTTAATAAGTTCTTTGAGGGCAGTAGCCTCCAAGATATCACGACGAAATTTTCTAACATCGACAACCATATTAAAACCCAAGCACGGATTAGAATCAACGAACTTCTGGTTTCATTCTTTTCTAACAAGGAGGAGAGTGGAAAAACAATAGATCCTGCCAAAATCAGGGTAAATTATCTCGATATTTCCGACGATCTTCTTAAACTAAAAGAAAATTTTGAAAAGATAAAGATTCCGCATCTAGACACTGAAGTTAAAAATATCGTGTATACGGTCGAGCATGGAACCATGGATTGGACAAGAGACGTTTATACTACGCTGTCTATCGGTCCCTTGGGCGGATCGAGTTTCGATGATATCGCCTTGATGACGTGGATCGATGGTATCTACAGGCTAACGTGGATCTCTGTAGATCAATTTAATATGATCGCGGACGGTAAAACCTACTCTGGTGGCACCGCGACGTTTATTTTTAATGGTCGCAAACTAGACTTTAATGTCGTCGCGGTTAATAGCTCCACCATTAGAACAAAAATAATTTGGTGTTTAGAACTTGTACATGATTTTTCCGGCTGAAGTACTAGCAATTCCCGCTAACGATGACAAATAATTAAAAACGCTAGCGTTTTTAAAATAACAATGATTTCATCAACTCAATGTCGCTATGATCAAGTCAGAGAATTTCAGACTAGACTCAAAACCCTCGCCGAGGAGTATCAAATAAAAATAAAAAAATACCGACGAAGAATCACCGCAATTGATATTACTATGTACTCGGTGTCAAGCGTTCTCGCTGGCGCCGGAATAATACTTGCATCGGTTACAATGATTGCCCCGGTCGTAGTTCCAATTTGCATTTCTGCGGTGGCTACAATCGGGGGTATATCAACCGGGATAGCAAAAAAGATATCATCATGCAGCCAGAGTAAACTGCAGAATTACTTAATTCAATTTCATATTGCATCAACCGCATATTCGCAATTATCATTGATGATATCATCGTCACTCGATAATACGATTATATCAGATAGTGAATTCTCAGCGATGGTCAGTATTTTTGATTCAGCGATATCAAAATTAGAGCAACAACATGAATATAATAACAATGACAACACCGATGGAATCAGAAAACACGAACCCAAAAACAAACCCAAAAACCAAAATGATCTCAATAATCTCAACCATACCAAATTGTGAGTTCTCAGTGATGGTCAGTATTTATGATTCCTCGATACCAAAATTAGAAATAAATCATGAGTATAATAACAATGACGACACCGATGGAATTACTTCAACAAATAGTGGAGAACACGAACCCAGTACAAACAAGCATGATATCAATAACATCAACGGAACCCGAGTTTAGTGTGAATTTCCCTAGCCCAGTCCCCGTGAAGGAGATAGCGCTAGCAAAACTACGAGTGTATCACAGTTGGCCTAATATCAGATCAAAATCATTTGGTGGTCAACAACCCAATAATTCTTTAGTGTTTGCAAATAAGAATAAACCCGACGGAACCCCAGACTGGAACGTCGTTTCGATACCAACCGGATCATACCAAATCGAACAAATCAATAATGAATTCGCGCGTAGAATAAAATCGATTACTGGACAAGAATCAAAAATCGCTATAACAGTTCATGAGCCGACGCTATCATCCGCAATTGAGATAAGCACAGAAGGATACGTCGTAGATATCTATCAGAGTTCTATTAGAACCGTACTAGGATGGCCTGAAAAACCACCGGAAAAATCCACCACCGACTTAACCACGGATGTACAATCATATCATGAAATCAATCCCAGTTATCGAGATGATTTATCTGATATAAGAAAGGGAAAAATCGCCGATAGATTTATATTCACCAACAAAGACACATTGCAATGGGATTTTATCATTAAAAGAACAACCGACTCATCTGTTACTATTTCATTTACGCTAACTGACGTCCGTGGCTATTTTAATGAGATTAAACAATTATATGACACACAACTAGAACAACTACGGAAAACAAGATCGCAAAAACACGTTGAAATAATAAATCAGCTTATATCGGACATGGAATATATCTATGAACTAATTATTCAAACAATAATTAATGACAACAGCGACAATAAACAACGATTCCTAACCGATTACAATATCACAGAAGACAATCTGCGTAATTTCAAGTTTCCGAAATACAACGCTGATGAACTAGCAAGAATTGTTAAAACCGATATCAAAGCGCTACAAAAATCAGATTCAACTGTCCTCCTCAAACATAATAATGATCCAGATGGTGGTGGTAGGCATATCGCTCCGTTCAACGTGAATATATCCTCAGTGATTGCGCTCAATTTAGTATGTGATGTTATCGAAGGAAGCTATCAGATTAATCTAGAGCAATCAAATCAAGCTCAGCAGGGATATATTCTTTATTCGTTTGCACCAACAGCTCCTCCAGGATTCCTAATTATTGAAAACCCAATTAATCCTGTCTACATGCGATGCCATAATAATTCGTTAACGAGAATTAATTTCAAACTCACCGACCAGTCAAATAATCTGATTGATTTACAAGAAGAGGTGTTAGCGATTAGTTTGTTTGTAAAGTCCTAAAGACTGGATCAAATCATTTATTATTTTTTGTTAACCTGTAGCAGCAGAGAGGGTGATGACCACATCGTTGCGAGCAAAATTGATTAAAAAATCGTAAAATCTCCGTTTTTGCAAAAATGGAGACTTTTTTTTTGGTTAAATGAGATTTTGTTGGAAGCCTTATTTTTTGTCTGAAAACGTAGTCTATAAGCCATATTTTGCTCGAAAACATGATCTGTAGGCCTTATTTTTGCTCGAAAAGGGTGGTCTGTTCACCCTCTCTGCTGCTCTTTGGTATGACTCAGCCGGGGATTAAACCCATGACCTCCGCATCCAAGGCGGACGCTCTAACCACTAGACCACATAAACAATCTCAATGACATGATATTTTACCGACAGACATCCATTCAACAACACACACAAAAACTGACGCATAGCAACAATTTGTTGTATTGTATATCAATAATGAAAAAATTCACCAGGTTATTAACATCATGAAAAGATTTTACTTTAAATATAAGTATACTTGGATAAATATTAAAAATACAAAATGCACTGAAAAGCACATTTATTTGAAGGTACTAGTTTTGATTATGCTTGTTGTTGTTGTAGTGTTTAACGCTATTTTTCAGCACATGATACATGACAGCCAGTATTAATGGTGGAGGAAGAACATGGGAGAAAACCCGGAAAGAACCACCGGGTCGAAAATAATTTTCGTCGTGCATTAATTCGGATGGGATACTGTAATATTTCATGCCTGTATGTGTTATACACTTAGGTTTAATTCTTTCTGTACTTTTCCGATCTCGGATTAGGTCAGCTTACTTTGTGGGTCACAAGATGTTACTGGCAAGCTTTCTCACATACCCAAATTGGTCGAATCTGACACTCGAACCCACGCGCAGACAGAGGTGACATGGCCGTGATCAGTAACATAGAGAGCTTTAGACCACTCCCCCCCGCACCCTTTGATGATGTAAATGTACGTCATCAAGCTAGATTAATTTCAGGCAATTGTATCAGAGTTTATTGGTGTTGTGTGACATATCAACACCTGAAAACTATATTGTGCATAGGCAATCGGAGTAATATACCTTGACCATGGATACAGTGAGGAAGACACAAAGCAAATATCTTGGTGACCAAGATAAGGGAAGTATGAGATGTCATTCATTAGTACCAACTTTTTATCTTTTGATAAAACAGTAAATTGTTAGAAATATATGAAATTGGTCAAGTGCTAGTTTACTTTATTTAAATAGTTATCGGATGTTAAAAAGTGGAAAGCAGAGAATTAATTTATATGATAAACTAAGTGGGCGTCTGAACATAAAACATTTACCAAAGAAATTGTGTGATATTGGCATGGGTGCACTTTCAATATAAAGCTTTGAACAGGATAAAATATTCAAAAATAAAATACAACAGCATTTGCAGTCTGGCAAATCTACCATTTATAAAAACAATATATCACCAGATCTTAAAAAGTTATTTATACAAGAACAAGAATCAAGTTAAAAGAGAAAAAACAGTGTTTTGATATAATGACTTGGTAAAATCATTTTGATTTCTTGACCTTGTTATTATCAATACTACTAATTGTAATTATTCAGCTGCCAGAAATTAAGAGCCTAGATTATCCAAATCGATTGGCTGGCATTGGTGCTTTAAGGCATATCATGAGATTTTGACTATGCAGTGCTAACGCTAGGAGAGCTAAGTTCTTTGCTCAGAGTCACACATCAGCCAAACCAGTAAACTAACTACTGAGTCACTACCCAATTAACAGGGCAGGAATGATGTCATGTTTAAAACCCGTCTCAGACCCATAAAAGCCAACCCAATTAATCGGTGTAGGATTCAAACTGGTGATCCAACGATCATACATCCGGCATACTAACAATTTTGATTTAAATCATTTTTTTTAAATTGTTTGTTTGTCAGATTCAAATTTGACATTTTGGCTTTGAAATTCATTAATTGGGAGATTATTATTTTTTAAAAATGGGATGACTTGTAAATAACAGATGTTGACCTCATTTCTGACCTTGCTTCAAAGCTGGTAAACAAGCTTTTAAAATGATTGGTTGATTCCAAGGACATTATGGAGTTTTCTTGTAAGCAGTAAAAATAACTGACTGTCATACGGTGTGTACGTGACTTGGTGATCGTACATTTGTTTTAAAGGATTCTGGAAGATCATGTGACCCTTTCCCTGTTTACGTAAAAACAAGTATTAAAATTATTGTTTTGGGAGCGAACCATTTAGTAGAGGTTGGGCTTTTAGAATACTATGGTGTCTTTTGAGTTATTGTAAATTATTTCAGTTCGTTTGGATCAAGAGGAATTATATTGTTATTTATCTGGAAAACGTTGGTGCTCATTCAGTTCTCGTGAGACCAGAACTGACTTCATCACGTGACATCGTCTTTCATTTTTAATGATTTCACTAAGATTCGAACCGGGAATTATTAAGATATTTTATGTCCAGGACATTTGCAATTCCACTAGTGGATTATATTGTGAATTATTTTTGGACTAATTTTGGATTTGATTCTTAAAACCGTAAGTTTATTTTTCTTTTCTGAAAAATATTTGTACTCAATAAATTGTTTATTAAGTTTTTACAAGCTTGGTATTTTCACTCTTTCTATGTTACTGTTTCTTCGAGCCCAAGCACGTAACACAACTGAGTAACTACCCACGTAAAATGTGTCTCAAGTAAATGGAAAATCAATCAGCTTACACTAGCATTTTTAACGTCTTTTTTATTATCAAAATTAGTATTATTATAATTACTATAATTCGGTTTGAAAACAAAGTATACAAACCTAACATTTTAGCATATCCCAACAAGATTATCACAATTCGATAAGTCCATTTGGCACAATTATTAAGGTATATGAAGATTTGTAACGGAATCTGGCACAAAACTGCTGGACAGTTATTATATCAGTTTCCAGTTGCATGGGTTGTCCCAGTAGGTAGCAAATTATATCATATTTGATGCAACGGTAAAAACCCTTGCTATCCAACTTTATGCAATACATATATTGCTTTTCCTTTACTAAAATAAATGTGGTGTAGTCCTATCAAGACATAAGCTTTCAAAGTAATAACTTTGCAAATTGATTGTACAGCTGATGTTATTCAGGGTCACGTTTATTACCTAAAAGCGATGTTCGTATACTTAACTAAGGACAGAAAAGGTGTTTTTTGTTTTTAAAAAAACACCAACAATAATTGGCTTCCTCATGACCTTTTCAATGCGTGTGAACGATTTCCTCTTACATCCACCCCACCGCCAACTCCGAGTGTTGGAGCCATTCACGGTACTGTATCTGTACCTGCGTGATAATCTAAATCCTCTTGACAAAAGTATTAGAGAGTACAGTCAACAGTATATAGAGTAAACACATTTTTTCCTTTTTCAGAAAATAATTAGTAACAGCACAGTAAAGACGAATATGTCGTGGCCACATAAATCAGGTCTAACCTTTAACAATATAACACAACTGTAGCTATCCAACGTTGATGCAATACATATATTGTTCTTCCTTTACTAAATTAAATGTGGTTTAGGTGTTATAATATTCCAAGTTACACCTTGATTCAAATACGGAGACTCCTGATTTGTTCTGTAACCCCTTGACAACATATATATATATATATATATATATATATATATATATATATATATATACGATATTACAAGTCATTGGAACAAAACATTTTTCCATGAAAACCAGGACGAAAGCTTTTAAAGTTAAGTTTACAGAATTTATGAAATTTGTTTGCTTGTCATATATGTTCAAATGCATATACATTAAACGTATTTCTTATATTCAGATTTAACACAAGTGACAACTTTTGACGCGATATTACTTAGCAAATTTATCGCAGCGATACTGTTTGAATCTCATCTTTGGATGTGTTGTAATTAAATAATACAAAATTCAACTACATGACATACTGGGCCACATGATACAAAAAGTCGTTAAACGCAAACGTCTGTTGCTCAAGAATATGTGTACGGATAAATGAATTCCATCCTTTTATGAGGATTTCTGCTGAATAGACAGTGTCAGAATGTGGTCTATGCAGTTAGGGTTCCGGTAGTCGTAATTCGAGATGCATGCTTTAGGTTCTAGTATAATATGCATCAGGCGGAGTGTTTCCATTTCATAATAATGTTTGTGATGGTTCTATAAATGTATTATACTTTAAGCTGAAGGTACAAAACATTAGAATCATAGCATGTTGTAATTCAAACGAATAAGAAATATAAGGAAGGGGATAAAATATAGCCGAGCTTGCATGAAAAAAGGTTTAATTTCTTCAATATTCAGAGTAAAAGCAAACTATCACGTCTACAGTCTCTATGACATATATTTCTAATCAGAGAAGGAAAGAAAGAGCAAGGCCTGGCATGTGGATTTTAGAAGCTATTTGTTAAATGTACAACATAAACCTTTCGAAAGATTAGGGTCTTTAGTTTTGACATCCATTGCTTTAATGACGAACATGATACTCATTCGCGTTAGTTACTTGTCGTGCATAAGTGCAAAAAGATGAGCAACCCGTGCAAATGATCCAGCGTCTGAACTACCGTATGTATCACTGGGAGTATACCTATATTTATATATATAGTGTGCTGTATACATATCCATATGAGTAACACTAAGAGTATTTTGTATTTAAAACTATAATTATATGTGACCGAGGCTCTAGAAAAGTAACTTGAATCTGAGTCAGATCTATCATGATTTTGTTTCATTTCATTTATAGTTTTAGTTGAATTTCAAAACAAATGGCTTGGACTTAATTGTATTTCTATACCATAGGGTCGTCTATTCTTTACTACTCACTCTATATATAAACTTATTCAATACAGATAGTTCATATCACAGGAGACGTTTGCGATACTGATCATCGTACTTATTTCATACCTTGGTTTTGCATGTTCGTCTACTGCGCTATAGGCCTGTTCAATAAGGGTTGTTATCTCCTCTGATTTACCTCCCTTTGCATGCTCTTCACAAATAAAAATCAAATTGACCTGTTCTATTAGAGGAACATACATACATATATACATACATACATACATACATACATACATACATACATACATACATACATACATACATACATACATACATACATACATACATACATTCATTCATACATACATACATACATACATACATACATACATACATACATACATACATACATACATACATACATACATACATACATACATACATACATACATACATACATACATACATACATACATACATACATACATACATACATACATAGTTAAAGAAGCTAATCTATATGAATTGATATAATGACTTGTTTTCACTACGATATTTTATAAGACGAGGATAACAGTTTTGATATTGACTGAGACACCAATAATAATAATAATAGCAAGTACTGCTCCGTTATTTCTTTTTTATATATGGGTTCCATTTATTATACCATTTATAAATCCACACAGAAGGTAAATCTGTAATGTGGTTTAGATTTACTTTGAGTTAGACTTGAAGATGGATTGGATGACTGCATGTCACAGTTAGACTAGCATTGGAGATCAAATCAATAACTTGGGCTGCAAATGAACAGCCGACTTGGATCACGTATTTACGCATATCTGCTACAGAGGTAAATATATGAAAATCGAGATGGTTGAGGGTGATGAAAAGTATGCTAATTTGTTAAAGTACAGTACTAATGAACTTTATTCATGCATCAGGCACATACTGATTCTTTTAGATGCCTTGTCACACGAACATATTCAAAATACATCCTTCCCCTTGTCATGTATAGTACACGGTGTTGGATATCTTTTCAGCTGTCTAGTGTATGGAGTGTCCAGACTGGTTAGAGTGACCCGAACGTTCCAATTTATTAGAATGATTGAGGTGGGTGTGGTACATGCTGAAAAGAGAACCACTTGAATTTTAACCGTAGCAGCTGTGAAGCTGAACTGTAGCAGCCGTGGAGCTGAAACAAAAGTGTGCTGGTGACGGAGTGGATCTCCGTACACATAATCTTGTAGCCGTGGGTTAATTGTGGGGCTCTTAAAACCCATTGGATCTTTAGGGACTCTAAAGATAAGTTGAATATATTTTCCTTTGTTTTGTTTGCATAATTTCACTATTTATGTGAATTTATTTTACCACGTAAGTAAACGTCTACATTGTTTGGTAGCTGAGTAAACTATATCCGTCTTTCTATTGCGAAATTATTGTGAATCATTCACCCCTTGTATTTGTGTTTTGTAAAGTAATTTATTTGTATTTTACATTATTACAGTTGTGCGTTCTTATGTTAATTAATCCAATATTAGGATCATATAAACACGCACTTATGCATATGGATTTGCTCATACAAGTCATTCATTTTTAAACATTGTATTTATATCATCGTCAAAGTGTTCTTTTTTGTGAATAAGTAAATCCGATCCGGTTATCTTATTACACAATGCAGCTGCATACATAGGCGGTATAAAGTCTGCTAGTCGCAAAGATTTTGGTGCGAGTCTCTCTCGTGGATCATAATTATGCAGAATGACACCTTTATTGGTTATATTCTTCCACTACTTGTTATGAAATGTGTTTCTGTGTCTTATCATAACCTTCGTCTCATGTCTTGCTATGAGAATGTTGTTAAACTAAACTGTGAAATTGCACGACTTTTTCACATTTTGCACAACTTTTCAAAGTCTTCGACACATAAGTTAAGGAATGTCCATGCCCATGGTAAGAGAGAGAGAGAGAGAGAGAGAGAGAGAGAGAGAGAGAGAGAGAGAGAGAGAGAGAGAGAGAGAGAGAGAGAGAGGGTTCAGGCACTTGAAAGAGGTATCACTCATAATGGTGTAGATACGAATACATCTTGGGGAATATGGCAATGCGAGAGGTACGGATCTGTAAGGATACAAGTCTCCTTTGAGTTCCGACGAAACGGGCCGAATATCGCAATAATTGTGCGGAAAAGTATTCAGCTGAATTTAATCTAGGATGCCAGCATAGTAAACTATATTATTTATAGAGTATATTATTTCTGAATAAACTATTACTTACTATAATCATGAATATAATTACAATTAAATATAAATTCTGCAACAATTAAACTTTCCAATACAATATATTAAAGTATAGTAAAGAAATATTAAAATAATCTAATTTGAGGTTAGCATCTTAGCACTAATAGTCATATACTGTATATAATATTTTACGCAGACAGTGGCTTATATATATATAATATTAGGACGTGGTCAAATATCGTCATACGCCCAGCTCATGTGTTTCGCCAGTGAGGTTTCATCGTATTTTACAGACTACCGACTGCGTCTAAGTACGTCATAAGACAGTCAATTTGCTACATCAGCCTTCTTAAATATTCACGAGGTATCTCTGACATTGTTATTCCGTAATTTCCAGAATTTACCCAGTGTACTTTTGCTGACCCCAAGATCCAGTAGCATTTCTTCTGCGATAACCCCATGTGGTTACGGTTTCTACACAGTGTTTAATTTGTACTGCTGGTATCAACGAGTTGAAACGGACAAATAGTGTATCTACTGCTGGTATCACCTAATTGAAATGGACAATTAGTTAATGTAAATGTTAAATCTCTAACTATTTCTCCTTCAATTATACATTCGGAGCCTCTTATGTTTATATGTAGACAAGCTGACTTTGATAACCATCACATGTAGTTACATAATGTCTAGTATCAGTTTTATATGTAGACAAGCTGACTTGGATAACCATCACATGTAGTTACATAATGTCTAGAATCAGTTTTATCTGTAGACAAGCTGACTTGGATAACCATCACATGTAGCTACATAATGTCTAGTATCAGTTTTTTACCGGATCACGTAAAATGCAAAGACGAGGAAATATGGATTTATCATCGTCGTTTCAACACAGTAGCTGTTTGTGTTCGTAGATTATTTTAGAGTCACATCCCTGTTCTTCTCACACTAATTTCTTCAACAATTATCTTGATATACCGCTCCGGTGCTAGAATGTTATGCCTTAGTTCAGAAAGGTTTAATCGTTTTTTAAATAGTACGTAGTTGTGTTACAGAAAAAATTAAATTAATCTAATTATATTTTAATAGAAAATGACTTTTCAACATAACATATTCTTTGTATATATATTTATATATATATATATATATATATATATATATATATATATATATATATATATATATATATATATATATATATTATATATACTCACACACGCGCGAAAATATATGAATAGCTCAAAACTGAAGATTTAATTAAATCGTAAATTTGTATAACCTGTTAATAACTCTTTCAGAACGATGCCTGTGTAGCACGAGACTCTATTTGCATTTGGACTTTCGTTCCTGTCAAATATTTCGATGTTTTGCAAGATCGTAGATATATTGGGTTTTCAAACACAGCAATGCTATTTAAACATTCTCATAAGAAATAGATAACCCAATCTTAGTGTCACGTTACGCCACATTAGTCCTTTTTCTGGTGAGTTCGTAAGAGTGGGTTTATTTTATATTTCTATTCAGAGGTAACATTTCTAAATAGATCGCGGGTTCCTTGTAAACGAAAGGTGACAAACAGTCTTCGACATTATTGGTATCTGTAATTACTTTCAATTATCCTGTTTGACGAGCTCCCAAGTTTGTTATTCGGAGAGGATAAACCATTTCTGAGCAAATTTCGACCTCCTCGAAAGTCGGAGCATAATATTGATTATTATCTTTGAATCTCTGAAGGAAAATGTACTGAATGAACGTGTATATATATATATATATATATATATATATATATATATATATATATATATATAGAGAGAGAGAGAGAGAGAGAGAGAGAGAGAGAGAGAGAGAGGGAGAGAGAGAGAGAGAGAGAGAGAGAGAGAGAGAGAGAGAGAGAGAGAGAGAGAGAAGATATGTGTATCTGTGTGTGTGTGATTTTTGTAAATTGCACATGTCCTAATCGCCTTAATGCAAGCTTTCAATATCGAAAGTTTTTCAAGAGTAAAAAGTTATGACAATTCGTTAGTCAGCCAATATATTTAAATGTTTTCTTGTCAGATATGCATAGATATTAATCTCCAAATATATAGGCAGTTACTGTTTCACTTAAACAGTTATTTCTTTTACTGTTTGCAACTAAACGCATATTCCGAAGTAATTGTGAAAATTAAAAAAAAACAACGTACTTAAGTTCAAAGTTATACAACCCAGTTACTGGCTTCAATTGAAATAGTTACAGCTTAAAAACCGAAAATGCAAATGAAATATACAGATCGAAAACGCAAAGACGAGGAAATATGGATTTATCATCGTCGTTTCGGCTTTTGTATACAATTCACATTTTATTTTTTCTTCACATTTCAGTCGTTTTAAAGGGGGTTAAGAACGTAGTTTACATATGCTTAAGTTCGTTGTTCGCGAACCCACGTTCGATTCTCAGTAGGGTGCATTATGTACACAAGTTGTGATCTCACGTTTTGAAAACTCTCTTTTTTAAAAGACTGATCTTTAAGGGCTTTAATCAATAAATAGAAAAATTTAACTGAGAAGGTGTTGTGCTGAACGTGAGCCTAATCTTCGACAAGTTTCCTCCTAGAAGCAAGTTTGGTACATTAATTTTTGCCTAAGTTAATACTGGATATCATTCACTTGGTAAAACAGACACGATATTCTTATTAACTCCGGTACTAATGTAAAAAAAGAAAATATCTTGTATCTATAAATTTGGTCTATGCAAATTGAAGCAGTCGGTAATATACACTTATATTAATTATCAGTTCGCCACGCGTGTGATTCAGTTATGCACATGTACCTATCTATATATTCGTGCTTCAATTCCATGAGTTTACGGTGATGTATGCTTAATCGGGATGATTATGGACAAAGTGTATTCTACCTGTGTCGGATATTGTAATGCCATAAATAGACTTTGATTATCTGTAGGAAATCAACAACATTCCTCAAAACATGCAATATTCCTCAAGTCATGTTTTTACTTGATAATAACATCGTATGTCAAGGTTTCGGAAAATCGATCCTCAGTGTGGGACCGTGCATGTCCTCACTAGCTATTTAGAGCGGATTCAAAATATCAGTTCGTCAGAACGGGTCAATGCAAACATTTATCTTTTCTATTGGAAAGGTAGAATTGTGTTTTCCTATAACAGCTGTGAATATCCACCTCATGTGCCGATATAGGTGTATACAAACTACAGCTTATATTCTTGGTTACATTTATGTACCGACTTTTAACTAACAATTATCTTAACATCACGTACAATGGTTTGCGATAAGTTTACAAGATAAAATGCGATCATGTGATTTGAATCTCTCTCTCTCTCTCTCTCTCTCTCTCTCTCTCTCTCTCTCTCTCTCTCTCTGTACGTTCAATTGGACACTGCTGCACGAATCAGAGGGAAGGAATATTTTATATGTTGTTTCTGCTTTCGCAACTTAAACGTCGCTAGCCGCAAAGTTTGATGATTATTCGCATCGCGAGTATTTCATACTATGAAGATGGTGTGTGTTACATGTCCCAGGTCATGTAACTCGCGTTGTAGACTTTGATTCACAGTAACGTTTCCATTTGTAAGCAGGTTTGGTATCTAAAGAAAGAAAAACTATACGTAAGTACTTGACATTGTTCATCCTGAGGTACATAAAGAACATATTTGTCCTCACTCCAACATTAACAAATTAGTGGTTTAAATCAATGGAATGATTTAACTGTATGATCTTAAACAATGTAACAGAAAAAGATGGTAAACAAAGATTTTGCAAACTTCAACAGACAGCTTATTTCCCTATATAACAATGTCAACATTAATAGATAACTTGGTAAATTAAATCCTAAATGGTTAAAACAGTTATATTGAAGTCGTAATGATTAAGGTTCTATTTAAATTCCATTGGTATTTCAAGTAAAATCCTGCGCTAAAGATGCTGATGTTCCTGTAAGGACCTGTATAATTTTTCTACAAGCTGTTAAAGCCAGAATGAACAATTTGCTTTTCAAGTAAGCGGGCTTGTAAGACCTTCTACTTATCAAAAATTACAAAGAACATTTTCGAACGATGCTATTACCTAATGGACCTTTTCATCGTATTAGTATCTCTTACTAAAACTATAATAAAGTGATAAATAGATATCAGCAACACCAACATTAAATTCTCACGTACAAATATATGTGGTAATATTACTATCCCTGACTCATATTATAACATTAAATTATCACGTACAAATATATGTGGTAATATTACATTCCCTGACTCATATTATAACATTGTTCCTAATATGTATCCTACACTTAGATAAAGACTGGCATACAACAGGTAAATATTTAACTTCATTGTCGACTAGGTCAAATGCGATATACAAGTATGAGGTTTGTGACAACAAAATGAAGTAATGTATTCTGTAAATTGTAATGCCATACATCCCTTTTCGATTGTGGAATAACGTCTGTGGTTCTTTTTTAATTTCTTATAAAACAAAAACCAAAATGGATGAGCTACATCATTTTTATGTTCTTGAATCAATAATCCACCAACCGCAGGGTCACTTTCGTCAAATGACATTGTAAATGATTCAATTAAATTCGAGGTTAAAAGGACTGCTTTAAAGTTTAATATGGACTATGATCTATTCAAACCCTTCTGACCTATAAAACTTTGTTTTATTTCTCGTTCAATAAATTTGTACGGGTTTATGGAGACATTGGAGCAAAACTTCCATTAATAATCAGCCATAACCCAAAATAGGATCAATTGTTTTAATAGTGATCGGCTGGGGTAAATCAGAAATAATGTTGACCGTACGTTATATGGATTTAACCTCGCCATATCACACAGGCTTCACAATTATCAATTTCATCCCAAACAGTGTTTATTGTGCATGAACTCTCCAGGATATCCACAGATCATGCTTTTAATTAGAATTTGAATCTTTTTGAGGAAGTGAAGCACGCTAAGGACCTAGCTACACTGGATAATTTTGTGTAATAGTTAAACAATTCATTTATTTCAAATAACCCACAACACTGATACAATTTAGAAATTCCAGACAGTGTTTAATACAATCTGTTCCTGCTATGTTACTCACCTCCACGTGAATAAGCTTTATGAGGACATACAAATCAATACATTAAAATGGTATTGGCATTCAAAAAAATTCCTGTCAAAGTTTCAATAATTTATATATAAATTTGTAAAATTATAATTCATGATTATGCCACTTGAAGGCATTTACTAAACTGTGTAGCTTGACAAATATATCCTCCCTACCTACTCCTAAGTATAACCTTCAACTAACCTCGTTAAGATAATCGTGAAACAGCTACCAACCTTACCCTCGTTAAAGTTGGATTTGAAGTTTAGCAGTACAACATTTGGTTTTGGTCTATCAATCATTGAATAAGAAGATCAAAATACCTTTCATAGTTTTGGTCACGCAATTTTAATTAACGATATATGGACGATATTATTTACATACTATAATCAAAATAAATAACTTTTGAAAATTATACAGAAATTACAACAAATAGTTAATGCACTTGTTGTTGGTATAGAGGTCTAGTCACGTGGTTAGATGACACACGCATTGACATACTCAGAAGGAGAGAATACTATTTCATGTCAGATTACGTGTTTACCGGATATCGAGTGTTTCCCAGATAAGTTGTCTCAGCTAGCACGTGTATGAAACAAATTATACCCGCAAAAAAAGTGTGTTATGTCGAAAGATTAGCTTTTCCCAGTTAAATTCCGATTTTATAGGACTTTTAAAACAACTACATATGTACATAACAATTAACGTTCTCCACCAAAATGTTCAACGCAATTGTTTCAAGTCTTGCATATGATAACAAGAGGACCAAGAGAGACACGTGATACGCCCACTCCGTCTGTGATAGTGGTCCAGACAGATACTTGTATGACAAAGTTGATTCTGGGATTATTTGAACTAGGCATTGCAATACTGGTTCATGTATGCGAGCTTGAATTTAAGTTAGTGAAAAGAAATCATTATTTTCAGATTAAACTTGACCTTTGGCCACTAAAATAAATAATTTATGGAACTTGTATTACCTTCGGTACAAAGCAGTTAGGTCAAGAAATTGATTCAAGCACACAAAGGTATTTCGCCAAAAAAGATATATATCGAGTCACAGCGACTTGACCATTGACCCTTCGACACCAATGTCAACATGCTTCTTCCATGTATTACGTTCGAACCCCAGAAGTAAAGTTGTTATGCCCAAACCAAAATCTTTATTTCTTTCATTCGACGTTATCTTGACCTCTGACATCTCACCACAAATTATATGACCTTGTGTCTTACTCAACTTGCAAGTCATTTACAACTTGGTGAATATGCGTAGTCAAGTACTAAATGTCTTGTACCGAAACCATTGTTCTATTGTCACAGCGATCTTGAATTTCATTAGTGGATCCCCAAATCGATATTGTTCTTTCACATTTGTTTAGGTATGTGATACAGAAGTAATTTACGGAGGCCATTTTCCTTTCTGAACGCTAACACTTTTGGCCTACTGACTAAAAGATCACACTTGATTTATCCATGTTACCTCTTCAAGCTATGCAAGAAGTCTAGTTTGGGTACGCGTTGTAAAACTAATCTTATTGTGCATAAATCATGTTCCTTCTCTTTAACTAAGCAACCGTGTTATTTTATATTTTTTATCAAAAATTTTGCTATTTCTTACCAAGAGTGCAAGTCATTTATAAAGTCTAATAACAGCAGATAACGGACGTTATCGTGCAGAAATGGAAAGCTGGATGGACAGATGGACATGACAGACGGACAGATGGACATGCCAGACGGACAGAGTCATAGCAGTATACACTCCGCCATTAAACACCACCTTTTATTTCCCCTCACTGAAGTTTTTCTAAAGTTCAAGGGGCTTGGCGATAAGATGTGCCATGCAGATCATTAGATGATTTCTTATGTATGCAACATTTGACGCATTTTATCAATTATCAAATGCCTATTTTGAAACAAAATAAAACTTCTTGAATGGTACAGTGCGATGAAGAGTTTATTATTTGTTTTCTTATGTTACTTTCTTCTTACATTGGACACACGGGCGATATAAATTAGAACAGGAATTAAAATACTCCTATACAGACAGCATTTGAGAACTATGCTAATACTACACTGTACTAATAAAA
The DNA here is from genome assembly GCA_030141615.1 of Unio pictorum. NCBI lineage: Eukaryota > Metazoa > Mollusca > Bivalvia > Unionida > Unionidae > Unio > Unio pictorum. The sequence goes on from JARLTB010000198.1 coordinate 724,387, forward strand.
GGCATAGTTTCCACTACTATTTAAATTATCCCCTGCCTTACAGAGAACACCGTGTGAATTGTGCCAGTAGGACGTTGGACACAAACAGTTAAATCCTCCCCTACAGAGAACTCATTGGGAACTATGACAGGCTTAATAATGACAATAAGGTTGTAACCGCACCGACCTGATAATGACATACAATTTGGAATTGTTCTGACGTAATATTGAGATAAAGGTTGGAACCGTTCTCTTTTGATAATCACATTAAATCTGAAACCTATCTGGCTTATTCATGACATTAAGATTTGACCATCTCTGACTTACTAATGACATTAAGGTTTGAACCTCTCTCGGTTAGTAATGACATTCAGTTTGGAACCTTTTTGACCTAATTATGATGTTAAAATTGGCACCTATCTGTCTTAATAATAACATAATGGTTGGAACCTCTCTGGCTTAATAATGACATTACGAATATAACCTTTAAGGTTTATTAATGACATATAGGTTTTAAATTCTCTGTCTTAATTATGGCATTGAGAGTTAAACTTATCTGGCATAATATTGTCATTAAGGTTTGAACCTCTCTCTTTTCATAATAAAACTAACGTTGGAACTTTTCCGGCCAAACAATGACATGAATGGTGAAACCTTTCATTCGTATAATAATGATATTAAGATTAGAACCTCTCTCATTTAATAATGACGTTAAGGTTGAAACCCCTCTGCTTTAATATTGACCTTAAGGTCGGAACCTTTCTGGCTTAATAATGACATTAAGGATGGAACATCTCTGGCCTGATAATTACATAAAGGTTGGAACATCTCTTGCCTAATATTGACATTAAGGTTGGAACCTCTCTGGATTAATAATGACATAAAAGTTGAAGCCTCTCCATCTTAATACTGACATTAAGGTTGGAAGCTATATGGCATAATACTGACATTAAGATTCGAACCTGTCTGTATTAATAATACAATTAACGTTGGAACGTTCCTGGCCAAACAATGACATAAAGGTTGAAACCTCTCTCTGGTATAAAAGCGAGAATAAGATTGGAGACTCTCGTTAAATAATGACATTAAGGTTGAAACATCTCTACTTTAATAATGACATTAAGGTTGAAACATTTCTGGCTTAACAATGACATTAATGTTGGAACCTCTCTGGCCTGATAATTACATAACGATTGGAATCTCTCTTGCCTAATATTGACAAAGTTTTAAACCTCTCTGTCTTAATAATGACATTAAGGTTGGATCCTCTCTAGCCTAATAATTACACAAATTGTGGAACCTCTATGTCTTAATAAAAATATTAAGACTGGAACTTGTCTGTCTTAATAATAAATTAACGTTGGAACGTTTCTGGCCAAACAATGACATAAAGATTGAAACATCTCTGTCGTATAATAATGAGATTAAGATTTGAACCTCTCTCGTTTAATAATTACATAAAGGTTGGAACCTAATATTGACATTAAGGCTGGAATCTCTCTGGTTTAAGAGATGCTGTTTCCTGAATGTAATTATTTTTTAAACTATAGAACAAAATAATTACACGTGGCATACATAAATATGACATGGATAGCACAGTGGCAACACACTTGATTCGTATATTTATAGTGTCCGGATATATTACGTGTATGAGCATGCGAAACGGTAAATTGGTCTCATAACCAAAATCGTTCGTTTCCACTTTCAACACACCACTAGACAACGCAACATTGCAAAATTACATGAGCCGTACAACGTGCTTAGTGTAAGTTGTGAGAATAAGAGTAAATCGAATTGAAACGATTGCATTCGGAAGAATACATTTTGAAATGCCATTTGAACACTGGCAATGCCATTCCTTTGCTTCAAGTGGAAATAAATTCCCTGTTTATCAAGAATTAACAGGGAATCATGTATGTGCTAATTATAATAACATTAATGGTGGCTAAATGTATTGAATTCATTTGAACGTTTGATGTCTGTAGGTAATAATCTGTTAGAAACATGTCTCGTATCGATCCATTTGACGTCTGTATCGCATCGATTCTTTTGACATATGTGTCTATTTAATGTATCTGCTGTATTGATCCGTTCAACGTATGTGTCGTATCGATCCGTTCAACGTATGTGTCGTATCGATCCGTTTAACGTCTCTCTCATCAATTCGATTCACGTCAGTGTCGTATGGATACGTTAGATACCTGTAATATATCGCTCCATCCAAGTTGTATATCTTTGATTTTATGACGGGAGCTGAAATAAGTATTATTCATTGTATTGCCTGAAATCGCGTAACTACAAACGTAATTACACGTCGTTCTCATGTGAGCAATGACAATTTTAGGGACCCGGATTTTCAATCGACCCGGAATATTTTGCTTATTTTACTTCAGATTTTTGTGTTTTGCAAGTGATATAATGGTTCATCTTTCAAAAAATTATTTCAGATATATTTTATGAAGTACTTAATGACCAGAAGTTTTTGTTTAAAACCGGTGCTGTGGGGTGAGGAGCAGATCTGAAATACATGCTGAATATCTGAAAATCAGCTTGTGTACGTATTATGTTTATTTGCTGGGTTTTTTCAGTGAATATGGAAGTCAAAACAGAAACCTTTGCGGAGTTTGGTTGGGTTGGAAAAATCAATAATATATTAATACAACTCAGTCTGCATTATTGAAGTCACCAAGTCTAAACTTAAAACGCTTGAAATTATAAATTATTTGACACCCGATGTGTCAGACTTATCAGACATATCCTTACGTATTGAATATGACGCATATATTGATTTATGTTAGTTTCCCTTTTTCAAACTTAAAAGATGTCAGTTTGTCCTCATTATTATTAAGGTCAATGGACGTGCTATTAAAATCCATCATTAACTTTTTTTTTAAAAGGTCAATGAAAACATGGGTGCCAGAACATAGGGGCAAGAAAGGGGGTTGCTTTCACCACTAAAATGTTTTGGCCTATATCGGAAAACTTAATAGGTAACAACTACATGCTTGTCACGCCCCACCCTCTCGGGCAAAATAATTATGTGGGAACCCCGGCATGGAAGTGCTATTATAATGCAATTTGGGATATATTATATAATTCCAGAATGAAAATGCATTATGGGAATTATTATACAAATCAAGGAAAATGCAATTAGGGTGAATTATGGGAATTGTATTATAATTCCAGGGGAGTGCTACTAGAATACATTATGATAATTGCTGTAAAGGATCATAAATGTGCTATTAGAATACATTATGGGAATTGTTATAAACGTCAGTGGAAGCATGGGCGCCAGTTCAAAAAAGCAAGACGATGGCACTTGCTCCCTCTTCCATTCTGGTTTTCACCTTTGAACTGTTTTAACCCTCATCCTTGAAACTTAATATCTGACCACTACATTTTTGCCAACCCCACCCCCGGCCATATATATATATATATATATATATATATATATATATATATATATATATATATATATATATATATATATATATATATATATATATATATATGGGAATACCGGCATGGAAGTGCTATTATAATGCATTATGAGAATCGCTTTAAAGGTCCATTAATGTGTTATTATAATGCATTATGGGAATTATAAAGGCACTGGAAAGTCTTATTAGAAAGCGGTATAAGTACAAATCTGCTGTTATGTCGTCTTGTAGTAGCAGATAATGTTCTTAGAAACAACTGGTTGGATTGGTCACTTGCAAATGCTCTCTCTCTCTCCCTCTCTCTCTCTCTCTCTCTCTCTCTCTCTCTCTCTCTTTCTCTCTCTCTCTGCCGATACATTCCATAGAAGAAAAAATATTGAGTTAGAGAACGAAATTGATTTCGTGTCGGCATTCCTTATTTGTATCATGGTCAAACGTTGCTAACATCAGAGCTCACTAATAGCAACTAATAATATGTAAGTTGACAAATTCTTTGATAAAAAACGAAAACTGAATCACTTCTGAAGAGAGAGTCATACATACAATTATGTATTTTAATGGATATTACTTGTATACAACATATTAATGTTTGGATTAGAAGAATATGCAATTGTACACAATGCATTGGTACTAAGGCCATTGGGATACAGTGCCTAACCTATAAATAGTATGGCCATGTCACTAGAGCCAATCTATTCACAACAGTACTGCACAGCAGCGTCCATGGTGGTAGAAGGAGAGATAGACGGAGAAAAAAGTGGACTGACAATATCACTAAATCGACCAGGAAAAGTTTTGCGGAAACACAGACATTGGCCCAAGATCAAAACAAGGGTAGGGAACTGGTCAGATGTCAAGGAGCACAGTGCCTCGACAACCACACTAGGTCATGAGACGGATGATGATGACGACTATGATGATGATGATGATGATGATGATGATGCAGCTATAAATCATGTAACTTTCTTCAATCAGTCTAGTCATCTCTTACTGCATATTATTAATTGGAATGAAAGAAAAACCCGTAAGGAATGTTTATTTGTATTACAACGTATTCAAAAACATTGAACAATAACTAATGAGCCCTACACATTAGGAAAGCAATGAGTATACATTATTTTAGAAACTTGTTGAAATGATTGTTCAGCTTATTGCATGTTACAGTTTGTACAGGTTATCAAATAAATCACATCAGTTAATATGCAGTCTCTATTACGTAGAGGAAACACCAATCTTGTATGAGGGCTACGAAAATAGGTACTTTCTCTATGTGCTTTCCTCCTCTAATGTTTCAATACAATTTAATACAAAAACTCCCTGTAGATTAATAGGTTGGATGCATTATATTCCATTGCCTTCATATACATAAAGACTATAGGTTTGAATATTATGCCATAAATCAATTTACGCAGTAAAGCACAACATATTTTGAGACTCTTCATAGTTTAGATTGATCCTTATCTTGTGTGTACATTACATTTTTAATTGTATTTGTTTTAAAACATTTAATGCTTATGCAATTAGAAACTGGGTCAGTACTGTGGACATTGCTATAGAGTCAAACGAGTTGTTTCCCCTTTATAGCAATTTTTATAGTCGAAGATATAAATTAATTGCGCCATTAAAATAAAGGAGACAATGATATAGATGATAGCGGTGATTTTGATGGCGAGATGCTGTTTTTGCAATGATAATAACTACGACAAAGAAAAAAGTGGACTGACAACATCACTAAATGGACCTGGAAACGTTTTGCGTAAACACAGTCATTGGCACAAGATCAAGACAAGTGTAGGGAACTGGTCAGATGTTCAGGAGAACAGTGCCTCGACAACCACACTAGGTCAAGAGACTGATGATGATGATGATGATGATGATGATGACGGTGATGATGATGATGGTGATGGACCTACCAATGCTGTAACTTTATTCAATCAGTCTAGTCATCTCTTCCTGCACACTATAAATTGGTATGAAAGAAAAACCCGTAAAGATTGTTTATTTGTATTACAACGTATTCGAAAACATTGGACGAGAACTGATTATATATATTACAACGTATTCGAAGACATTGGATGATAACTAATGAGCCTTATACGTTTGGAAAGCAATGAATATACATTCTTTTAGAAACTTGTTGAAATGCTTGTTCAGCTTATTGCATGTTACATTTTATACAGGTTATCAAATAAATCACATCAGTTGATATGCAATCTCTATAGTGTAGAGAAAACATAATTCATGTATTAAGTCTAGTAAGAAATTACTTTTTCTATGTGTTACCCTCCTCTAATGTTTCAATATATTTTAATACAAATACTCTCTCTAGATTAATAGTTTGGATGCATTTTATTACATTGCTTTCACAGGTTTGAATATTATGTCATAAATCAATTTACTCAGTAAACCACAAAACATATTGATACTCTTCATAATTTAGATTTATCCTTATCTTGTGTGTACATTACATTTTTAATTGTATTTGTTTCAAAAACATTTAATGCCTGTGCACTTAGTAACTGGGACCGTATTGTGAACATTGACATGGCGTCAAAAGAGTTGTTTCCCTTTTAAAGCACTTTTCTAGTCGAAGATATAAATGTATTTTGCCATTAAAATGATGAAGACAATGATATATAAGATAGTGGTGATTTTGATGGCGAGATGCGTTTGTAGCAATGATATAAACTACAGAAAGAAAAACGTGGACTGACAACATCACAGAATGGACCAGGAAAAGTGTTGCAGAGACACAGACATTGGCACAAGATCGAGATAATTGTAGGGAACTGGTCAGATGTTCAGGAGCACAGTACCTCGACAACCAAACTAGGTGAAGAGACTGATCATGATGATGATGATGATGTTGATAATGATGATGATGATAACAACCATGATGATGATGATTAAACTATAAATACTGTAACTTTCTTCAATCAGTCTAGTCATCTTTTCCTGCACAATTGTAATTAGTATGAAAGAAAAACTCGTGAAGAATGTTTATTTGTATTACAACGTATTCGAAAACATGTAATGCCGGTGCACATAGTAAATATGGACAGTATTTTGGACATTAACATAGAGTCAAAAGAGTTGTTTCCCCTTTAAAGCAATTTTCTAGTCGAAGATTGAAATGAATTTCGCCATTAAAATGATGAAGTCGACGATAAAGATGATAGTGGTGATTTTGTTGGCGTGATGCGGTTGTTGCAATGATAATAAGTTCGACAATGACGATAATAAGAAAGCTCTGTGTGTTTAGTTAATAATAGTGATGATGCTGGAGACAATGATTGTTGATGGTGATGTTGGTAGTATGACTGATTGTGGTGGTTATGTTGATGTTCTAGACCAACAAATTGAGAACAATGTATTGATCTAGTTGATGTTGGTAATGATGGTATATTATACATTTTGTTTTGTTGGATTATAACAACGATAACGATGATGATGATGGTGGTGGTGATGATGATGAAGAAGATGATGATGATAATGATAATGATGACGTTTCTAGAACAAACATTTATAACCAGTAGTGACTGGTTGTGATATAGTCATTGCGACCATAGAGATTGATATAATAAACACAGTAATATACCACGTACAACTTTGTTTCCATATTACAAGCAAACAGTAGAAAATATGCAACATAAAATCGCACAATTAAGGTAGATGAGACAATTTAGAGTCATTGTGTTCAAAAATTGGACACAATCGTGTGCACAGTTTACGGGTTGGTGAAATGTATTACCTGGGAAAACAAAATGGCACGAGCTGTATTTATAAACATTACGAATAACAACGAAATTCTCGAATAGCTCATTTCAAGCACTGATAAAGTTAGCCAAATATTAATACCAAAGCATGCAAAAGCACCTACATACACATACCTCAGGTAGAGCGCCTATTTTCGTGAATGGATACAGATCGGTAACCTCTATGCCGTGTTGATTCACTTTCTCTTCAGAACAACATGATACATGAGAAATTTGAAATATATATTTGCGTTAGCTTTTGAAAACTGTTGATCACCAGGAATGTTCGCTCTTAAAAGTGACAGAAGAGCATCAAATTCAATTGGCATGTTAGTCTGGTACTGAATACTGAAAATAGAGATACCTATGAAGAAATTTTGAACATTTCCACAACGTCTTGTACAGATGTATCTATATCTTCATTTTATTTAAGTCTTTGGGGGGAGACAACTGTTCTTGGATGGTTTCAGCTCTTTTAAATGCTTTCACAATGTCTAGGTACTCTTACTTTCACCAATAGCCTGTTTATCGTAGTTCTCTTTTGCTTTATCTATCAGGTGCTTAGTTCTATTCCTCCACTTTATATAGCTTTTCATGTATTTTTCTTGTTGAAATTATATCTTAGGTGCCTAACATCATTGTTTTCAGATCTCAGGGTAATTCCTCCGGTGTAATTTTGTGTTTAACCCTTTTTATTTTAATTGGTGCATGCTTGTCTAAAGCTGCATTGAACATCCAATGATATTTGTCTACGGCAGTGTTAACATCAGCTATATGGCAGACTAACTGGAGGAATTTTCAAACTAAATCATTTAAGAACATTTCCTCATCAAACATTCAAAACACAGTTGCACGGATCATCTTCTGAGTACCTCGATCAGAGCACGCCTCACCACTGCTATGTACCCTACACTGGCTATCCATCCGATCCAGAATCAAACACAAAATTTGGTCTCTGTGCTACGTTTCACTGACTAACTCCAGTCCAACATACTTATCTGGCCTCGTCCATGTATATGCGCCAGCAAGATACTTACGCTCCTCTTCTGACAATCGTATACACATACTTACCACTATTAAACCGAAGTCGTATGGGCAATGTTCTTTTGTATTCGAGGGCCCAGCGATGTGGAACCAATTGCCCTTTGACATGAAACACAAAGACACAGTGATTCCTTTTATGAGTGCTCTTAAAACTCACCTTTTCAACTGCTGGAGCAAACTTAGAGACCTAATAATAATTTGTACCTTAAATGTTTTCAGGATGTTTAATGTTTTCTAATTGCCTGCTTTTTGTTGTTTTATAGTCATATCATAATAGATGCTGTAACGCGTTTAAAGCTTCTAAGGATTAGGCGCTATACAAAGTCATTATTGTTATTATTATTATTATTATTATTATTATTATTATTATTATTATTGTTATTATTAATTTTATTACTATTAGAAACAACTGTGATCAGTAAACAGTAAAGTAAATCAATTATTTCTACCGTTATGCTGGTTGACATCATGATTGGTAGAAATAACTGTGATCAGCAAACAGTAAAGTAAATACATTATATGCATCACTGATTATTTGCTTTTAGCAGTGCAAACAATCCAGCAGGAAGGCTTTATAAGGCTTGCACGTTTTGCAATATTGGAGAAGGCTTTATTAGTCTGTACACATTTTATATTCTGTACATATTTCGCCATATTTGAAAAAGTCATTATTAGTCTGTACGCATTTTGCCATATTGGAGGAATGAGTTATAAGTCTGTACACATTTTGCCATATTGGAGGAAGGCTTTAGAAGCCGGTACACATTTTGCCATATTGGAGGAAGGCTTTATAAGTATGTACACATATTTCCATATTTAATGAATGCATTATAGGTCTGTACACGTTTGGCCATACTGGAGGATGGTTTTATAAAGCTGTACATATTTTCCATATTGGAGGAAGGCGTTATAAGACTGTGCACGTTTTGCAAACGATATAAACGGCTTTATAAGTCTTTACGCGTATTTCCATATTGGACGACGGCTTTATAAGTCTGTACACGTTTATCCATATTCGACCAAGGCTTTAGAATTCTGTGAACATTTTGCCATATTGGAAGAAGGGTTTATAAGTTTGTACACGTTTTGCCATATTGGAGGAAGGCTTTACGAGTCTCCATATTCGATGAAGGCTTTATAAGTGTGCAGCTTTACCTGATTCACCATCAAACACAAGTATTAGTATAATTTCTGAATAGGGAGTTGAAAGATCTCAACAATGAATGCCAGATTATGAAATTCTAAATTGCCCTGATTGTTTTACATGCATCACATTATGAAATTCTATATTGCCCTGATTGTTTTTTGACGTGCATTATATGCGTGATGATACTGATTTAGATCATGGACCATAGTCAAACCAAATTCAGGCAATATAATATGTCGAATATTTAAAATAATAATGTTCATTTCATTTCTCTTCTAGATGATATAATACAGATGACTTATCGTGATGAAAACTAGCATGCATCGAACTAAATAAGATATTGTTCCTAGATGCTGGCAGCAATTTATATCAGCTTTTGTTTCCTACTTGTCTGATTTAACGAAGCAGTCATCTTTGACTGAAGAATCAAGCACTAGACCAGCTCAGTTATAGAGGATCTTAATCTTCGCTAACTAGTTGTTTATTTTGCTATACTCGCGACCAGAATGATTCATATTGGAATACTGCACAGTGCAAGCAGCATCAACAGCCATTGCTTTTCTCTTAACGATAGGTATTGTTTATCAAGTAACAAAACAATTCAAAACAATATCATATATAGATTTGCTTTTTACAACATAACGAAAATTATGAAAGATGCATGTCACACAGGCGAAACGGAACTAAATGTAAATGAAATTTGTGGAATGGAATTCAATAATATGAAAACGTTTCATATATGTTTCGAAATATGAATTTAAGCGTGAAGCTAATTATTTCCTACCGATGCTAAGAGTTCACAAGTTGTCCTTGATTCCATATTGTCTCGCATGTATGTGATCTGGAATTAGGATTTTGTTTTTCACTTCTCCTGAGACGTCTTAATGTACGTTGTTTATTTGGTGGTGACTTATCTGTTCCAAAATGCTATTACGACCTCTGACATCCGTAGCGGACGCACTAACCACTAGGCCATCGGAGCGGTCCATAAAAACTTTAATCTTATATACAACGAATGATCAGTTGGCACAATGAGATCTTTATGTTTTTGGTAATATATTTGATATGTTTGATGTCTGTCAGTCACCTTGTACACTACAGTCGATGACCTTAACCCTGGTTATTTATCGCTCCTCGCCAAATCTGTAATATCTGACAATCGTTCATTTTTATAACAGTATTGTTTCTGTCAAAATCTCGATATTCTTATTTTACTAAATAAGTAGTTATACCCGGTCCAAAATGGTGAAATTCAATTCCTCTTGAAGTTAGAAATTCAACTTGTTTTATGCATAATAACCTCGTTTTGGCTCATTGTGTAATATATCCAGACCTGTATTCCAGTTGTACTGTTTACAAAAAATATTTTCATTTATTACTATAAAGCAATTATATCATCTTTATAATAGTATATGACATTATGTCAACGTTGTAAGCATTGTTACTAGTTTTAACTGATGCATATAGTTTGTATTTATTTTCATCAGGACCTTATGTAGTAGGGCATAACCGACTTTTGATCCGGAAATCGGATTCCACCGGATAGTATGAGCTTCCGATTAATCGGAGTCGGACAAGGCAGGAACGACCGATTCGGATAATAAAAATAAAAAAGTTGAATTTTTATAGAACCGTGTCTAACACTGCGTGTCATTCGATAGTGCGTTAATAAAGTTAAATAAGAAGTCAGAAAAGTCCAATATGGTCAACACAACCACGCTGTGAGACAATCTATTTGAACTCGCGGGTGAAAACCGGAAATGAAGTTGGATATGGTAAAGTACTAAGTAACATGCTAGAAACGGCAAAACCAGATACCAGAAACCCGAAAACGGATGAAATTTTTTAGAAAAAAAAATAAGGATTTAGCATTTCAGATTAATTGAATCGTATCCGGAATCGGAAAAATTTCATGCCCAAAATCCGGAATCGGAAATCGGTAGAAAAATGCTAATCGGTTATGCCCTATTATGTAGATAGTAAACATTTTCACGAGGATCTTATGCGTTTTGTATTTGTTTCATGAAGACCTTTATTACTTTGTATATATTTTGTGAGAACCTTATTTGGTTTGTATAAATGTTTTGAGGACCCTTATTATGCATTTTCACAAAAACAGTATGCAGTTTGTCCTCATGTATAAATTTTTATAACTACCTATGTAGTTTGTATATATTTGTATGAGGACCTTATGTGGTTTATATACACAAATTATGAGGACCTTATGCGTCCATTACATTTATTTTCGTGAGGACCCTTATAATGCATTTTCACAATGACAGTATGCAGTTTGTACTTATGTATACATTTTCAAAAAGCCCTCATGAAGTTTAATTTATATTTTTATTCAAGACGACCTCATGTAGGTTGTATACATTTTACGATGACCTTATATGTTTTACTCGTTTTCATGAGAACCTAATGTAGTTTGTATACATTTGTATGAGGATCTTATGTAGTTTCTAGTCATTTTCGTGAGAACATTTATGTGTGCATTTTCACGAGGACTGTATGCAGTTCTTACTTATGTATTTATTTTCACCAAGCCCTTATTTCGTTTATAATTCATTTTCATTAGATTATCTTCAGTATTAAATATGTCATCTTCTTATAATCAAACCAGTAGTAGTAGTAGCAGTAGTACTACTAGTAGTAGTATTAGTAGTATTAGTAGTAGCAGCAGAAGCAGTAGTATTAGTATTAGTTAATATGGATTATACTTCTGTGTCAACCATCTTTATAAATACAAGTCCTTTATTTTTTCTTAGTGGTTGTTGCGGACCAGTACTATTAAGTAAGTGATTCAAATCAATCAACTATCCAAAGTAAAATCAGTAACTTTATCTATACAGTGGTTGTTATATACAACTGGCAAACAACAAAAAAACATGATGGAACACATAATGTACTAACTATTTTATATCAAATGTCTGCACGTTTTGATCCTAATGTTTAATTATTATAACCCTTGTCGGCCAGTTTCAAAGACAGACTTTGTTTATATAATCGCTGGTTACAATATCAGGGACGTTATCTCAGTTTGTCATGGGTGAAGTGGAAAAACTTGACAGTGTTCTTAATTTTCGTATATAGGCTACATTAATGTTACCGAGCATGCAATTTCAGGGGAGACCTCATATGCCACCCACCCCTTGCCCTCTCAAAATGACGCCCTTGTACAATATGGTCAAGCTACTGTGTCCACAAACATGGTCACGTGATCAGTATATAACTTATAAGGCTGATTGTATTTTCGTATGCAATTCTTTGAATTTCTTATTTTCGATCGCACATTTCTGGATTATCGAGGCAAGTTTTATACTGAATTTACATGTTGGTCCCTGACTTTGAGTTCCTGATTAAGAACGTAGATTTCCTGATTAATCGAGGAAATTCATATTTAGGAATTCCGTTCTGGTGTAAGAGGCAAACGGATTCCGGATTAACGGGGATATATGTTGTTATTTTCGTATGTCACAATAGCAATTTATTAGTAAAAGACGGCAGAGTAAGTAGTCTTACAAAAGCAGTATTTGTTTAATGTGCAAAAAAAGACGGCATAATAAGTAATGTCCTACTAAAACAGTGTGTGTTTAATGTGTTGAAATAGACGGCAGAGTACGTAATGTGCTACTAAACCAGTATGTGTTTAATGTGTTGAAATAGACGGTGAAGTAAAGTTCTACTAAGCAAAATGTGTTTAATGTGTACAGAAAAGACGGCGGTGTCCTACTAAAGCAGTATGTGTTTAATGTGTAGACAAAGACTGTAAAGTAAAGTCCTACTAAAGCAGTATGTGTTTAATGTGTAGAAATAGAAAGTCCTACTAAAGCAGTATGCGTTTAATGTGTAGAAATAGAAAGTCCTACTAAAGCAGTATGTGTTTAATGTGTAGAAATAGAAAGTCCTACTAAAGCAGTATGTGTTTAATGTGTTGAAATAGACGGCAGAGTAAGTAAAGTCCTACTAAACCAGTATGTGTTTCATGTGTAGATAAATATCGTTACGAGATGCCGAGTGTGCGAGATATTCTTCAAAGTTTGACTTCTCGTTCCAATATTACCCGACTTGTGAATACGCTGAAATGCCATTAGTTTGGCAGCAAGACTTCGACACCCAAAACATAAATATCAAGGTCGATGTCTTAAATTGTAGGAATATACTGCCCCCTGTCTAAAATGCATTTCGTCCTCAAAAAACTGCAAATCTCTAAGAAGGAATCATAAAAGGCATCATCCAAGCCTGTACGCCAATTTTTTTTAAAGTGTTGCCCCATCTCATGAGGATTATTCAACCATCTAACACACTTAAGTTACATCAATACATTTAGATTTGTATAAAAGCAAAATAATTACCTAACTCAAATGCCAAGTGTTATTTTATCAACCAATATCAATATTGTACTCTAATATATGTACTACCTCAAGAAATACACCGTCATATTCAACCTATGAAAATATATATTATCTTACTGTCCCTACATTTACTGTCATCCTCTTTCTACTCTATATATTTAATGTATCCTAACTACATTTTACTGCCCAAACTATTTAGGTAAAGATGTTACTTATCTACGCCTTTACTGGTTTAAATTCTTCCCTTTGAACTAGATTTACTGACTGCTGGTACTCCTTCACTATTTATACAGACTTGCTCCACAGGTAGAGGGTGTGGTGAGGCAATTTGGTTCGGTCTCATGCTCGTACCAAAACATTCAGAGTGGACTTCTTGTTTGTGGTAAATCTGACGGATTGGAGTTTTCAACATTTGATATCACTCCAAGGCTGACTTGCCCCGCCCTACATTTCTTTAAATCCATCCGATGTTGCTTAGCTGGTCGGGACGCAAAACGATTGTTCCAGCGACTGGCACTTCGACATTAAATTTCTTTCTTTCTTTCTTATATGTGGCAGGTAACGTTTTCCATAATTATCGCACCTCACGAACTGTTGCAATCATACCTGCTCCCGCCCCATTCTGTGAATTATGTCTCCTGGATTGCACAATCTGCTGTTTTTAATTTAGTATCTCTAATGTCCATTGGCATATTATTCAGTACGGCTCTCACACCGCTGGCATCCATGGCAATTTGTTTACTGGACTGAGATGCGGTAGTCAATGCTGTCTAATGTAGTTCAGTGGTTTCAGTTGTAATGTCCACTCGATCCTCGCCATCAATACAGCTAGATGTCGCTGGAAGGTTTTTTATATGTCTCAACAGCTAATGCCCATTTCTGACTTTGTAAGAGCACACATCACACTTTTGATCAAACTCGGCATGATACTTCTTAAAATGACATAAAAACTTGTCCGTCTCGTCTGTATTCACATAGATTGCAGACATACACAACCAATCTTACATAATTATTGTATACAAACAACAGGGCATACATCGAAGTCTTTAAATGTAAACGTTATGCTAATTGAATTACTTTTTAGCATAGTGATACATTTAATTCAAGAAAGCCACTGATTGAATGTCTGAGGAGCAACATTTATATTTAGAACCACCTAGATATACATGCAGATGACACATCTTTGAGAATAATAAAATATTACATGACGTCTAGACATAAGACGTCTTTCATCAAACATTCATGTTGAAACATCCTTCCATTCATAAGGTGTATGGATAACAAGGTTTTCGTAATCATCAATATGGTAACGAGTGCGGATGTGCGAGCCACATCATTTCATTTAGAACCAATCATTGGTCAATAAGCAGCTGTTTTCCGTTTAGAATATTCTGAGATTTGTATGATTTTAGTCCTTACGGGGTGAAAATAATAAACAAAACAATTTTGTATTATATTTTATGTTATATTATTTTATCTTTAATGTATCAAAAATGCATAAAAAACAGTCTATAATAAAATATAATTGGATTGAAGAAAACAATGGTTAAACCAAAACTGTAATGGTTTGCAAGTATGCCAATGGGATATTACAAACAAGATGTTAATATGACTTCATTATGGATGGATAGTGATAATGCGGCTAGTCTAATCTGTAGAAGCTCTAAACAGTTTAAATATTAGATAACACACGCACACACACATACACAAACAATGACGAGGCTATACACACAACAACCCTCCCAATTCCATCACTTAAATACATGCAGACAACAATCAATGAAACAAACATTATTAAGTCTTAAGGTCTGTTTTTGTTGTCGACAAAGATGAGTTTTACGTACATGCCAATGATAAGCGTAATCAATTATTATAAGTGGCAAGGAAACATAATTAAAACGTGTAATATATATATATATCCAGTGAAATTGATGAAAATGAAAACAGAAATATGGATGAAAATTGGGAAGTGAATACTTCCTTTGAGGAAAGGTTAGATAGAAATTTGAGTCAGTTTACACATGAGGTGAAGAATACCATTTCATCTCTGAGTGAGACAATGAGCCTGCAGTTTGAAAATGTTTCTCTCAAATTACATGAAATGCAAGAAAGGCTTGAAAAAGTAGAAGATAATTCATCCAGTAAAGAAAATCGAATCAGAAACAAAAATTGTAAACCACAATGTGCATTCATTGCATAAATTGCCCCTGAATGGTAAAACAAATACAACCCCTAAAATTAAACCTCAGTTATTTGATGGAAATATAGATATTGATGAATATCTCACTCAATTTAACATTGTGGCAGAAATCAATGGTTGGAATAATCACGAAAAAGCATTGTACCTTGCTAGTAGTTTGTCTGGAGTAGCTCGTTCATTGCTCGGTGAATTGGAAAATGAACAGAGAACAAACTATGATACTCTAGTAAGAGCTCTCTTCAATAGATTTGGTTCTATAAATAGAGCTGAGATCTTTCGCTCAAAATTGAAATCTAGATACCAAGAAAAGGGGGAGACCCTTCCTGAACTTGCTCAGAATATCAAAAAACTTACAAGATTAGCCTATCCTTCTGCAAGCACTGAAGTAGTAGAAATTTTAGCAATAGAACAGTTCACTGAAGCTATCAATGATTCTGATATAAGATTGAGACTTTGGGAACAAGGTCTAAAAACCATGTCAGAAGTAGAAACATATGCTGTAAAACTAGAAGCACACAGAATAGCAGATAGACAAAGAAATAGAATGGTTGGTTCTGTTAAAAAAAATGGTATGAAAGAGTTTGAAGATTGCAAACAAAACTGTGGTAGCGATGAACTTAAACAAAGCTTTGAAAAGTTAACTTCAGCAATAGATGAACTTGTGCAACAAGTAACATTGAATCAGCAAAGCAATAAATCACAAAATTCACATGGTCAAAGATATCAGATTAACGGTAGAAATTATGCAAATCAGTCCAGGGAAAGATATGGTGGTTTTAATCATCAGCAAAATAATATCAAACATAATTGGGGAGACAACTCCAAACATAATTTGAATTATAGATCAAATTATGACAATACCAAAAGATTTCAGGGTGGTTGGAGAGAAAATAGAAATCAACATCAAAGGCACTACCAGGAAAACTGGAATGGGGCGAGCAAAGGGACCAAAACTCGTCCTTTCCTCACTCCAGGTCCCCAATAATTAAGCTAAACAGTGTGGGAAAGGATGGCGGTTACTTTGTAAAGGGAACAGTAACCCATAATGAAATGAAATTGCTTTGTGACACAGGGGCAAGTGTGTCCATTTTACGAAAGAGTGTTGTAGAACAATGGTCAAATCAACCAAAAATCATTCCAGTAAATACCTGATTACTGACAGTAACAGGAGAGACTGTACCATTTTTTGGTAAAGCAAATGTGGATATAAAACTTGGGAATAAAGTATTTAAAACTGAGATGCTTATTGCAGATATTCAACAAGATGGGATCCTGGGTATGGACTTTATGACAGCAAACAAATGTGACTTGTTAATAAGCAAGAGATGTTTAAATGTAAATGGAGAACAAGTTACCTGTTTCTTTTTCAATGGAAAGGAACCTGTCTGTTGCCGGGTAGCAGTTACTGAAACTGTTGAGATTCCTGCACATTCTGAAATAATAATAAACAGTAAACCATTGGGAATTGTGGGAGAAGGCTCCTATGGATTGATTGAACCTGAAGTTAAATTTACTGAAAAGACAGGATTGTTGGTAGCCAAGGTCTTAGTTGATCCTAGCAGAAATACATTACCCATTAGAATAGCAAATTTGGAACAGAACCATGCAAAATATTTAAAAATACAGTAGTAGCTGAATATCATCCTGCATCAATTAATGATTGTATTACATCAGAATCAAAAACTGTCTCAGAAACAGATGATAAAATGAATGAAATAATGCCTAAACACCTAATAGATATGTTTGAAAGATCCTCCAAGAATCTAAGTGAAGAACAAATAAATGAATTAAGAAATTTATAATTAAAAATCAGGATGTGTTTTCCAGAAATTCTAATAACATAGGCCACACTACACTAACCCAACATACCATTAACACAAAGGATGCTCAACCAATTAGACTTTATCCATACAGAATTCCACTAGCAAAAAGAAAGATTGCTGAAGAAGAAATTAAGAAAATGGCAGAAACTGACATAATTGAAAAATGTCCCCAAAGTCCTTGGAATGCTCCTGTAGTAATGATAAACAAGCCAGATGGATCTGTTAGATTTTGTTGTGATTTTAGATGCTTGAATGATGTGACAGTAAAGGATTCACAACCTTTACCTCGTATTGATGATAGTCTTGATGCACTTTCTGGTTCAAAATGGTGGTCTTGCCTTGACATGAAATCAGGCTATTGGCAATGTGAAATTAAGGAAGAAGACAGACTAAAAACTGCTTTTTCAATACCTGGTGGTGAACAGTGGATGTGGAAAAGAATGGCATTTGATTTATGTAATGCACCCGCCACATTCACCAGATTGACTCAAATTGTATTTTCTGGTCTAATATGGAAAACTCTGATCTTGTATTTGGATGATCTGATTTGTTTTTCGAAAACATTTGAGGGTCAACTTGAAAATCTTACTATTATCTTTGAGAGGTTGCGACAAGCAAATTTAAAACTGAATCCAAAGAAGTGTTATCTTTTGCAGAAGCAAGTTTCTTTCTTAGGACACTTGATAACTGAATCAGGTGTTGGGACTTTACCTGAAAAGATACAAACCATTAATGAATGGCCTGTACCAAGAAATGCCAAACAAACCAAAAGCTTTGTTTCTCTGTGTTCATATTATAGATCTTATGTTCACAGATTTGCAGATATTGCTAAACCTCTCCATCAAATGGCAGAAAAGAATGTAAAGTTCAAGTGGATGGCTGAATGTTAAAGTTCATTTGATATGTTGAAACAAGCTTTAACAAAAGTTCCAATAATTGCATTCCCAACTGAAAATGACTCATTCATCCTTGATTGTGATGCTTCAAATATCGGACAGGGTGCTGGTCTATCACAAGTCCAAGATGTAAGGGAGAAGGTTATTTGTTACTTTAGCAAATGCTTTTCAAAACCTGAGAGACAATACTGTGTAACTTGCAGAGAGTTATTGGCTATTGTAAATGCCATTAAACACTTTCACAATTATTTGTATGGTCGTAGGTTCACAGTGAGAACAGACCATGGTAGTCTGAGATGGCTTTTGAATTTTAAATTAGTGGAAGGACAATTGGCCAGATGGTTAACATTTCTGTCAGCATATGACTATGTAATTGAATACAGGCAAGGAAAGATCCATAATAATGCTGATGCATTATCAAGAAGACCATGTCATGACATCCTCTGCAAATATTGTGATAGATTGGAAGAACGTTGCAATGAAACAATGAAAATTGACCAAAACAATGAAACCTGCAAAGTTGAAAGTGTTCCTATTCTATCCTGTAATGTAGACAGAAATAAAATAATTGACAATGTTGATAGTATCAATAGTAAGGAGGAATTACAAGTTGGTATTAAGGCAGTTGGTCAAAGTGTCTTAAATGAAATGTGTACAAAGAACTTACTCCATGGGATGATACTGTGTATGTTCTTAATTTTTCATGTAGTGTCAGATACAATGACAATAATTGTTGTCCTCTTATACTGCTTCATCTCAATCTTAGTAGAACACCATTGCAAAAGAAATGAATGTGAAAAGAATGAATCTAAAAGTCTGACTAATCAAGGATCTCAGAAAAGGAATAGTACAGAAAAGTCAGTATACAGCACTGATGAATTAAGGTGAAAACACATACTGTAATATGTCTAAAGAGATTAATACTGAATTAGAGCAGACTAATAACAGAAATATACAGAATAAATGTGCACCTGATTTATCAAATGCTAAAGCTGAAAGTAGTGACATAAATGATGCTGGAAATTTTAAAAACACAGAAATTCACCTAGAGAACTTAGACATAGAAAATTTGGATCTCAATGTTCTAGCAAAGTTACAATTACAAGATCCAATTTTAAAAATGGTACATGACTGGTTGAAAAATAAGAATAAGCCTGAGTGAGCTGATGTTGCTAAATATGGCCTAGACATTAAGTACTTTTGGCACAGGAGGGAATCTCTATGTCTAAAGAATAATGTTTTATATAGAAAATGGGAAAGTCAGGATGAAAAAGAATTCACATTTCACATTATAATACCAAAAAGTTTGAAAACATTTGTTTTGACCCAGCTGCATAATAGTGTTAGCAGTGCACATCTTGGTATCATCAAAACTCTACATAAAATAAGACAAAGATTTTTCTGGTATGCCTTAAGAAGAGATGTAGAGAATTGGTGCAAGAACTGTACATTTTGTGGTTCTAGAAAGATACCGAAAAAGAAAGCAAAGGCTCCCCTTAAACAATACCATGTTGGTTTACCCATGGAAAGAATAGCAATTGATTTTATAGGACCTTTACCAAAATCAAGACAGGGTAAAAAGTATCTAATGGTAGTTGCAGATTATTTTACAAAATGGACAGAAGCCATTCCATTACCAAATATTGAAGCACAGACTGTAGCAAAAGCCTTGATTGAAAATTTCATATCACGATTTGGTGTACCCTTACTCATACACACAGATCAGGGATCTAATTTTGAAAGTAATTTATTTCAAGAAATGTGTCAGGTTCTGGGTATTAAGAAAAACCGAACAACTACTGCAAGACCCCAATCAGATGGTATGGTTGAAAGAGCAAATCGTACAATAATGAATATGCTTTCTGCTTATGTGTCAGATCATCAAAGAGACTGGGATGAATATGTACCTTTGGTAATGATGGCCTACAGGTCTTCAGTTCATGAAAGTACTGGAACAAGCCCTGTTTTAATGACATTTGGAAGGGAGATAACTCTACCCAAAGACACTGTCTTTGGTGATCCTGAGAAACAGCCATCTGAAAGTCAGAAATATAAAACTGATTATGCAAATGAACTAAAAGAAAGATTGAATGAAATACATGAACTTTCCAGAAAGAAAATACAACTTTCTGGTGGAAATATGAAAAGGAATTATAATCTGAGAGTCAATCTCCATAACTACAATATAGGTGATAAAGTATGGTATTTTGACCCCAAAAGGATAAGAGGTTTGAATTCGAAATTACAAAGACCCTGGAAAGGTCCATTTGAAATTATTTCTAAACTTAATGATGTGCTTTACAGAATACAAGAAAGCCCAAGGCATAAGCCAAAAATTGTACATCATGACAAACTAAAATCATTTCATAGAGAAGTTATTTCTCCTTGTTTAAATATTAATAATTAATGAAACTTTAAGTGCTTTCAGATGTAAGCATTTTCAGAATTTACACATATATCTAATTCTGCTTCTCTTAGTATAAGAAAATTGTTGCTTTGGTTGCTGAAGGAAATTTACTGAACATGAAATGTTTTGAAAATTGAATGAATGTAAATTGAATAGTATTAAGATATGTGTCAATAGAAAATTTAAAAAAAAAAATAATAATAATGGTATATAATATGTCTTATAACATTGCAAAACTGTATTGAATTGTATATGTGTATTTATTTATTGGTAACAAATATTTTATGAATTGCAGAGTGGTGACTGGGTTTGCGGAATTTGTGAGGACATCAGATTTTTTACCAGAAACAAGTGCGTTAATCATTTAATTGAACAACATTCTGGTATTAGCTTCAAGTGCACCTTATGCAAAAAGTTATTTATTAGGAATGACAATCCGCACACATGCAAAGCGAAAAAAGAAGACTTTGATAGATTTGCTCAAGTATCTGGAAAACGAGGCCCTGATGCAGAAAAAGAGTTAAGTGACTTTATTGCTACAGTGGTAAATAAAAATGTGAAAAATGTGAACGACATGCAAAAGGTAGTTAACAGTCCATCAAAACGAAAATGAAACTCTTCCTTGACTCCCAGCAAGAGACAATGTAGAATACCACCAATCCACATCACCGCCAAAACTCATTCCTCAATACCATCCAACAGGAAATCTTCAAGAAATCGAACCAAATCACCTACCTTCTCAACTCCTAGTAGTTCCAGGTCCAACTCTAGTTCTTCCACAAGAAGCTCAAGTTCATCTGGAAGTTCTTCCAGTCATAGCCACTCCAGTTCATTTTCGAAAACACCTGAGAGGAGAGTAACCGAAAGTGTTAGGACTCAACCAACCCCTCAAATACTAAAAGAACTCCTTGGAATTGATACAGAGAGTTTATTCGGAATGGAGGATAACAAGGAATATTTACTAGAGGAAGAGATGACAAATGCACAGAAGGAAAATAAAAGAAAGAATGAAATGTCTGATGCTAATGAGAATGACAATCATGGAGAAGATAAAAAGGGAAGTAGAAAAGAAAGAGATCCAATAATAATTAATGAGAAAGGTGAAAATGTCATGAGTGGTATGAAAGGGAAGAATGTGAACGATGTTAGAGATGAGAGATTGGAAGAAAAAAGGGACCTAAGCAAGAAGACAGACAGTATGGTATTGAAACAGACAGTGAATAGAAAGAAAGAAAGCAATAATGATATAAGAAGTAGAGGTATGGAGATACAAAGTAGACTAAAGGAATTACAACAACTGCAGAATAGTAAGTTTATGCTAAATGTCGGGGGTTGTAAAATGGAAACAAGTCGGATTACTTTGTCTAAAGATCCTGAGTCACTCTTTGCAAAGGCAATAGAGTCTAGTGAACACTGTTGTTCAACTAACAATGTTATTTTTATTGACAGGGACCCATCCCATATGAGATTTATATTAAATTACCTCCGTTACAATGGCTCTATGCCTGAGTCCTTAATCCCTGGAGACAGGCGAAATTTAACAGAAATTCTACATGAGGCTGAGTATTATAATCTGAAAGGCCTGTCCTCACTACTTTGGAAAAGGCTGAATTTATTACTTGAGTGGGAAGAAGTTTGAAAACTATAATGTCAGAAAGACACACAATGAATAGAAATTTGATTGAAATAACTACATGTATAATGAAAATTGAGATGTGACAAGACTGTCTGGAATTGAAAATTATTTTTAAAATTTTGAAGGATTGAACTTGTGTTGGGAAACTGAAAATCAACCATGTTGACCATTGGACCCAAATACCACAGAGACTGTTGGACCTTAAGGTGTCTACTGACTATTTTGCGCATGAATATATAATGGGAAATCATCAGAAAATGTAGAAAACTAAATACACAATCTAGATGTACATCCAATAATTTATAAATTAATTTATTGTTAATAATATTGCTCATACTTATCTATTTGATGTACAAGAAGATTACATCATGTTAATTCCAAGCTGAAACTGGGTTATTTCATGATTTTTCTTCATATTATCTTAATGGTTGTAGATATATTTTATCTGAAAGAAAGAAAATATATAGGTATGATATATGTATTTTATGTTCAACATATAGGTATTGAAATTTGATGTGCATCAATATGTATTTTAAAAATACAATTTGTATCATTTATATGTATGAAATATCTTTTAAAAGAATTATTGAAATATTTTAAACATAAGATGAATTTAACATATGAATTAATATTATACTGGATTACCATGTCAATATATTTTTGTGTGGAAAGTTTTCATGTTAAAAAATACAAATGAAATTCTAAATTCATTTGTTAGATATCATTATCATTATGAATTATTTAAATGGTACATAAATGCAGTGTTAATTTTTTTCTCAAAGGAATTGGGTGGGTTATAATCTCAATGAGGCTGATAGTAGTCAGTTACTACAGAACCACTATACATTATAGGAAAAGTAAATATTACTAGAATTTAGAAAGGGTTCTGTATAATTTGTTTAAGTGTATGATAAATTTTCAAATGAATTATAACAGTTGTAAATAAATGTACGGTTATTTTATCTCTCAATGAAATATTTACAAGACATTTAAAAAAAAAAAAAAAAAAAAAAATATGTATTATATTTGTAAACACAGGTATGATCATTATGTAAACAAAATTGCGAGACTGCAGCTCCACGGGAAAATTAAAGTAATTTTCTTAAATTTACATCTCATACATTTCTCACTAATTGGGGACCAATTCCTAATGGTTGGGGGTAATGCTATACCAGTCTCACAATTTTATATTATCCATAAGTTTAGTATGATTATTTAAGATGTGTCGTACATGTACCTTGTTTCCAATTATCACGTTGCCTCGAGACGGTCCCTCGTTGAAAGCACACGGATTTGAATGAGATCGACCGACCGACTCTCATTTGATCCATTCTGATGATTATTTCAACTCATCTTTATGTTTCGAGTAACTGTTAGTAACTTATGTATTACTATATGACGATATTTTATGATGTCTTATCTGTTTACAGTGTATTTTTAATCAAATAGTGCCTCCCAGAATGTGCTATGCTACTTCGTAATGACGTCATTCCCAGTCTTTTCAAGTTGCTTGAGCGCGAGCTGGTAGCGTTTTCGTTTCTAACCAAAATCGGAGAATCTCGAATGTTTCCGTTGTTTGTTTATGTAAACATTAGAGGTTCTCCAAGGGTATAGAGAGTATAAAAAGGGCTCCTGTCATCGCAGACGAGAGACATTGAGGCAGAGGCAGCGGACTGAGTAGGACGGCTTATCTGGAGCAGGCGACCTGGTGATGTCAGAGTTGTATTGCGAGAGCATGAGTCCCGGGCTTTCACAGTTAAGGACGTGATTGTGATATCATCCCGTCACTGTTACAGACTGAAACATCAAATTGTACAGCGGTGGACTATGCAGAAACTCGAAATGGATATTTCGTAACTCCCGACCTGGCATCGTGGCAGAAATAGAAATGGAGGGAAGTATGCATGGCGGCAGCGACCTTGACCTTCTGAAGTAGAGACCACGTAACTCCCGAACTCGATTTGTGGCGGTGGTTAAAACAGAAGAAGAAAAGGGCCTCTACTTCTACCTAAATACGAGATGAAGAGAAATGGCTGCTATAGATGTTTTACGGATATTGACGTCACCATCGGCCTACAAGGAACGCTGTTCAATGAAAAGATTTTTCATTGCCATTACCTTTGCCTGAATAATAGGGGACTCATTTGGTTACGAGTACCCCTCTTTGAATAACTTTCCGTGGCCCTAAAAAGCTAATTTGACTTTATTGGTATCGCCTCCAGCAAATTTAAGACCAAAAATATCTAACATTGACTACACTATTATATGTCGCTTAGACATTTTTAATTTCTAAATTTGCTAGGGACTTATTATATGTACGCTTAAGTACTAGTTTTATTCGAACGATAGGATTGTAAATAATAATTCTTCAACTTAAATATTTGAATAATTGCACAGGTGGCTAACACATTATTGGCTGTTAATTTGTCCATTAGTATAACTGGACTGAATTTGACCTTAGTATGACCTTGTTGTTTCAGGTGTGGGCTGCGTCCTTCGCTGTGCTGTCTTGCTGTCTGCGTGCTCTGGTGTGTGCTGCTGTGTCAACGCCCTCCTGGACCTGGACCTTTTCCTCCTTTGCCGTTCCTGCTCACAAAATTACTAGCGAAATGAGGAAACATTTCCCCTCGCTACCTTACAACTGCTCGATTGGATGATAGGGGTGGGTGTGTGTGGGTACTATTCCTACCCACCCCCAATATAGGCTTTCATTTCCCCTGATAGTTACTTTTTAGTAATTCAGGGGAACGCCTTAATTTATAGTGCATTTAAGCACTATTAAGGGAGGGAGTAACACCCCTCCCACCTAAATGGGTACCGACATGGTACCTATAAAAGATGTACAAATGCCCCTAGTGGGCGGTTACATCTATAAAACACCCAAAGTCAGTCAGTCAGCAGACGAGAGAGACATAGAGAAAAAGGGGTTAGATAGAGATTGAGACTGATTGCATTGAAATCGAACTGTTCTAAATTTCCTCAGTCATGAATAATTTTATACAGGTAAAATCCCTCTACAAAAGTGATATATTATTGAAATGACAAAATTCGGATTTGTCCAGATTTTGATTTCTTCCAAATTTCGGATTAGCCCCCAAACTCGGATTCGTCCAGATTTTGATTTCTTCCAAATTTCGGATTAGCCCCAAAATTTGGATTTGTCCGGATTTTGATTTTACACAAATTTCGGATATGATTTTTACAATTTATTTATATAGTTTAGGTAATTAGGGTTAATACCTGTCTCCAATAAGATTAATCTTTGATGTTATAAAAACATTAACTTTATTTTATAAAATCTTTATTTTATAAAATCTAGTTCATAAAACCTTGATTCTGAAATTGATGTTTTTTTGAAGATGGCTACAAATTTGTGTATTAAACAAGCCACATTGTTGGATATATTAAATGTATAGTCATAAAGTATAATTACAATTGTGTATGTCAATGTACTTGTGATATTGTGAATATTTCATAAAAGCAAATAAGAGAGAAAACACAATAAAAAGAAAAACATAATTTAGTTTTGTATTTACTTGTCATAGATAGTACACAGTTCTTCATTCTCCTCTATAAGCTCTTCTGTCGTTCTAATCTTTTATTGTACAGAAATATCAATGCAAACACCCCAATAAATTGGTTACATTTATTTCACCTCAAGCCAGTACCAGACGAACCCAGAATATGTTATGACTGAAAGAACCTTAGCAAACGGTCGTAATAATATATATATATATATATATATATATATATATATATATATATATATATATATATATATATATAACGTACCATAATTACTGCATGTTTTTAACATAATGTACATTATTACTAATAACCTGGTTCCGAAAATAGTCAAAAGTTCTTGATACAAAGGGCAAAATTCATATAGTTTAGATCCATACTAGAAACACAGAATATTCTGAATAATAATTATATTCAACACTCGCTTCAACTAGTCTACATGTGTAAATTTCGCTGAATGATTGTGAGCTTGAATTCTACAGTAATCACGGTCAGGTTGTCATGGTTATGCAATACATTACTCTTATATTCATCTTATTAAATATCTAGAGTGGTGTTGATTTATCTTTGTTCTGATATGATATGTTTTGAAGGTGGAAATACCCATTTGTTCTAACTATGTACATAATATAACATCCGCAACTCACACCGTAAAACGTTTCACATGCCATCTGATGCCATTTTATTGACATTATGGACTGGTTCACTAATTAAACAGTTTATCAATATCATGACATTCAAGAATTCCATCTGTTTTCTCGCATAGCAGTCACCTTTTAAAGAATATTCTCAAATGTATATAATTAGAGTAGATGATAATATAATGACAAAAACAAAACCTTTTTCTTTGCGTGGATGTGTTTTTAACATAGAAAACAAAAGCATAAGCCATATAGAATAGTGTCATTCGCAATGTTATTGGAAAAAAAATCTGAATGATTATGCTAAAGGTATAATGGCTAGCATGTTAAAACATTTTATAAACGACATTTGAATTATATCAGAGGCAATTTATTCCATTTAGATGGGCACTGGTGCATCACAGAACTTTGGCCGTATGACTTCATTTTGATAGTGAGAACAATGAGAATAAATGTTGGAAGATGAGACTAAGTTTCATGATGGGTAAGCACATGGGCGTGATCAAACAAGTATATAGGACTGAAGGGAACATATTTTAGGTTCCATTCTGGACTGAGTGGGTTGCCAGTAAATATTACAGAGTATTAGGTACGTGTACCCATCTCTTCATCTTTAGATGATCCAGCGTGCTAAGATTCACAATACAGTGCAATGGTAAGTGAGTAAGTAAAACGGACATTTTGATGCTATGATTCACAGCAGAGTGCACATTGGCTTGAATGAAATTATTCCTTTCCTTAGTTGAAACAATAAAGAACAAGAGTGATGAGATTACCAAGATATATCTATCGGCACACTGTCCGGAGACAAATAAGTTAGATGTAGCAAAGGATCAAGAAAGTTTAACTTCGATGTAAGAGAGCTTGATCTTGGTAAAAATACTGACAGGTTTTCTTGACAGTTCTTGTATCTTGTTCTGGTAAATAATGTCTTACTTTAGAGTAAGAAAATGAAATAGAGTGATGAGATTACGAAGATATATCTATCGGCACACTGTCCGGAGACAAATAAGTTAGATGTAGCAAAGGATCAAGAAAGTTTAACTTCGATGTAAGAGAGCTTGATCTTGGTAAAAATACTGACAGGTTTTCTTGACAGTTCTTGTATCTTGCTCTGGTAAATAATGTCTTACTTTAGAATAAGAAAATGAAATAGTGTGGTTCTAACCCTTGCAGAAGCTGCGTACATAATGGCTGTTGTCACAAGTCAACACCTCAACATTATATTTTCTTCCGCACTGTATCGCGAATTGTATCCCATCTAACTTGGTGAACAATCCGTCTAGCATCAATTCGTTTACTATATATATTAAAAATGAATTAGGTTCATGTAGCCAAATTTAATGACGCAGTCCTCAAAATTTACTGACCAACATATATGATCAAATTTGCCTTGCTGTGTGGAAGAAATATACTTGATTATCATTCCGATATATTCACAGTCCGTCATCAACTTAATCCACACGTAATTAACAACTTTGGTTGAGAGTGCACATATTAAGTAAGTTAAATATTTATATATATCGTATACATGTTTAGATTTATTTGCTTGGTGCAGGTTAAACTTTCAACTTTCGGGCGGCTAGATTACATGACTTATAGTCATCAATAAATATAAACCGAAAATATTCAAAGCAATCCTGTCCACCATCAAACAAACACATGGTCATTAATTTGTTTTGAACAAGAGCAAATAAATACAAACACCAATTGTATACCGAAAATACATTTTGTAACAAAGAAATAACTAGATATTCACGATTAATCGACGTAATGAAGCAGAACATGGCTGCTTGAATTAACATCAATGAAATAGAAAATATAATGCAATGATTGTTTCATCTTGAATCAACTATCAAACCATTCCAACTCATCATATCGGTAAGTCTATTCTCCTCCCAGGGCAGTGTTGTTGCCAAGAATCACGATCCAAAGTCAGCAGGGATATTGGACTACTTCTGTAGCGACAAGTCCACTCCCCTTTGGGTGCAGTGCTGTTGTCAAGAATCACGGTTCAAAGTCGGCAGGGTTATTGGACTAATACTGTAGCGATACGTCTACTCTCCTCTCGGGGCAGTGTTGTTGCCAAGAATCGCGGTCCAAAGTTGTTAGGGATATTGGACTACTACTATAGTGAAATAATAAGTTAGCTTCTTTTAGACTTTGATGTTGAGACAATTAACTGTTAAGACTTAAAATGTTTTATTTGTTCCTACACAACTACCAACAGTCTCATTTTTTTGGCATAGAGGGAATATTTTGTCGGTAAAACTGACACAGATAGGTGTAATGGAACCTCTTAAAAGCCAGTCCAAATGCATGCACCAAAT
Source organism: Unio pictorum (assembly GCA_030141615.1). Classification (NCBI taxonomy): domain Eukaryota; kingdom Metazoa; phylum Mollusca; class Bivalvia; order Unionida; family Unionidae; genus Unio; species Unio pictorum. The sequence goes on from JARLTB010000198.1 coordinate 753,565, forward strand.
CAGATCACGATGGAAATCCAGATACAAGATACATATAAGCATTAAATGGATGCCTGTACAGTTTTAAGTTTACAGGATGAAGAAGACGAAAGTGGTATATCCCTAAAAAAAAATAAGGTGTGCAGCAGAGTGCACTGTCCTACGATGAGCTGAAAATATTTTTTTGAAAGTCTAAGGACCAAAAGGTGATCCTCACATGGGTTTAGCCTCCCTATGTATCCTGTAGGACATAAGAGGATTCGGCATCTCCCTCACAGGCGAGCATCACTTGCTCTCAGACTTTCTGGACCGAATAGAGTGTTGCTATTCCTTTGTATAATGGCAAGAATCAATCTGAGGTATACTGGAATTAAGAGGACAAGCATGTCTAGACTAGACATCTTTCAGTATTCATACTATGCGAGGCTAAATTATTATAGTATAAAAGGCATTTACATGTGGGGAATTGTGCAGTACGCAACAACAATATATATGCATTACTGAATTCACATGTTCATTAACTGTTCTAAATTAAAATATATTAGTTGTATTGCATACAATTTGTATTGCTACATAAAGGAGTCCGACAAAATGTATTTACTGTTGAGCAAATATCGAGTAAATGTAAACGCAAAGATGCTAAATGCAACCATGAACTAAATTGTCATGGATAAACAATATTACTGTTTGGTGTAATAAGAGATCCAGTATATATTATGTATTTATCTAGATAATGCAACAACTTCTTTTGAAGGTATATTTCACTTTCTTTGTCTATAACTTGTACATGCCAATGTACTAGGAACGTATCCATCGTATAAAACCATGGTAATGTAACTTGAAGTATCATATGTATCAGTGATGATGGAAATGCAAATACATAACTTCAGGTTTTCTCAGCATCTCATCCAGGCCTTGATAGCACTCTAATTATTGCTTGCTCTAACGAACTTGTGTTGGCTTTTATTTGTTCCAGAGAAACATTATTTGCTTTTACTGCCTCTTGCATTTCTTTTATTTCAGATTTTATTGATTTTATTTCCTCTTTTATTTATACTAAATGTGCTGTTTTTTTTTTATTTCCTCTTTTATTGCATTCATTTATAATTTCGTTGCTTCTCTTATTTCCTCTTTTAGTGCTTCTTTAATTTCCTCTCTAAGTTCATTTATCCTTGTGTCGGATATGTCGTGAGGGATTTCTGGACGTTCATTCATGGGAGGATTTTGCTCTCCATTATTGATATCTGGAAAACGTTTGAACATTACGTTTTCTAGTCCCAATTGTTGACAGACAGCTTGAATTGGAGTCACAATATGCATTCGTACCGACGATCGATGGGTGCTTCCGCCAATAAGCAGTCATATCGCGTTCAAGTCCCTGCTAGGTGTATGATATATAAATACTAATGACCCCGAATCACCTGGCATCAAAAAGTTAATTTTATCTGAAAATTTTACAACCATCTGGTTAAAAAAACTTAGGGTAGGAAATGTTAACAGCTTTCAGTCTGTTCCATGCTTTACCTCCAGTATTTACAATCCTAACCGATGCTCCATTCCATACCAGTTTACCATGAGTAATGTTAGTAGAACATCCATACTTAACTACCCGGGATCCTCTTGAAATGTTTGAATGATCGAGAGTCTTCCCACTATTATACATCATTGGGGTTTCCTTTGTAAAACCTGTAATAGAGAAACATATTTTAACAGTGCTGTTTAATATATGCATGCTGCAATGTGAATCCTGCATTATTTTATACGTTGTTTTGTGTATTATTATGTTACATAAATCCTGCTATAAATCATATACTAGTATTGTATTGTATGTTATTAATATGTATTGTAACATAAATCCTGCTCTTAATTATATATTATTACTGTATTTATATTATTAATGTGTCTTGTAACATAAATCCTGCTATCACTAATTATACTATTATGCATATATACATGTTAATTCATATTAACATGAATCCTGCTATCACTAAGCATCGTATCATTTTTCATAGGTAGTACCATAGCACGAATCCTAGTGTTTACTTAGCGACGAACCCCAGTGTTCACTGTATTCTTGGCATGAACAGGTTCTTACGGTTTAACGCTTAAGTGCAGAACATGAAATCGAACCGTTCCTGGCAAAGTGCATGTTCGGTTGGTCATTCACATCATCTCGCTCTCTTTTAGAAAAAATATTATCATGATATTAAAATATCCTTGCTCACATACAATTTATCCACCCATCTGAAATGACATTTACCAGTACAGTATCATTAATATACCGATTTCAACTAGTGTTTCTATTTGAAAATAATTGTCGTTGGATCAGTATCCATTTAATTTAAAATTGTGTGTATGATAGAGATCATTGTTAAATACGTTCTTAGTGGGTGTAAACATGAACATAAAAGACATCTGGGGGCTGCTTTACATTAATCCAAAGCTCTTACTTAATTCCAATGCAATTTATTTAGGTGGAAAAACAGAACTCTTTCATTAGGAGGTTTTAATAATATGAATGTATTACCCATTGTAATCCTTCATGATCTATAGTGATCTATCTTCAGCTATTATTTGATAAAAATATTTTAGAAGCTTACAGCCTAAAGATAGAGCAACATTGCAATTTTTGTCACACTTCCCATCGTTACCAATGACTGGATAATTGCCCGAAGGAAACATCCCCGTGTATGGTGTCCTGTCATGATCAGTGATTTCAATCACAGCTGCGTCAACGGATGGTGCAACTTTATTTCCCTCCTCAAATGCTATCTGATAGACTTTTCCAAATGCAGCCCGTTTACATGTAGGCTGGTATATTTCTATGATAATCTGCCCTTGATCAAGAGATGCATTGTACCTAGCTTTTTTGATTTCTTAAATTTAACGTAATTTGTTCTCTCCGTCTTATTTAAGACCACATGGGCAGCTGTGATGCAACCAGTTTTACCACCAGGAAGGTCAACAAATCCACCAAGGGTGCCAGACTGTCCAGCTCTTGTTGAAATGCTACAACCCACTGGTAACTTACGATGCCATTTACTTGCTTCTTTTCGGCCATGAAAGAAAACTCGCTCTCTCTTACATCAGTGCTTATTCCATCAATATCAAAGCAGTGGCTAATGAATAGCGATGTGGAAGGAGTCGGCAATCCATCAATTATATAATTTGATTGATCTAAAGTATGCTACGATCAGAAAGTCTAGAGCCAACACAGAAAAAAAAACTCAGTGAAAATATAACATCTTAAAGAAAAACATGTAATCACGACACTTTACACATGTTTTCATACAAACATGAGAATATATCATTGCGATGTCAATTACGACATGAATTAGCATCAATATTCTTACTTATACTTGTACACCATTTTTGACCTTGTAAATCTATTTTAACATTTTGTTCCATGAAGGAAAACTGAATACAGTCACCATTGTTTACCTGTAACATTTACACTTACCGTAGCAGGTATTATTAATGGCAAATAAACTACTCCTGGCCCTATCGTCTGCAGCAATAGCAACAATTTTAAATGTAAAGCACGTGCCGGCTTTTGCTGGACTGTCGAACAGGTAAAAAGCTGATGTATTACCGGATGGAAAATCCACTGTCTTTGCAGTGTCACCGGTCCGTCTTATTTGGAAAGACTTGGCGAAACTATCAGATGCGACGGATATATTCAGTTTGATGTTTTTGATAGTGTTTTCCACAATTTACCTGTGGTCTCTTTGGAGCTGTGCAAAAAGAAAGACATTGTATACGGATGTTGTCCTATATTCCCGTAAGAATCTGCAATTATAGCTGCCTATGTGAATGGAAAAGTACGTTCCTATACGACCAACATCGTGCTCATGTGACATCTGCTGTATCGGAAATTAGTTAAAAGAAATTAGCTGCTTTGAGAGTTTCTTCCAATTACAGAGACGACATGTGTTCTGTTCATTTACATGATAGCCCCTCTTTATTGTATGGATGGTTTGTGTACCGTCTACTTAATAGAGACCCCCTATTTGAGTAGGAACGGCCTGTGCGGGTATCACGGTACCAATTGTTTCTCTATAGATCTCAATGCAAATGTTTTGTGAAATAAATATACTTTCCATTCTATTTCATCATGCATGTCGCACACTGTCGTCAAGAACAATGTTCGATTGTCAATTTAATAATGACAGAACCACTGAGAACCATGTACTCCATTGCATACAAGAGAGATAACTCTGATGAAACTATACAGGGGTATGAGTTATCTAGTCACAACATACTTATTTGCATTCATGTGAATCACATTTTCAAAAAATCATACAAATTACAAAATCTCAACTATATAGGAATTAGCATAAATTCACATGTTGCCAAGAAGTTAAACTTTTTTAAGCCTAACAGAAAGTACAATTTTTAAATAATCCATCAATCATAGCTAGTGTAGTTGTTTATTTTGAATGTAAGGTTCCCTACATCTTAAGCTCCACTCACCTGGACTTGCGCAATTGGTACCGTTATACCTGCACAGTTTAGCTATGGTAGACACCGTTTGTTCCAGCAGGGACGACCTGTGTACTATTCATATGTGGAAGACATTCCATTGTTCGGGCCATCTATAATTGTAGCAATGCTACAACCTTTGACATTGACGCTAATCTAAAGTCAATCACTGATGTTAATCTACGACGTGGATGAAAGTACGGAAATACATGCAGACTCCAAAATAATATGTATCTCGAGATTCCACCAATGCCGGTTAGGCAAACAAAAAACAAGAAAGCCTCCCTTGTAATGGTTGCTAAGCAGCAACAGCCTATTTACAAAACAGCAGTTCATCAGTTATTTTATTTACTTTCCAAGAAAAGTATCTTTCTCTTTTGATCGTTCATGTGTTCTTGGGCACGTAATCTTAGCTTAACAGGTATGTCACACATGTGTGTTAGCAAATCCGATATTGGCCAAGGGCATATGTTGTCTCCTTAGAGAGACATACATGCATGCATAAAGACAGACAAAACTAAGGTAACTCGTTGACAAGATAAACTCTGAAACCTATTAAGATATATCGTGTCGTCATTTGCGTAAACAGCAAAGAAACGTAAAAATCGCAAACGTTAAAATAGAATCAACACACACACACACACACACACACACACACACACACACACACTTCTCACTTATTCCTGCGCAGATGAAATCCATACATTTCTAGCATAAATTTGGGTTGGAATCAATTAAGCAATGCTTGCATGTATTACTTGTACAAATCGTATCATGATACTGAAGTAATTTTTAAAAAAATATTTTTTGAATATTTCAAAGTCCTGGTCAACCTTATCATATCATATTTGAGCTTTATGTCATAGCACGTGGTATTGTCAGTTGTGAGCTGGAAATAGAATCCACATATCTTTTAACAGCACGGTAATTAACAGGTGGGGGCAGAGTGGTCGGATCGCTGCCATCTCACCTCTATATGCGTGGATTCGAGTCTCAGATTCGGCCAATGTGTGTGTGTTTGTGAGAAAGCTTGCCAATAGCATCTCTTTGGTCGGTGACTCCTTTTGAGGGTTTTACCGGGTTCTTCCTCCATCATTATTACTGGCAACCATGTATAACCTATTTTGTGCTGAAAAAAAGCCTACAACAACAACAATAACAACTTAACAGGTGTATATAGATGATCGCTCATAATTGTAGTATTTACTAAATACATTTGTTTTCTTAATATTAAAAAAAGAAATGAAAGGCGTATGCCGTTTGGAAGCAAACATATTATGAATATTTATATTTTGTTCTTAAAAATTAAGTGATTGAACCTTGATGCGTTTTAGGACACCTCACTTTTGTTAACGATTGTAAGCAACAAACCCGATGTTATATATATATATAATAATGAACAGCCTGTGCAGGTATATATTATAATTAACACACACATAAGACATACCATAATACCATAGCAAGTGTTTGGAATTGTCGATGCCTCACTCTCTGTTACATTACCCAAACTCAATGTCTTAACTTGTAATGTGAAACATGTGCCTGGAATGCCAGTTTCGTTGAATGTAAATTGAACATATGTTGATCCCTCTGGAATTCCAAGGTGATATTCTTTTCCATCAATGACTTGAACATTAAATGATTTTTCAGTACTTCCTGCTTGCAAGGCCATATTAAAGACGTTGTAATCCATGGCCTGCTCAACAACGCTTCCAGAGGGCTTGAGAGGCACTAATGCAAACAAAAACGATGAATAGAAATCATCCTTTCCATCGATACACGTTCTAAAGTTATATTTCCCTCTAACATACCTTACATTTTGATAATGTCGTGAAACCTGTTACAGAGTATACAATGCACAAGTGAAGAGGTGGTATTTTCCTAAATATAACAAAAATAGTTTTTTTGAATATTGGTCACCTAGAACTCTAAAGTTTCGTAAACTGCTTTTGCTGTTAGTTTATGCATACCCCAACTTTGAGCACCTATTTAATGTTAGGCACCCATCTTTCGTTGTTGTTCTGAAGATCGTTTTGTCTGTTTACAGCATGTATATATTCATATAAGATAGCATTTATATAAGTTGTATTGTCTATGTGTCACAATGATGTTCGTGGCTAGGTACACGCTGGTGAAGAATAAAGAAATATGTGTATCTATGAAGCAGTCGGTATATGTGTAGGTAGGTGTGGCAGATGGTGAGGTTGCACCTTGTACGGTAGAATAGCAGTTTATGGGTAGAGATATATCTTACCATAGCACAAACTGGTAACACTTGTGTCACTTTTTATTGGGTTGCTACTAACGAGGGTAAAAATCTCTATAATAAAACAGGTGCCAGCCTTCGCCACCTCATTAAACACGTGCTGAACAGACCTGTACTCACCATCTTTGAGGGGCACGGATCTAGACGTCACTCCTCCTGCGAGCCTGACTTGAAAGCTATTTCCTAAGGATTCCGTGGGAAGCGTAATATTCATGGTTATGTTCATGGAGTGTGGCATGAGGCATTGTGGGCTACAATGAAGAAGTACAACATGGGTCAACAGTTGACCAACACCATCAAGCAGTTGTACGCTAAGGCTACCAGTGCAGTAATTGCTCAAGGTTCGGTGGGGGACTGGTTCAAGGCAACAGTTGGAGTAAGGCAAGGCTGTCTCCTTTCACCCATGCTTTTCAACATCTACTTAGAGCGCATCATGAGCGAAGCTCTGGAACACCACTGTGGGACAGTCAGCATTGGAGGGCGTAACATCACCAACCTCCGCTTTGCAGACGACATTGATGGGCTTGCAGGCAGTGAAGATGAGCTTGCCAACTTAGTGAAGAACCTGGATGAAACATCTTCCAGATTTGACATGGAGATAAGTGCCGAGAAGACGAAGCTGATGACAAACAGTGGCAAACAAATGTCAACCAAGATTAAAGTCAGAGGCCAGGAACTGGAAACAGTGGGCCAATTCAAATATCTTGGTTCCATAATCATGGAAGAGGGGTCAAGAGCAGACATTTTGTCACGAGCAGCACAAACAACGGCAGCTATGTGAAAGCTAAGACCCATCTGGAGAGACAAGAAAATCTGCCTGAAACTAAAATCAGACTATTGAGAGCTCTAGTCATCTCAATTTTGCTGTATTCATGTGAGGCCTGGACCCTGACAGCATAATTACAACGAAGAATTCAGGCACCTGAAATGAGATGCTACAGAACCATCCTTGGCATCCCTTACATGGACCACATCACAAATGAAGAAGTACACGACACCATCAGGCACAAAGTATGCCATTATGAAGACCTCCTAATCATTGTCAAAAAGAGAAAGCTGAAATGGTATGGCCATGTCACTAGAGCCAACAGTCTATCCACAACAGTACTGCGGGGTAGTGTCCAAGGTGGTAGAAGGAGAGGTAGACAGAAAAAAAGTGGAGTAACAACATCACATAATGGACCAGGAAATGGTTTGCAGAGACACAGGCATTGGCACATGATCGTGTCAAGTGGAGGGAACTGGTCAGATGTTAAGCAGCACAGTGCCTCAACTACCACACTAGGTCAAGAGACTAATGATGAATGATGATGATGATGTTCATGGTAGTTTGTGCTACCACGTTTACTTCCGGCTTTGAAGGTGCTTAAAGAATTCCAAGTTTTATATCCGGTTTTGGATGGGTTAAAAGAATAACAAGGTAAATATAAAGTATAATTGTTTTAACAATAATTAGGACATAAACATTGTCAATATCAGTCTGATGATGTTTTAATACATATCCACAATTTGAAACGATAATAAATACCATAGTTCGACATCCAACTTGCTTTTTTATCGCTATAGTTTTTTTTTAACATATTAATGTTGGTCGCCCAGCGCGACTGTTGGCAGAATTTGAATATAGAACTCTTTTTAAGAATCTTGATTACATATATTATAGTGTTATTTGTGTCTAGGTTCTCAGTCGCAGCAGTGTAACTGGTGTCCCCATGTCCTTCAGGTGTAACAGGTGTCCACATGTCTTTCAAGTGTAATATGTGTTCCCATGTCTTTCAGGTATAACAGTTGCCATATGTATTTCAAGTGTAACATGTGTCCCCATGTATTTCAGGCATAACAGGTGCCCCGTGTCTTTCAGGTGTAACATGTGTCCCCATGTATTTCAGGTGGAACAGGTGTCCCCATGTCTTTCATTCTGTTAGATAGGCAACAGGTAGGTAGTAGGATCGAACAATGTTGCTTGAGTGGATGGGTATCTTAACATAACGCACGCGTTTATGTTTAGTTTTATCAGCGTTATCGGGTTGTTATTAGCAGTCTCTAAACTAAAGCAGCTGACTCTCATTATTGAATGGACCTGAAACTGCAATGGTACCAATATCCGTATGCTCCTACTCGATCCATATTCCAAGCGTGGCTGGTATTAATAAAGGTCGTACTAGGACGAGGTATAATGTCTTTCCTCACTGATGTACTCGGTAATTTAAAGCAGGTGCATGAATATTTTCTATCTACCTATTTGGTTACTAATGTCTATCGATAACATTGTAGTTAGGCAGGTAATTTGTCGTAAAGATAGTGAGGTACCAAAGTGGATGGGTGGATTTGTTTCATACCGTAACATGCATTGGTAATGGTTGTTGTATCACTTTTGATCGTGTTCGTGGTGACGACTATCAATAATTCTAGACCAAAACAGGTTCCCGCCTCCGCGGCTTCATTAAACACGTGCTGAAGGGACCTGGACACTCCTGTAGTGAATGGCACGGACCTAAACGCCCCACCTCCTGTGACCTTGATTTCAATGGTGTTTCCCAAGAAAAACGTTGGAAGCGTAATGTTCAATGTCACACTGCTGATAGTTTGCGTGATCACAATTACGTCAGGCTTTTTAGGAGCTAAGATATATATATATATATATATATATATATATATATATATATATATATATATATATATATATATATATATTCATGTTTTAATATCATTTCCAGCGCTCCATTATTTTTTTTATTTTATTAATGTCGTTACAAAATATAAACATTTTGATGAGCATTTGAATGTAGTATTTCTGCGCCCAACTTTCTTTTCAAAATAACAAATTATACAATATTAAAACCTCTGTTTTCGAAACACCTTTATCTGTGTCGTTTATCGTAATTGCAGCTATATCAACATCTAATATGACAAATATTTGAGTATTTCAAGAAACAAGTGTATATATATATATATATATATATATATATATATATATATATATATATATATATATATATAGGATAGCAAGCACGTACTGATTGGACCTGGACCCTCCCACTTTAATGGACATGGACCGAACTGTACCTCCTCCTTTGGCCTTTAAGTTAAAGGTGTTGCCCAGAGATCCTGCAGGCAGCGCCGGATTAAGCACTGTGGAGGCCCATTGGCAGTCAAACTTTTGGGGCCCCAGACCTACGGTCACGGTCTTATGGGGGCCCCTGATGGGGCCCATAAAAGTCGCCGGGCCCATAGGCAGTTGCCTACTCTGCCTAATGGGTAATCCGGGACTGCCTGCAGGGAGCGTAATAGTTAAGGTCACGTTACTGGTAGTTTGTGTCACCACAGTAACGTCAGGGTTCTTCGGTGCTAAAAGGAGAGAACACGTGACATATATGAATATCTCTAATCGGTCGCGTTATCTTAAGCGTTTTCTTTTCCTTAGAACACTCATGAACATGATCCTTGACGCTTATCTTCAAAGTTGTACTTTTAATACGGTATATGTGTCTTCCTACACTGTAGGAACGTACCTATTTCAAGGCATGCAACTATTGCGGCACTTGCAAAATGGGTTCTGATGATGTAAAGTAACTGGTACGCATACGTGTGTACAAACGTCTCTCTTACTCTTACGGACATTCAGTCCGTCGGGCAGGGGAAGTCTCTTTGTAAGGTACAGCTATGTAGATAGTTGACTGGGTGTTTACATAGAACAATAGGTACTACATAGTTGACTGGGTGTTTGCATAGGACAATAGGTAATAAATAGATTGCTTAGTGTTTAGATAGGCCATTAGGCACTAAATAGGTTGTTGGTTGTTTAGATAGGCCATTACGTATTAAATTATAATGGTAAATGGGTTCTCGATAGGTGGCTAGGAGTATGGTTTTTATTTGAGGGTGCTAGATAGGTGACTGGGTGTTTATATAGGCAAATGGGTTCTAGATAGGTTGGTACGTACCATAGCAAACATATGAAACTACTGTTGCCTGACGTTTTATCGGGTTGTTAGTCACGATGGTGATAACCTCTAGATGAAAGCAGTTGCCTGCTTCCGCCGCTGTATCAAGCACGTATTGAATAGATCTTCATCCTCCCAACGATAAGGGCACATATAAATTTGTCCTGGCTCTTGTGATTAAAACTTCGAATCTGTTGCCAAAGAACCTTGTGATAAAGTCATGTTCAAGGCTAAATTGGTAGTTCTTTGTGTTACGATAGCAACTAAAGGTGGTAACGGTGCTCTAATTAGACGGAAAGATAACTGAAGTTGTAATTATACGAGGATGATCAATACATAACCCGGCATTTTCAAGCATGACATGTTACTTTTCAAAGTAAATTCTTAATAATAGCACTGTCTGGATTTTTCTCCCCAGAACTGAAGGAAAGATTGAAAACGGATAAGATATAATAGTGGTAAGTAGAATCAGTCCTGACTGGAACCCTGCTCTCCAGAATATAGTAAACGACTGGAAACTGACAAAACGTCACAATGTAATTAAAGTCAGTCCTGACTGGAACCCTGCTCTCCAGAATATAGTAAACGACTGGAAACTGACAAAACGTCACAATGTAATTAAAGTCAGTCCTGACTGGAACCCTTCTCTCCAGAATATAATACACGACTGGAACTGACAAATAATCACAACGTAATTAAAGTCAGTCCTGACTTTCCTAACTCTAGAATATAATAAAAGATTGGAAACTCATCCGACATTATAACGGGGTATTTATTATCAGTCTCGCTGATCCCCAACTCTAAAATATAGTGAAATGTTGAACACAGCTAGAATATTATTTAACTAATTAGAATAAAAAAAAACATTTAAGAAATGTATTTCCTTGTAGTCGAATACAGATCTTCAGACCGATTTGGTAATGCTGCAAAATAACTCAGAAAAAACGCTAATTCGATCAAATCTGTATCACAAGTGTGACTTGAGATTAAAACTATTTACATAATGTCTAATGGATCAACCATATAAGTGAATGGTTAGTACATGGACTGAAGATACTAAATAAGGGGTGAAAACTGAACACATCTGATGTTTGATATGTTTGAATGAGAGAACGAGAGAGTACCATAACATGCGTTTGACAATGTGTTACAGGGCTTATCCCAGCAGCATTGATAGCAACAATTTCAAGTGTAAAGCACGTGCCCGAATCATTCGAGGCATTGAAAACGTATTCTACAGAAACGTTTCCTGCTGGTAGCGGTATTTTCTGTGCAACTCCTGTTGAAGAAGTGATCTCAAATTGATTGGATGTACTTCGGGCCTGAAAGCAAATGAAACCGTTATTGTAAATCACACTACTCGCATAAAGATACGAATGCAGAATCATTCAAACATAGAAACATACATCCAGGTTCGGATTAAAAAATCTTCACAAAACAGAATCTCACGTAATTAGGATCCTACGTAAGTTTAGTTAGTATTTTATCTATATTTGTCTGTCCGTCCGTCCATCCGTCACTCCCTACACACCCCTCTATGTTAGAGACAAGTTTACACCATTGAGTAAAAGCCTCCTCAGTATGACATGCAGTTATCTCCCATTTCTGTTAAATACTTAGGCAACAAATTATTATTTTTTCTTAATTGGGTAAAGAATTTTATCAGATTACAAAAAGCAGGCACCAGATTTTTCGTTAATGTTGAAATAAATCAACAAAACGGCAGAGAAAATCAAAATATAATGTGAACAAGTTCTTACACTGAAGATAAACTAGAATATTTGTGTTTGAAAAGTGCGATATAGAACCTACATAAAACTGGATAAGATAATTATGACGAGAAGCGACAAAAACCACAATGTAAATGTGAAATTAAAAGTACATCATGTTGTCATTTGTTTTTCAAGACATCCTAATAACTAAAACGATAGACGATACCAATATGGTATATTAAAACTGGTGTCATCATAGAGAAACACGCATGTGAAAAATGTATCAGTAAAGAAAGTTTACAATTTTGTACATCAGAACACTACAGACAATGTTACAGACTAGAAAATTCAAAAGTTAGAAAGCATCAAGCTGGAAAAGATGTTTGTTTAACTTGAATCTAATAGCGTACCATAGTCTGAGCACTAGCAATGTTCATTATTTATACTTCCTTAAAAATAAATACAGCAAACTACGCTCATTCACAGTTTTCTATATCTCTGAATGCAGTTCAGTAATCTTACAAAGCATTCGCTGCAGTGGATCTGAATATTTTCACGAACGCTGCATATGATCTGATTACTTTCATTACCGCTACATAGGATCTGATTATATTCATGAGTCTTAATACAAAAGCATAATATATGCCTAAAATAGAAGGGAAAAATTACCATCTAATAATCATAATTGATTTATAATTATACTACGTATACGTAAACGGAGTTAGAATATCATTTTCAAGCAATCAACTAAAAATTATTTCTGAGAAAAAAATAATTACAGATGGGTCTTTACGTATAGAGACGAATACGAATTTTACAAAATCAAAAATTGCAGCCGAGTATGTATTACAATATCTTCGATTACAATTATTTAATCTGCTTTGACTACAAATATAGCAGAAGAAACAAAACATAAACTGCCTTTTAAGGACCAAGTGAGAAAGCATACACGATGATTACCACCAAATCAAGGGAAGCTACTGGCAAGCTATTTTCAGATACACGCGCCAGTTAAGCCCAGATTCGAACTAACGAATACAGAGGTGACGTTTGAGTGACCTAGAGAATTTTATAATTCGGCCAACCAGGGCCCCATAGAACATGAAGAGATAAGATTAAAAAGATATATAAAGTATGCCGTAGTTGTATAAAAAAATATGTAATCTACGGAATCTGATGTTGCCATGTACGAAAACAAGATACAAGTCTTAAAGGCAGAAGATGAGAAGACCCTACGACAAAAGCAATAATTCATGAAAAGAACTCAAAGAAGGATGGAAAAAAGAAAAATAATACAAAAAAATAATAATGTTACTGATAATAACAATAATAATAAATTAAAATAATGTTAATAATACAATTAAGTATAGTGGTTGGCGATTTTCCATGACCCTTATGTAAATATATTAATATAATGTAAGTGCAGTGGTTGGTCATTTTCTAAGAAACTTATGTTAATACATTAATAGAATGTAAATGTAGTCGTTGGTCATTTTCCAAGAACCTTATCTTAACAAATTAATATAATGCAAGTGTAATGGTTGTTAAGAAATTAAAATAATGTAAGTGTAGTCGTTGTTCATTTTCTAAGAACCATATGTTAATAAATTAATATAATGTAAGTGTATTCGTTGGTCATTTGCTAAGAACTTTATGTTAATAAATTAATATAATGTAAGTGTAGTCGTAGGTCATTTTCCAAGAACCTTATGTTAATAAATTAATATAATGTAAGTGTAGTCGTAGGTCATTTTCCAAGAACCTTATCTTAATAAATTAATATAATGTAAGTGTAGTTCTTGTTCATTTTCCAAGAACCTTATGTTAATAAGTTAGTATAATGTCAGTGTAGTCGTTGGTCATTTTCCAAGAACCTTATGTTAATAAATTAATATAATGTCAGTGTAGTCGTTGGTCATTTTCTAAAAACCTTATGTTAATAAATTAATATAATGTAAGTGTTGTCGTTGGTCATTTTCTAAGAACGTTAAGTTAATAAATTAATATAATGTAAGTGTAGTTGTTGGTCATTTGCTAAGAACCTTATGTTAATAAATTAATATAATGTAAGTGTAGTCGTTGGTCATTTTCCAAAAACGTTTTGTTAATAAATTAATATAATGTAAGTGTAGTAGTTGGTCATTTTCTAAGAACCTTATGTTAATAAATTAGTATAATGTAAGTGTAGTCGTTGGTTATTTTCCAAGAATGTTTTGTTAATAAATTAATATAATGTAATTGTAGTGAATGGTCATTTTCTATGAAGCTTATGTTAATAAATAAATTAATATATTTTCAGTCATGCCGACAGCATGTCTCAAAATATCGTTGTTTATATCGTCTGGATATGCAGTATTTTTTACAACTATTTGAATTTTAGGAAATTGATCCTTTCTCATAAAAATTTCTGGGTTAATTATTTAATTTTACCTGTAATGTGACGTTTAGAGTTATATTATTTGTTGTCTGGGGAAACAATGGATACTGATGGAGCAACAGGTACTGAAACAAAAGAACAAAGATGACTTATGGTATGTATGTATGTATGTATGTATGTATGTATGTATGTATGTATGTATGTATGTATGTATGTATGTATGTATGTATGTATGTATGTGTGTGTGTGTGTGTGTGTGTGTGTGTGTGTGTGTGTGTGTGCGCGCGAGAGCTAATTTAAATTAATTTTTGAATAATAATATTAATAGTGGTTTGGTACCTAAGAACAGGCAGCATATCAAAATAAATGGCAATGTTGAAATGATCAAGTTTTGATTAGGCTTAACTTCGTTAAATTATTCATAAATCAGAGAAATTCCATCACCGTATTAAAAGCATATATATATATATATATATATATATATATATATATATATATATATATATATATATATATATATATATATATATATATATTGATATATTATATATCTATTATATCTATATATATATATATATATATATATATATATATATATATATATATATATATATATATATATATATATATATATATATATATATATATATACATATATAACCATTAAGCGCATTTTACTGAATTCGTTGCAGTTATGATGTTGGAGGAGTTTTTTTTCTAAAGGCTATTAGCAGCACATGTACTCGAGAGTTTTCTCTGCAAACACGTGTTACCAATCACAGGCCGCCCATACAGATTCGTCTGTGAAGCCTATGACAGAACGACAAAAACAGCACTCTTAACACCCCCGCTCAGAAATAACACTTTGGACCTACGTCCACAAGAAAAACGGTCAGTTATTAAAAGGAACTTAAAGGGAAATTATGAGTTACTTTCGTTAATGTTAATGTAGTTCTAATGGCTTTCTGTTCCACCAAGGTATTATACGTGAAATATAATCAACGTTCTTGAAATAAAGTTGTCCAGCAGAGTTATGATCTTTAATGAGAAATAAAATCATATTCAGATAGATGTTTGCAAGTGAACTATCTTAGAATAATTACATCATATCAACTGTATGATTTAGTACTAGCACAGCGGTGTCTATTACATGTATGGGATAATTCCAATTAATTTTATATTACGGTGTTTATTACATGCATGGGATAATCCCAATTTATTTTATATTAGGGTGTTTCTTACATTTATTGGATGTCCCAGATTATTTTATTGTATTACATTGATATAATATAATTTATTACATCTGTATTAAGATTCAATTCTTTTGAATTGTACAGTACATTTACCTTGATAAGTAAAATGGATTTCATTGCATATGTTCTCTGGCCAGATTTTGAGTGTTATTTTTCAGTGAGTTGGACTAATAATAACTAGTCATAGGAACTATTCTTTAAATCTCAAGCATATCCATTTCGATCCAAAGGGGTAATTATATAGCATATCCATTTCGATCTCTAGGGCAATTCTATAGCATATCCATTTCGATCTAAAGCGGCAGTTGTATAGCATAAGCATTTAAATATATAGGGCAATTATTTCATCATATTTTATAAGCGCTTTCGATAGCAGAACTGTAGTGAAAAAGCTGTCTGAGATGAGATTACGTCTTTAACAAGCCAAAACTAAAACAAGCCCAGGTGATATAATGTGATGATATGTAATTACTCAGAGCGCAGAATCTAACTGTCATGTTCCATGTAAAAGCAATTGAATGAAGGAACTATTACCAACAATATAATATACCAATGACGTCCAGAAATTCCACCGTCAACTGAAGAAGTAAAAATAGGCCTTATTTTATATGAATATTTTATTTTGTGCGTGTGTGTTTGTTTGTGTGTGTATGTGTGTGTATGTGTGTATTGGATGATTAGATTTTTTGTCGATAACTTTGCGAATTTGAAAATATTTTCTTGTTGTATGCTATAAAGTGAACATAAAAATTACTGTTTCTTAAATCAAGAGAGAAGGATCACAGTTGCTAATTTATTGTGTATTATCTATTCCGTTAATTAACTATGCTAATTACCATTCCGTTAATTAACTACGTTAATTACCATTCCATTAATTAACCATGTTAAGTACCATACCGTTTGCAATTACCTCTGTTAATTGTCATCTATCTCGTTATTACATTATGCTCAAAACCATCATTGTACCTAAAACAAAAGTGTCCACTGTCTCGGATAATTGCAGAGAAAAAATATTTGCTGCTATTTATTCAGTATCAAAATTTTTAAAAGAGGAAACAGTACTCACCTATTACTCTGTAAATTCCAGTGGCATACCTAATAACACCACAGCATCCAGAATTACACTAAAATACCTGTAATTTCCAGTAAGTCCTCTTCGCTTTCCCGAAGTAGTATCTAACCACGCGACGTTTAATTATAATAACAAGCAACACACTTCAGAGTATATCCTTTATTTTCCTTTTGTGTGTTTTTTACAACAAGGTGTTTTGTATTTGTCGATTTTCTTGTACTCGAAATCCTCTCATTGTACCTGTATGAAGTGAACCAATAACGTTCCAGCGCGTTTGTGATAACGCGGTAAATTCAGTACACTTTATCATTGACTTTTTAATTTAGAGATTGCTTAACTTATTTATTTTTGATGATGGAACCTCTCATATGAAAAGGTTTTTCTTTGACCAAATTAATGTTTTCTTCCAATGATGTAGGAATTGTATTGCTTGTCATTGAAATGGACATTGTTAGTCGATCGTAAATTTGATAGCAAAAACAAATATGATATTCAGAATCGTATGCATACACAAAATATATCTGTAATGGCATTACAAATGTAGATAATACCATCATTTGATTGTCTAATACTTACCTTGTGATGATGATGTTGTTGACGTGTATGCTGTAACTGTTGCTATCGTTTTTGAAGTGGTTGCTGTTGTTGCTGCTATTGTCAGCATTGGTGTTGTCGTTAGTGTCGGATGTGTTGTTGTTGTCGCTATAAATGACGTTGTTGGTGTTGTTGTAGCTAACGTCGGCGTTGTTGTTGATGTTGCTTTTGTTGTTGTAACTAACGTTGGGATTGTAGTTGTCGCTGATGTTGATGGTGTAGTGGCTGATGTAGTAGTAACCTTACAAGTCGCACAGCATTCATTTGGGTCAGAATAATACGGGCATAGAGGAATAATGCAGTTGGCTACTTTGTCGCCATATTCACAACCTGTGTGTATATATAAACTCTGAGATATAACAAGCTCTATTTCTGTTGCACATCATGTTACACATTCTATATAGATTCGAATTGTGTTCAAAATTCAATTTTTATTGTTCAAAATAATTATGTACTTGTCCGCTTCGATAATGTTTGAAATAAATGTGATAAACAATACATAATTGAATAAGTACTATCGTATGCGGTGGTTAAAAAAATGTTCAGACAACAGACCCCCCTAATACACATATGTAATAATATATATATATATATATATATATATATATATATATATATATATATATATATATATATATATATATATATATATATATAATGGAATCAACAATAATTGTAATGTCTGATGATTGTATTAATATACATGTACACTTACAAGAAGGTGAATTATATAAATGAATTTATATCAACAATCTTCAATAACGTACCTAATACATTACTTATATGGATTAAAATAAATTGTCAACATTAAATCATTACTCATTAATGTGATATGTTTTACGGATATGCCTTTAAATGGCATGTCAATACCCATGCAGACTATCACGTGTATCATGTTGAGTTAGTATGCACATTATAATGTCCGCACGAGTGTATATGTCTGTGTGTGTGTGATGTGTGTATATTTGTGTCATTTGGGTCTTTAACGTAGCTTTAACTCTTTTTCTGCCATATCGCTGCGATGTCTGGAGTGTGACAATTTACAGTGACATCTAGCACTGGGACATCACGCTGCATATATTTAGCATGATGTCTCATCCAGCCAAATTTATCCTGACACCAGGCTAACAATTTCTAACACTAATATCTTACTGCTGAGCACCAAGCAATGCAGCTGCTAGTATCATTTTTTATAAGACTTTGGAATGACACCGAGTCAGATGCTTTAAACAGGAGAGCAAAGGAGTGTTGTATAATGTTCGATTTAAGATTGCTTATATTCGTGATATTATTGTAGTTTTAGTTACATACATTTTCAGGAGAACATTATTTGAAATGCACGAGATAGATTTACGTTGAACTGTGCTATGTGTTATAACCAACAACGCCTTTACTGTATGTGTCTCTTAATACACACGATATTGTAAATTTCTAAGATCGAAGTTTCCATTTCGAAACCTCATAATTGCCGAAAACTTTACTCTTTCAAGAAATCAGTTATTATATATTATCCCTAATTTAAACTTTAACTAAATTTTAGGCGCTACGTTCTTTGTTGTTGTTGTTGTTGCTGTTGTTGTTGTTGTTGTAGGGTTTAACGACAATTTTCAGCAGATGAAAGGCTATACGTGGCGACCAGTATTACTGGAGGAGGAAGAACCCGAGAAAACCCCGGAAAGAGCCACCAACCCACGACTACTGGCAAGCTTTCTCACATAACTACATTAGACTCGAACCCACGCACACCGAGGTGAGATGGTAGTGATCCGTAACAGAAAGCGCTTTAAACCACTCGGCCACTCTGGGCCCCTCGCTACGTTCGTTAATGGTTGCACTTTTTTGATAATAATCCATACATACATGCATACATACATACATACATACATACATACATACATACATACATACATACATACATACATACATACATACATACATACATACATACATACTAGTCGTAACATTTACAGATAATTGTAGGGGAGGTTTTGAATTTTATAGAAAGATATTCAAAGACCCGTTTTGTTGCCAAAGGTGTGATACCTGATACACCTGTGTTGAAAGCTTTACATGTCTGACAACAGTTACTCAGGAAGGTGGCGTCATAGCAATCGCTGGCAAGCAGCTGTACACACGTTTTTCCATTTGTTATCACTCCCGTCTGATCAACGCATTGACCTACAGTGCAGTATAAATGCAGTACAACTTTCACTTATTAACCAACAAGCTTTTCGAAAGAAAATTAAACATAAAAGAAATCCAAAGTATAAAAGTTTATTAATAAAAGACCCAGAATGTTTTGGAAGATTGAAACGAACAAGGTATTTAAACGTTAAACATTAATAAGCATGCACTGAACAAAAATATACTTCTGAGAATATAATAAATCTGATATTAAATGTGTTTTACAATTTTTAATGTTAAAATTTAAATTAGATCAACATTTCTTCGTAATCCAACTATCAAAGATTAAAAGAACAATAGTTTCATATGCATCTGTTACGATGCTATGGTCTTAAACTAAATCTCAGAAAGAACCGAACAAACAAATTTTGTAAAATTCCGTATTTTTTTTATTTCATACGACTGCAAAGTGAAAATTTAAAAAAGAACTTACAGTATTGCGAAATAAAGTTCAATTATTTTCCAGATGAAATCAATATTGATATTGCTGACCTATTAATGTTATATATATATATATATATATATATATATATATATATATATATATATATATATATATATATATATATATATATATATATATATATATATCGATGGATATTGTAGAAACAGTTTAACAGAGTCATCAACGTATGTATGTATGTATGTATGTATGTATGTATGTATGTATGTATGTATGTATGTATGTATGTATGTATGTATGTATGTATGTATGTATGTGTGTATGTATATGAATATATGAGAGATGAATACCATTCACTTGGCAAAATTGACGACTTGACAGGAAGACAAATATACTGATCTGCAGTATCGTCTGTAATGACATCTTCTCATATAGTAAGTATGCCTGTAACAACGACAACTGTAATGCTTACATCTCTTTCATATTTTGTGATTTAATTAATGGATTAATTAATGGATATTTGTTACTGACAAAAAAGACACATACAAAAGAAATGAATATATGATTATAAATAAAACACTTGTGGATTACCATATATATATATATATATATATATATATATATATATATATATATATATATATATATATATATATATATATATATATATTACTAAGCTAATTTCCAAATTCTATGAATAGCAATATAATATGGGTCAATTCTGTGCCTTGTCAGAATCTAAAGAAACTGAGCAATGCAAGGCAGCATGCGGGTTATGAAAGCCTCTTTGTGAACTAGATTGTACCATATCCGAGGGTTTGATCCAGCTACTTACTGATTATGGGTTTTTCAACTAGTGAACGATGAATTTTAACGAAGAATGATTTCCTCTAAAATTTGTAACACATTGCTGATAACGTCGTAAAAATAAGCTCTAAATATTGACTATTCCCTTATGATGAATCTGAATCTAGTAGACAGCTTGAAACACCATTGGTCTCTTGAGACGTTTCTTGCTCTAATGGATGGATTGAAACACCATTTGTCATTTGAGATTAATCTTAGTCTAATGGACGATTGAAACAAAAAAATAAGAGAAAGAAAGAAAATAGTAAGACAGAAAATAAACAAGAAAAAAGAAAAAAGAAAGAAAGAATGAACGAAAGAAGAAAGAAAGAAAGAATAAATGAAAGAAAGAAAGAATAACAAAAACAAAAAAGAAAGAAGAAAGAAAAAAGGAAAAATAGAAAGAATAACAAAAAAGAAGAGAGAATGGCAGAAAGAAGAAAGAAACAAAGCAGAAAGAAGAAAAAGGAATGAAATAAAGAAAGAAGAAAGAAAGAAAAAGGAAATAAAGAAGGAAATAAAGAAAAAGAAAGAATGACTGAATGACTGAATGAATGAATGAATGAATGAATGAATGAAGGATAGAATGAAAGGAAAATGACAGAAAGAAAGAACGAGAAAAAGTAGAAAGAAAAAAAGAAAGAAAGAAAGCAGAAAGAAAGAAAGAAAAATGAATGAATGAATGAATGAATGAATGAATGAATGAATGAATGACAGAAAGAAAGAATAAACGAAAGAGAAAGAAAGAAAGCAAAAGAAAGAAAGAAAGAAAGAAAGAAAGAAAAGAAAGAAAGAAGAGGAAAGAAACAAAGAATGACAAAGAGTGCAAGAGAAAAAGAGATAAAGAAAGAGATAAGAAAGAAAGGGGGAAAAAAGAAAAAAGAAGATAAGAAAGAAGGAATGAATGAATGAAATAAAGAATGACAGAAAGAAAGAAATAAAAAACAAAAGAAAGCATAAGAGAAAAACAAAAGAAAGAAAGAAAGAAAGAAAGAAAGAAAGAAAGAAAGAAAGAAAGAAAGGGAGTTATCAGACATATATGAGTTTCCCGAGTAAGGTGAATGTACATGTATATGATTAAGAATTTGCAGGAAAAGACGTGGTATAAAGTATGCAGAGAAAGAGTGATAGAAGGATGGAACTCAGACATACCAGAGTAAAGTTTGCAATGCTTATAAATTATGAAGATTTTGAAGAAAATTATATGGAATGAGACATTGAAATGATAGGTAAACATCGGGATATGCAATATAATAAATATATAATAAACTCTCTATATATACAAACTCTGATGTAAAACACAATGCGATACACTGATACAGCCTCACGGGTAACTGCCAGTAATATGTTAATACAGACTATGATATGAATCACGTGATGTACTGATACAACTTCACGGGTAACTCTCAGTAATATGTTAATTCAGCCTCTGATAAGAGTCACATTGCGTTACAATGATACAGCCTCACGGATAACTATCCGTAACGTGTTGAGACAGACTCTGATATGATTCACAATGCGATATACTGATATAAACTCACGGGTAACTCTGAGTAATGTATTAATACGGACTCTGGCGTAAATCTCATAATAAATTGATACAGAGCAATTAATAGAAACACGCATATGTATTTTTTGCAGAATAGAAACATCTTTTACGAAATGCATTTTATTTGTGGCAAAAATATATTTTGTTCCAAATGCAAATGTTTTGTAGAGAGGTAACATTTCATCGATATGAACATGGTCTGCAGATCGAAATGGAATTACTTTGCAAAGATGAGACATTTTTTCGAAATGGAATTACTTTGGAGTGGAGCAAAATTTGGTCGAGATATAATTACTGTGCAGTGGAGAGAAAATTGATCCAAGTGTAATTACTTTGCAGAGGGAATTTAACATTTGCTCAAAATGGAATTACTTTTCAGAGGAGAGCCATTTGATCGAAATGGAATTACTTTGCAGAGGAGAGACATTTGATCGAAATGTAATAACTTTTCAGAGGAGATAATTTGCTGGAAATATAAATATTTTGCAGAGGAGTAACAATTGATCGAAATGCTATTACTTTACAGACGAGAGGCATTTAATCGAAATGTAATTAATTTGCAGAGGAGAGACATTTGATAAAAAAATATTTATTTTGCAGAGAAGAGACATTTAATTCATATGCAGTTACTCTGCAGAGGAGATGAATATCCTCAAGAAATTGAAAGAATGAGTTGCAAAGTCAGACTTAACAGATCCTATGAGTTGTAGCTGTGAGCAAAATGGAATTGAAACATGATGCAAGATTGTTATGTTACCTGAACCTTTACTGTCCCAAGTTTTAAATTACTAGTAACTATACGACTATCGAAGTGTCAGTACGGTGTGCTTACAACCACTACACTATATCAGTTGAACAATTATTCCTTTGTGTCAAGTGTCAGGTTTTATCGTACAATAAGAGAGAGAGAGAGAGAGAGAGAGAGGGAGAGAGAGAGAGAGAGAGAGAGAGAGATACTTATGAATGTTTTATAGCCTGGCAAAGAAAATGTGAATATCGTCTTGATTTTCACTCTACACTCGTAGTACAAAATAGTCAATGTGAAGTACGTATGCGATTGTCTCCATGCTGTGAGATACTTATTTGCCTAGTGAGGTATGTTTCTATTGATGGCTTTGAGGCATGTATGACCTCAGCAAACAGACATCGAATTTACAAAAGACAAACTTAAAATCAACATCTAATGTCGATATCGTTTCGATCATTACACACAATTTAGATTATTTAAATCTATACATCTTTTCTACAAGGTGTTCTCGTCTTAAGGAGACGTCATGACGATAAATTCATCTATTATGAGTCTCTTTTCTTTTGGTACTAATCTTACAAACCTGATTATAAACTTTTAATCAGAAGTCGCTCTTTAATATACTACTTGTGTGATAGAATCACCTGAAACAATGCAACCATTTGCAGATGGCGACTCTTCAAAAATTTTACAGTAGACAATTGCCGTTACTGTTTTGAGTTAGGAACAGTATAGCAACTTAATGATAGAAGTTAATAGTTCTGTGTAAAGTATTGTATTTTAAACTGATAACATTACTGATATATATATATATATATATATATATATATATATATATATATATATATATGTGTGTGTGTGTGTGAAGACACACATTTGCATCGTGAGTTTAAAATTAAGTTGAATTATAACAAATTTAGTAGTAAAAAACACGTGTCAGTAGGAACATTCCTCACCTAGCCGACCTTATTCGTGAACAATCAGAGCATGTGAGAAAAATTTTCATTGCTAATTGTCTACCTAGGCATAAGAATCTCACATCTATGCATTCGACTGAGTTACACATTTTGGCGGCAAAATATTCTTCACAAAATTAAACAACACAAAAGTTGTGTGCAGCTAAATAGTATGCACATCAAACGCTTTTTCTTGTATGGACAGGTCGACGAAATATATTCACCCTTAGAAATGCATAATTCACTGAAAATAACTGTACATCAATTTTAAGGAATTATGATTTTATTTTTAATATAGACGGAATACTCGTTGGCATGAATGAAATTCGAAATGGCGACCTCCGTCCGTCACTAATGTACGAATTCCTTCTCAGAAACAGTCGAGGGTGCTGGAGAAATTAGTGGGATGGCAGTCGCTATGGAATCGGAATAAATGGAGAAATTGGGTCATACACATATATAGCTTGATAATCATGTTATATTTTGACAACCTTTATTATTAATATAAATATAGATGGTTTCATTATTAATTTTAGGGTGAAAGGACCAAATTAAAGAGATTTTGAAAGCTTTAAAGACATTTATCACACATCAACTCAATGAAATATTTCTTAATTGTATGCATCACACATCTCTAACAAATTTTGTTCAATTGTATAAACTAGCTATGGTATCTTGATCAGAGTTATGAACAAGCCATGGTATCAAGGTCACATATATGAACAACTCATCGTATCAAGGTCAGAGTTATTAACTATTATTATTAATTATAATACACAGATACAATCTTCATATAGCTAACACCTGATTTAAAATTATAATACACAGATACAATCTTCATATCGCTAACACCTGATTTAGAATTATAATACACAGATACAATCTTCATATAGCTAACACCTGTTTTAAAATGATAATACACAAATAAAATCTTCATATCGCTAACACCTGATTTAAAATTATAATACACAGATACAATCTTCATATAGCTGTTGTCATTAGACGGATCAGTAAGTCTCGTACAGATTATGCATAAATTTGCAATATTTTATAGCTCGTCGTAGCTCTCGTAATATTGTTTTCTCGGCATAGAAAGACAATCACGGCAAAGCACTGTGACGTTTATTTTCGTCCTACTTTTATCAATTTCATATATGTGTTACATCATGACTCTAAAAGAAGGGATTCTGTTATGTTTCAATAATAGACCGGTGGTAAAGTGTAAGAATCATACTTCCTATTTGGGTTAAGGGCAGATACCTTGTCATACAATAATCAGGCAAACCCACGTCACGCACCTGATAAATATGACATGAAACACAATATGTGTAATGCGTTGACGTGCGTATGTTGAAATAATTTACTATTACCTCCAGCTACATACATGCATACATACATACATACATACATACATACATACATACATACATACATACATACATACATACATACATACATACCGTCTGGGGGCTTAATGGTTAGAGAGTCTGTCTCGCATGTGGGAGGTCGCCGGTTCGAACCCCGGCTAAGTTATACCAAAGACTGAAATGTGGTACTAACAGCTGCCTTGTTAAGTATTCAAAATTAAGAGATGTGTGATGGGATTGGTCGGCAGGATGTCAGGATAATGTAACAGGGTGGGACATGATGTTACAAATATGCGGCATGATGTCCCATGGCTAGACATCATTTTAAACTGTCACACTGCATACATCATAGCGATATGGCTGAAAACTTGTTAAATCCATGTTAAAACCTCAAATCTCTCTCTCTCTCTCTCTCTCTCTCTCTCTCTCTCTCTCTCTCTCTCTCTCACACACACACACACACACACACATAAGCACATTATATACATACATGCACACTCTCTGTCTGTCCGCCTGGGTTTGACTGTCGGGTTTGCCAACGCGGGTTTACCACAGAGCTTGCCAGTAGATTATCATGGGTTGGTGGTTCTTGTATGGGTAATCTGGGAGTTTCCGCAAAAGACCATATCTTCATCTCTAATTAAGCGACCAATGGTCATTTGCAGTAATAATCACTTTCAATTGCACACATCAATTGCACTGTTTGATTATAGTATATTTTCTCTTTCTCGCTTTAAACAGTTTTATCTGCAGTCAAATGCTCTGCCAGCGGATTCAATTGTCTGTTACTTGCAATGTTTAGATTAGATTGTGTATTGCTCGCAATGTTTAGGTTAGATTGTGCATTGCTTGCAATGATTAGGTTAGATTGTGTATTTCTCCCATTGTGTTTGAATATTTAATAGTTTCTTATTGGATCACTCCAGTTTTGCCGAGTGGTTAGAGCGTCCGCCTCAGATAAGATAGGTCGGTGGTTCGAACCCTGACCGAGTTATACCAAATACATACAAATGATACTTACAGCTGTCTTGATAGGCGCTCAGCATTAAGATGTTAGTTGTTCTAGTGCAGAGATCGTCGTAGAGATATGATGATATGACTGAATTGTTTTTAAAGCTGTTTAAAATATGAATCACCCAAACAAACACATCCACACTGAGAGAGAGAGAGAGAGAGAGAGAGAGAGAGAGAGAGAGAGAGAGAGAGAGAGAGAGAGAGAGGTCTTCTTATTTAAAATATACCATGACTGGTTTAATGTTCTATGTCATTGTCAGTCATAGTGAATTGTTTATAAACATGGATATATACGGTATTTAAATAGACGAGAAAATCTCCCCAATAATTACAAGAGAACAAGTTTATTTTTTTTTCAAAATTATGGGCGAGGTGAAAGACGACACCGAGTGTTTAGTGGAGAATGTATTAACATTCTGATCTTTTGTGTCACTTGGAAAGTACTTAAATCCAATAAGTTAGTCAAGATTTTTGCATGTGAGGGTGCTGCTAACCAGGATATTTAATTAAGGTATTTGTGAGGTGCTTTGCTTTGACAATCATAGCATACCTGCATGAAATTTTAAATTGAGGTGTGGAACTAGGACGTAAAGAACGAGGCGGTTCCCTGTTAATTTTCATCGTGCACTTTGTGTGCATTTGCTTAAAGCAATAACGAATGCTACTTACATGACTTTCATGTTTTCGGTCAAATCATTTACTGGCGACATCTAATAACGAAACATAAATAAAATCAATGAACTATATTTAATCGAAGGACATGCAAATTATTATATATATCTGTGTGTGTGTGTGTGTGTGTGTGTGTGTGTGTGGAAAAGCATGCCGTACATAATGTATTTCCACTTGAAGTGGGATCGGATAGTAGGTATCACGGTACCAATTGTTTTTCCGTAGACCTCAATGCTAATATTTGGAGAGATAAATATATTTTCTGTCCTAATTTAGCGTGCATCTCACACACTGTTATAGAGAACAATGTTAGACTGCCAATTTGACGATGTCAAAACCAGGTACTCCATTGCATATAAGAGAGATAGCTCTGTTGGAACTAGACAGGGGTATGAGTTATCTAGTCAAAACATACTTATTTTCAGTCATGTGTATCACATTTTCCAAAAAATTATAAAATATACAAAATATGATCTATATAGGAATTAGCATAAATTAACATGTTGGCAAGAGGCTAAACTTTTTTTTTTAAAAAGCCAAACAGAAAATACAACTCTTACATAATCCACCAATCATAGCTAGTGTTTTTGTTTATTTCTAATGCAAGGTTCCCTAAACCTTAAGCTCCACCCACCTGAACTTGCGCAATTGGTACCGTGATACCAGTAGGTTATAACATAACGGCAGCCATTGCCTTCCCTGCATGCATTGTTCAAACATCATCAGGAATTAAGGATCACGTAAGATTATTGTATCATATATTGACTATGTCTAGTATTATCAAGCATTCTTCTGAAGATCCCCGGGAGAGCACTTTTCGTTTTTTTTGGTGTACGTTTGTAATTTTCTATAATTAATTCCATCAATAACAATGTCAGTACCGCGTTCCAACTCCTTGCTGACGATACGAGACTTATAAAACTGCTAAGAATGTAGTTGGTCTAAACTTGAATTGACTTGTTATTCAGTGGTTCGTAAAAATCTTGCGTTACATTCGAAGATTTGTATCATCCAATCATAAGCAGGCTTTTCTGGGTCAAACCATGCTCTAATTTTCTAGCGACCAATGTGGAATAACAGCATTACGACACTGACGACAAGGGAGATAATTGCGATATGACTGCCACCTGAAGGATTTCAGTGTCATACTTTGGCATTACAATACTATAAGGCAAAACGGATAGATTAAGGTCTCACTGGACAGTTGTTTTGGCAAATCTGTGTCCGACAATGACCTATAGCAAAAAAAATGATAATAATATTACATTAACTAATGATTTTTTTTAAAATTATGCTTGTAAGAATCTGACAGGAATTAACGTTCATTCCTTATGCAGCTAGTGGCTTTTATACTGAATCAACACTGCCCCCAACCCCTCTTTTTACATTCATTTTTTTACAGAAAGGGGATATTTTTATTATTTTCCTGTGACAAGAGAGCTAAAGGAATCAGTATGTGCCTTATACATGAGTAAAGTTCACTAGTACTGTAACAAATTAACATACTTTTCATCTAGATTTTTAGACACATGTACATACGCAAGCCATGTCCTCGGCTCATTTGAAGCCCAAGTTACGCATTTGATCTCCTCTGCTAGTCTAACTGTGACAGGCAGTCATCAACAAGTCAGTTTCCAAGCCTAACGCAAAGATAATTAGGCTCATGCCTTCTACCTTAAATATTAGGGAGGTGTGAAAATGCGAAACTATCCAGTGCGACCTAATAGTGATTTGATATTTGTTCAAAATGGTGGGGTATTCAACAGTGACTATCGATTTAGAAATTATAATTACTTTGAGACAGAGTGAAATAAACAAAATGGAAATGTCCATCTTGGCGTCTGTGATAGCAGTATATTACCACAGTATACAGCTATCTTGGCGTCTTTAAGAGCAATACATTACCACAGTATACAGCTAGCTTAGCATTTTTGATAGCAATATATTACCATAGTACAAACTATCTTGGCGTCTTTAATAGCAATATATTACCACAGTACAAACTATCTTGGCGTCTTTAATAGCAGTATATTACCACAGTACAAACTATCTTGGCGTCTTTAATAGCAGTATATTACCACAGTACAAACTATCTTGGCGTCTTTAATAGCAGTATATTACCACAGTACAAACTATCTTGGCGTCTTTAATAGCAGTATATTACCACAGCACAAGCTATCTTGGCGTCTTTAATAGCAGTATATTACCACAGTACAAACTATCTTGGCGTCTTTAATAGCAGTATATTACCACAGCACAAGCTATCTTGGCGTCTTTAATAGCAGTATATTACCACAGCACAAGCTATCTTGGCGTCTTTAATAGCAGTATATTACCACAGTACAAACTATCTTGGCGTCTTTAATAGCAGTATATTACCACAGTACAAACTATCTTGGCGTCTTTAATAGCAGTATATTACCACAGCACAAGCTATCTTGGCGTCTTTAATAGCAGTATATTACCACAGTACAAACTATCTTGGCGTCTTTAATAGCAATATATTACCACAGTACAAACTATATTGGCGTCTTTAATAGCAGTATATTACCACAGCACAAGCTATCTTGGCGTCTTTAATAGCAGTATATTACCACAGTACACAACTATCTTGGCGTCTTGACTAGCAATATATTACCACAGTGCACAGCTATATTGACGTCTTTAATAACAATATATTACCACAGCGCAAAGGGGAAAGATGATATATGATGCAGAACGTCAAGTAAGGAAAATATTGAAAATGAAAACTCCATAAATCGTAGGTTTTCAGTTTATTTACAATTATAAAACCGAGACATATTTATCATAATTCAAATGTAAGTGTCAGTCCCCATCCAAATGGGTGGTATTAATATATTTATCGTGGTACATATTGCTGTATATTCAGAAATACAGCGGTATACCACTGTTAAAAGTATTCTATGTTTTCCTAATCTACTGATGACCATAAGGAACTTTCATTGGCTTTTTGTTTGTTTCTTATAAATATGGATCAGTATGGTGCAGATAATTACGTGGCATCATGTAAACATAAAACGAAGAAAAGTAGTATCGAATTGTTGTATTCATGTGTATGGGTCAGGTGAATGATGACATCTTATGCTTTATGTAGAACGTAATGATATTTTAATATTGAAGTCACCTGGAATATAATTATTCCCATAAATTAGACATGTCTTGCATGCGAGGGTGTGATTAAAAGGGTAATTTGATTAATATCTTAGTTGGGTGTTTTGCATTGATATACGTATAATATCAGTTTGCAATTTGCATTTGGTATGATCTGAATGTTGAGAAGCTGTTTCATATTTTGTCACTATGCAAATATCAAAGACAATCACCTAGGCAGTCCATGGAAAATATCAAAGACATCACCCAGGCAGTCCATGGAAAATGACATCCCCGAGACAGTCCATGGAAAATATCAAAAACATCACCCGGGCAATCCATGGAAAATGACATCACCCAGGCAGTCTATGTAAAATATAAAAGACATCACCCAGGCAGTAAATGGAAAATATCAAAGACATCACCAGGCAGTCCATGGAAAATGACTTCACCCAGGCAGTCCATGGAAAATGACATCACCGAGGTAGGCCATGGAATATATTACCACGTCATCATGACATAGTCACAACTGACATAAATACCCTCATTGGATACACTTTTCTTTCTACGACATTTAAGCAGAAAGGAAATTTCTCGTTACGACTATCAACGTCCGGGTAGAGAAAAAACCTTAGGAATTTTTCCTTTCCTTATGTAAATCGATGGAAAAGAATGCGATAAGTATTTGATCGCACATGTATTAAATTAAGATTTAACAGTCTAGACACGTTAATATTTTATGCTTATTTCAACGTTTACAACTTTGCCTTGATTTTGAGCCAGATGGCGTGTATCAGTAGTATGATTTACAGGAACTGTTACAGTTATTCCTTCCATCCTTAGGTCCAGGCTATCACAGTAACTAGCAGTGTCTGGATCAGATGACGTGTATCAGTAGTATGATTTACAGGGACTGTTACAGTTATTCCTTCCATCGTAAGGTCCAGGCTATCACAGTAACTAGCAGTGTCTGGATCAGATGACGTGTATCAGTAGTATGATTTACAGGAACTGTTACAGTTATTCCTTCCATCGTATGGTCCAGGCTATCACAGTAACTAGCAGTGTCTGGATCAGATGACGTGTATCAGTAGTATGATTTACAGGAACTGTTACAGTTATTCCTTCCAACCTAAGGTCCAGGCTATCCCAGTAATTAGCAGCGTTAGGATCAGTTGCAATGTTGCGTACCTCTAGATTGTTTTGCTTAACCTGTATAAGCCCTTCTTCACAAAATGTGTATTCATCTCTAATATTTGTTTGTATACTTGTATTTGCTGAGCAGTGACACAATTGGGCTTCATGACTAGATGCATACATTATACCCAATGCACATAGTTTTTTTCTTTGTAGTTGTATTATTTACCATTTTCTTAGAAGTAGTGTCTTTAACTAGATTGTGTGTGCACTGGGTAGCTGGTTGAAAGGATGTCGTATCTACTCCACTATACATCGCATTTGTTATGTTGAGTCACACTGACTATCAATTATATGTCTTATTTCTGATCATATAATTAAACTCCATGACATCTTTTCTATGTTTTGCAACGTCTCTCGTGTTGGTACATTCAATATGTTGGCAAACAGTATTGGAAATGTCTGCATTCCTTTTGTTGAGGGAGCAGAGACATTCGCAATTAAGAAAAATAGTTCTCAATCCTTCGTTTCCAACACAAGTATTTAAAAGTTAGATCTGCGTCGCGTTATTTACTCAGACCGTATTTCTTCCACAACCTCTCCTTGACATTTCGTCATACAGTTGAAACATTCTTTATGGATATATGCATGTAAAATCTCTCTCTCTCTCTCTCTCTCTCTCTCTCTCTCTCTCTCTCTCTCTCTCTCTCTCTCTCTCTCTCTCTCTTCATGTTTGATTTCCCTTGGTAGAAAACTTTGACAGCTAGGATGGTGGAGAACTTGTTCTCTTGGAACACAGTATTCCAGATCTAAGCATTTGAATCCTGAAAACACTAAGCGATATGTGTTTTGTTCACCATATCTGTTGATGTGAATATATGAAAACAAGGTTCATGTCCGAAATTTGGTTTCCGATTTGAAACTAAATCATTTTATAAAGGCGATATTGTTTTGTACTTACTATCAAGTGATATTATACAATAATGTAGCTGTAAATTAGAGCTTGCTACTTGGTATGACAAATCAAGGTATATTATCTCCCCTTTGACCGGAATTGAGTGGTTGCAACGTTTGCTTTGTTTCTCTTTCTTTAAATAATGTACGCATTGCATTAAGTTCTATTCTGCAAAGTAAATGATTTAACATTGTTTGTAGTGGAAAGTAGCCACAATAATGATTTTGAGGCTTTTCCTTAACTTTTTATGCGTTTTGGGTAAATGTCGGTATTTATTTATGAATTAGACAACTTGAATACGGTTATATTACTTAAATTTACCAAGTAGTTTATGCGGTGATAAGTTATATCAGTGTCTGAATATAGCATAGAAACACGGACTTGCCTTGGCATCGCTAAGTTTTACACATAGTTCTCCACCGCCAGCTTACTTCTTATCTTGGGTCTCAGCTGTTTGTCAGCAGGTTTCCCATCTCCATCATCAATGACACTCGTATCAGAACTTTGCTTTTTTAAATTTGTGTTTTGTAACAGACCTCAAGTGGCTATGCCTTTTGCATTCATGCACATTTCATTCTCTTGTTGGGGGGAACATTACCAGGCTTGAATAAATTATTGTCAATTCTTCTCTTCACGCATTTTCTTCTTTAATTTTGATACTGCACTGATGACCATGAGTTAGAGCTTCGGTCTGTCATCTGGGAAGTCGCGGGTTCGAAACCCAGCCGAGTCATAACAAAAGCACAAATATTACAACTTCACTGATAGGAACTCATTATTAAGAGGTTAGTGTTAGGACTGGCCGGCCTGGTGTCAGAATAATGCGACTGTGTGGTAAATTAGGCTGCATGTCTGCTGCATGATGCCCCAGTACTAGACATCACTATAAACCGCCACACTGCAGACTTCGTAGCGATATGACCAACACATTGCTAAAGCTACGTGAAAAATCCAAATGACAAGCATATATTATTTACTTCTAAGTGAGTTTGCATTCTTTTTTATAGAATATCATCAAACCATTTCGCGGGGGATGTTCTCTTCTTTTAATGTGCTGTCGAAGTGACAAAGTTTTTAAAGTTATCGAGTTTCAAGAAATCTTTCGCTCCTCTTGCATTATTCCCTTAGCATTTTAAGCGAAAACCTCGAGTATATCATCTATATGTTCCATCAGTACGTTTTCAGCCCAATAATAGTTTGGGAAAACACACACACACACACATATATATAACAAAATATGTATTTGTATCCTCATTGAATTTTGCCACTGGTCATTGTTCTTAATAACCTAGACCAATCTAAGTGGTCATCGTCCAGTAGCGTGTTGATGTAACGTGAGTGCATATTGTTTAATTAACTATTCATACATATGAGTGTTTCTTATGTTCTTGTTGTCTTGTTTAACTATTTTAATCTGTGCGCAGCGGTATGGCAGAATGGATATCTTACATGACAGTATTTATAAACCGTTTAAAAAGTTTAACAATCCTATTATATATTCCTCTTCACGGTATACATTTAAGCGTCATCAAAAACTGACCGGAAATTCATTTATAATTGAACAGATTATATTCAAGAATTTGCAATGTTTTTTACCCCACAGACAACAAGGTAAGAATGCCTTCAAATTTATGACCAATATTTCCATTCTTGTGGGTCATTCAAAATCATGTATTTATATATTGAGCCACTATGACTGGCTTTATTCGAATTTTCTTTTCCGTGTATATTCTACTGTTCACAATTGTAGATTTACCTTTCAAATTTTTAAAGATTGTAAAATAGTATTATAAATTCATCTGAATACAAATTTGGAAATTTACTCTGAGCAAATTTCCAATACAGATTATCCTCATAATGTATTGTTTTAACAGTTTTTCTACAAGGACTGGTAATGCTCGTCTCTGCGTTATATAGAAATCATATAGAGTGGTGTATTGTTTTGTGTTATACAGAAAGATGTTTGTCCCGTCGTCAACATTTAGTTGATCACGTGACTTCAGTCCAGGACTCGTTCCTCTGATGAATGCCTTGTAATAAAGTCAAAAACTAAGAAGTAAACATATTAACGAAAAACTATATGTTCTTAGTTTCAATTTTTTTTATGCCAATGCTTACATTCAAAGACATAATGGATTGGCCATAGAATAAATTTTACAAGCATTTCGACAATCCGGTCTCTATGTATTTAATATGTTTACTTTATTCTTCTTTAACACCTTTGTTTAAGAAACATTTTCAAAACTTCTACCCTGTGCGTTAAAGCAATTGAATTTATTAAAACAAAATCCTACCACTGCAAAGTGTCATTGGAACGGGTATATTCCAAGAACCAGATGTCAATGTATTGATACAATATTTTGCCAGTCTCTCTCGCAGTGACTTAAACAGCAAACAACTAATATTTCATTAGCACCAACATTGCATCAGCTTTATCGAAAAGGGAACGCATAAGGTATGTCCCAATTGTCTGCAATATATTCATTAAAATATTAGTTTGTAATTATTTGTTGAACTTTTTTATTTTTGAATTCATACTTCCACTCTCTGTGAGTTAGGAAGGTTTGCCTGCATGTGTCTGGAATGCTATATGTCTCACATATTCGAAGGATTTCATGCATTACTGTTGATGCAAGTTTTGTGAATGTGTGAATTTAACGATCTTAAATGACATGTATAATGTTTACCTTGAATGGATTTTACTATATCCGGAAATGTTACGTCAAGGAATTTTTAGTATGCAGATAATGTGGTTCGGACAAGGAGTTAAATAAATTAATTCATTAATTCATTCGTGTAATTAATTAATTAAGCTGTGAATTCTTTTCAAGAAATTGGCGCTTCGAGAGCAAAATAATCCAGTTAGTGATTTATGGCCCACAAGGACACAGTACTAGAAACTAAAATGAGTAGTTATGTCGTGGCACCAATAACGAATCCTGATTGCTGCTAAAGAAAGATCATAATCTCATGGTAGTAGTGTTGGATATAGTTGGAAACATTGTTCAACGCCAGAAACGAGAAACCCTGGCAAACATTTACGTTGCATTTGTATTATTGTAAAGGAAACAATAGCGCCATATGTGTACCAATCAGGGGAAACAGAGAGCAGAGAGCCAAGTTACGGTTGATTACCGGAAGAAGCTTGAGAAATAGAGACGGCGAAAATGACCTGCCACCAATGTTGAATTTGACAGGACTGGAAGCAACCAAGTTATGCTGGCATGCTAAGCAATGAGTTCGATCATTCAATCAATGATGAATTGTGTCTTCTCTGTATAAAATAACGGCTAATTGCCTTCCTTATACCTTATATAGTTACATTTCTAAGAGAAAGTGTATCATTTAAAAGTAATATTCAATTTTCTTTTGTTTATGTACATACTTACATTTTTATATTTTATATATGTATGTTGGTTTCTTTTATTCCATATCTCTGCTAAGAATTATGTTATTTCATCCATTAATTGCTTATTTTAAGTTATTAATTACTCGATCCTTGCAATGGCACTATCGTCGATCATCTCAATAATCGAACTGTTATGTATAAAAATGATTCTGCTTCAAAGATGTATTCGCCATTTTTGGATTAGCTATCCATGCATATTCCTATTGGCAGGAACATATTGTTGCTGATATTATTTACTATGCATACATAATGATTTTTCGATGTTTAGGACATTAAATTATTACTATAACTAAACAAATATGTTGTTTAAATAATGCTGACTTAAAGTGTTTGACAGAAATGTTCAGGGAATTCATTTTGAAAGCTAATGAAATCATTGAATAATATACAAAATGGAGGTTAAACATAAATCAAAACATTTTACATGTGTACATTTTTTTCACTAATACAATTAATCTAACTTTCAAACTAATAAGTATTAACACTTATGCAAATAAAAGTTTAGCAAAGTTTGCTTTCTAATCAGTGTGCACATTCGGCGCTACAAAACTATATAGTCATGCAAAATCAATTACATTTTAAATCACAATATAATTATGTGTCGATTAGATTCTGATATTAATTACAGGCAGCGTAAATAGTCATGCTAAAACAATCGCATTTTGAATCAAAATATGAATATATGTTGATGAGTTTCAGATACTAAATACAGGCAGCGTATATAGTCATGTTAAATATATGACAATGTTTATCCGACAAAGCCTGCTATAATGACAAGATTGCATGCATTCTATCTGGATTAACCATCTTGAAACAACTTTCTTAGAACTATGAATATACCATATTGCAAATCGCATGATGTATACTGTCTTCATTAACCAGGATCCTTCTTCTTCTTCTTCTTCTTCTTCTTCTTCTTCTTCTTCTTCTTCTTATAAAAATTAATATTATTGTGTAACGTGTATAAACATAATATACACAAATCTCTCTCTCTCTCTCTCTCTCTCTCTCTCTCTCTCTCTCCTGAGTTCTCCTGGTATAACGGTACCAATTGTATAGCAATAGGCGGAGCTAATGGTGTAGGGAAGGTGTATTCAGAAATAAACTACACT
This sequence comes from Unio pictorum, assembly GCA_030141615.1. NCBI lineage: Eukaryota > Metazoa > Mollusca > Bivalvia > Unionida > Unionidae > Unio > Unio pictorum. Next base: position 790,707 of record JARLTB010000198.1, read on the forward strand.
AGCTGTGATTGGTGCATTGTTTAAGAGTTGTACTCTCTGTTAGGCTTTAAAAAAGGTAAGCCTTTTAGCAACATGTGAGATTATGTTAATTCATATTTAGATTATATTTTGCATTTTTATGATTTTGGTTAAAAATATGGTACATGTGCCTGAAAATGTTTTTTTTTTAACTAGATAACTCTTACCCAGGCCATGTCTAGATCTAGCAGAGTTATCTCTCTTAAATTCATTTGGATACCTGGTTTTGTCTTTGTCAACTTGACAATCTAACATTGGCCTCTGTGACAATGTATAACATGCATGCTAAGGTAGGATATAAAGTATATTTTATTTTACAAAGCAGTGGTATTGAGGTCTATGGCAAAACAATACCGTGATACCTTCCCCACCATTTATACTCGCCGCCATATATAGCCTCTCAACAACTGTTACCTTCATATTACGTTACTACGTACAGAGAATTACCCATATTACTTTCGTATTACGTTACTACGTATAGGGAATATCCGTATTATCTTCGTATTACGTTACTGCGTATAGAGAATATCCGTATTATCTTCGTATTACGTTAATACGTATAGGGAATAACCCGTATTACTTTCGTATTACGTTACTACGTATAGGGAATATCCGTATTATCTTCGTATTACGTTAATACGTATAGGGAATATCCCGTATTACCTTCGTATTACGTTACTACGTATAGGGAATATCCGTATTATCTTCGTATTACGTTAATACGTATAGGGAATATCCGTATTATCTTCGTATTACGTTAATACGTATAGGGAATATCCCGTATTACCTTCGTATTACGTTACTACGTATAGGGGATATCCCATATTACCTTCGTATTACGTTACTGCGTATAAGGAATATCCCATATTACTTTCGTATTACGTTACTGCTTATAGGGAATACCACATATTACCTTCGTATTACTTTATTACGTATAGGGAATATCCCATATTATTATTCGGCAAATGTAGTTATGTGAGAAACCTTGCCAGTAGCTTCTCGGGAGTCGCTAGTTCTTTCCGGGGGTTGTACCGCGTTCCTCCTCCACCAGTAATACTGGCCGCCATGTATAGCCTATCGCGTGCTTAAAAATGGCGTTAAATCCAACAACAACAACAACAGCAACAACAACATCCATGTGTCATGTATATAAGGTATCTGCATTTTATTGCATATGTGAAAGTAAATGAAGCAGATATCACCTTATTAACCGTATTACACTGCTACTCCCAGAATTACAATTTATTACTCTGTGACTTACAGTACTACAATTTATTACACTTTGACGTCCACTATGACACGTTCTTATACTGTGAGAGCAAGTTTTTTACGTTGTTACATTGTGACATCAAGTATTACACTTTGTTACACTGTGACATCAAGTATTACACGTTGTTACAATGTGTCATCAAGTAGTGCACATTATTATGACATGTATGCTAAGGTAGGATATAAAGTATATTTTATTTTATTCTACTTCCAGAATTACAATTTATTACTCTGAGACTTACAGTACTACAATTTATTACACTTTGACGTCCACTATTACACGTTGTTATACTCTGACAGCAAGTATTACACGTTGTTACACTGTGACATCAAGTATTACACGTTGTTATAATGTGACATCAAGTATTACACGTTATTAAGCTGTGACATTCGGTAAGATTTCCTCGTGTTGAGTCATTCGATAAATGTTTTGTTTCTTTTTCTAATTAAACATTTTGACATTATATGCTAATTAGAAAAACAAACATTTACGATTGTATCCTTTAGTTTATTTTGTTGTTTCTTTTACAATATTCTTATACAATAACATAAAACATATATTTTTGTTTTCTGTTTGTTGTTTTCTACTGTATTAGTGTTGCTCCGATTATATCTTTGAGAAGTGAACAAACAATGATAATCCAACGCTCTTCAGATATAGTGTAAAACTTTGCACACGTTAACATTGAGTAGTCATTGCTTGGTTTATTTCTACCTTTATTTGTTCTGTTTTTAATTTACTTATTTGTTTATTTATTTATTATTACTGAATCTCTATGAAGAATAATCGATTAAAATGATTGTAGGAAATATGAATAAAAATAATTTTCGATCAAAATACGTTATTTTTCTTAATCATAAAATATATTGACATATAAGTTATCTAACAGATTATTTTACCCACAATCAATCGTAAATTTGATAGCGAAATGTAGACTAATGATTACCAGAATTGAAGACATAAAAAAATATGACTGCAATGGCACTCCAAATGGCAACAGCAGCGCCAATTGCAATGATGACGTTGCTGAAGTCACTTTTGTTGCCGTTTCTGTTATTGTCGCTATATTTGACCGTAATGTTGCTCTCTTTATTGTTGCTTTCTTTACAGTTGACTATGATGTTGCTTTCTTTGTTGTTGTCGCTATAGCTGGCCGTGGTATTGATCTTTCTATTGTTTTCGCTATAGTTGACTGTGAAGTTGCTGTCTTTGTTGTCGTTATTGTTGGATGTGGTGCTGATGTCCTTGCTGCTGTCGCAATAGTTGCCTGTAGTGTTGGCGCTTTTATTGTTGTTGCTATAGTTCGCAGTTGTGTTGCTTGTCTTTGTCATTGGTGTCACTGGTGGAGATTGCGTCGGGGCTGTAGTAGTGAACTTACAAGTCGCACAGCATTAATTTGGGTCGGTATAAAACGGGGATAGAACATCAATGCAGTTAGCAACCTTGTTTCCATACTCACATCATCTTGGTCAATATACTATATATATATATATATATATATATATATATATATATATATATAGCATGTACGCTCTATCAATGATAAGGTGTATGCACTTTTTTTTGAGGCCAATGAGACTTGCCCAGTTTAATTTAATGAAATGTTTGTTCAACGTGTGTATCCTTGATACAGCGTACAAATTATATATATATATATATATATATATATATATATATATATATATATATATATATATATATATATATATATATATATATACAGAGAGAGAGAGAGAGAGACCTATATAGTTATACAGGAAATACTGAAACCTTGTCCCTATGTAACTGATATAATTGATGTTGAAGTTTGTCAGGAATTATCTTTCTACTTGCAAATATTAACTCGTTTCATCTCCATTTATCTCAAAAATCATTTATCGAAGTTTCTGAAAGTATTTCTCTTGTTCTTTTACACTGAATTTTATCCTACTGTAATCTGACTAATTTCTTAAACTCGCCTAATTCTGGTTCGAGCGATGTATTAGCAGTATCAATTTTTTCATAATAATGTACAAAATCCTTCAACCATTCGTTGGGAGATTTTCCAACAAATGGCGGAGGTTGACCATGATCGCCACACATTATCAAGCTGTATTTTTCAATAATAGCCAGTGAAGAAACATTTTTAATATCTCCAGCGACACTGTGCATATTTCATCCCAAATTAGTATTCCGGGTATATATTTCTCTCCCATTCGATCAGGAGTCCATGAGGCTCCTTCACACCGAAATAAGCTATTATACGTACATGATTTGACACCTTATTCTTTCATTTCTCGTGAGCGTCTATGTGCAGGAGTTAAGACAATTAAATCTGAATTCTGTCTAAATAATTCAATAACATGAGTTGTCTTTTCGCATTCGCCTGGTCCGTTCAAAATAAACAGTCTTATGTCAACATACTGGATCTGATATATATATATATATATATATATATATATATATATATATATATATATATATATATATATATATATATATATATATATATAATGTTACGTATATTTGATATAAGTCATTTATATTTACTTTTATTGTTTGTTTGTTAGATTTAAATTTGGCATTTTAAGTTTTAAGATTCGTTCATTGAAAGGGGGCGGGGGTGACCTGTACTTTACAGAGTGAACACCAGGTGTTGACCTCATTTCTGACCTGGTTTCAGAGTTGTAAACAATCTTTTAAAATAATTGGTTGGTTCCAAGGACATTTGTGGAGTATTAGATAAACATCTTTCTATTTTAGTTGGGTCATACGCTGGGTACGTGAGTTTTTGAACGTAAAATTGTTCTGAAAGGATCTAGAAGATAACTTGACCCCTTGATTACGTAAAAACAGCTATATAAATTTTGTTTTGGAGCGAGCTATTCAGTAGAAAATTAGACTGTTAGAATATTAAGTTGTGTCTTTTTGAGTTATTATAAATTACCTTGTACTGGAAATTGTGTCAATTCGTTTGGATCAAGAGGAATTATTTTGTTATTTATCTGGAAAAGAATTGTGCTCATAGAGATTTTTATTAACAAGAACTGACTTTATCAAGTGACATCGTCTTTCATATTGGATACCTCGCTGGAATTCGAACTTAGAAATATTTGGACATTTTATTACCAGGACGTTTGCAATTTCTATGTCGCTATATATGATCGATAAGTATTCGCGATTTCAACATCTGCGAATTTAGAATAATCATATAACATTTCTTGTTCTTGGAATATGAGTCACTGATTCTGTATACTTGCTATGGATATCAAATTAATCCGTTGCAACTCTAACTGCGGTGTCAGGGAGTCTTTTTATCATTGATAGCAATTTTATAGAAACCTATGAGAGCATAAACGATCTTAGATGTATATACTCTGGAGAGACGTCATTGACATAGCTAGCAATTGTACCTAACTTTTTTCCCATCAGACAAGTAAGCATTTGCTCAACTGACAAATATATCCCTGCGATTATACAATCGTATTTAGTATCATCTAAAAATTAATCGTGCTTAATCTCAGTTATGACCATAAACACCACCTTTGGTAAATCTACCGATTATTCCTCTACCGATATCTTTTACGGTTTTATCACTGATTTCACGTCTACATTCAAAAATCTCCTTAGATTGTTTAACAATATAATCTTCGACAAGATCAGGAAAATTTTCTTTGTAATCGTTAATAATCTTATCAAAACTAAGATCCGGCTATGGTAACAAAACTTAAGTCTGAGCGTGATACGATATAATTGCCTCGCTTTCAATCAGCGATATCAATATTTTACAATCAATCATATACCATAATAAACTTTCGGTACCCCGTATCTTTCAGAGAAATGTCTAAAAAACCAAATATAACAAACTGGATGGATTCCCTTAGCAAATTCAAATGATATAACACAAGCGAATTCGATTGGATCAACTCGTGTAGTGGTCCATGTATTAATACTCGTGTCATCTTCTGCGTGTGATATCCAAATCACTTATAATACCTATGACACTCATCAAATCCCAGAAGACTTCAAGGATAACAAGCGACCATATCAGCCTAGATAACATCTTTATAATGATCCTTATGTACGACATATTTCGTATTAGGTCTTAAAAATTAATCAAACTAACGACCTGGTCCGTCGTTTCAGAACTTTGAAATAACCATACTGACATCCGATCATTTTTACTGAAGACATAAATAAAATCAAACATGTTTCCTTGGTAAAATCTTACAGTTCGATCTCGATGAAATATTGTTACTCCGTTAGTCCACGCGTGGGCGTTTTGATCAATGATATTTACTGAAGCTTCTTTTAACAAAGTGAGAATAATAGTCGCGGTCGCACAGGAAAATACTCTAAAATTGCGAGACTTATTAAATTCATCACAGAAACTGGTGTAGAAAAAATTTCAGTTAATGACCTCGACTGGAAAGTATTTCGGTATTAACCCACGCGGTTCAGTATGCTGCAGATAATATTACTAAATCAGCTTTTTCATATAAGTACTACCGATGGAATTCATTATCGTATGTTTATACAGTCAACGGTGATAACTCTACCGCGGATGTGTAAAAGTTAATATACTTCCCTCCCTTGACTTCAAAAATTGCACGTCATTTCCCATTATATATTTTCCAGATTTAAAAAAGCTGATTTGTTAAGCAGAACTAAATTCAAGTTTGTTTTTTTTTTAATACAAAAGTAACCATTGTATTCAAAAATAGTTGTATTATTTAAAAGTTACTATATTATGCAAAAGTAACTATATACTAATTTCCGAAACATATACGTGTCAGATTAGAACTATAGCACATACGTAGCGTAGTGGATTCATGTACTGGGATCAGTGGTTAGAATCTCATAACAAGTATATTACCGACGGTACAGATAAGAAGGTTTATCTATGTAAGTGGCTACGCCAGCCGGAAAGTGTTTTAATTATACCTCTCCCACCACGTTCAGACAACGTGGTGAGTGCGTTTTGTACGATCACCTGAGTTTAATCGTGCGGGGGAGGGGGGTGGATACGGGGTGATATACATGAAATTGAAAGACATAGACAACATTCTAACATAGAAAATTCGCTGGAAAAGACGTCCCCGAATAAACAGAAACGTGGATGTATATGCTCTAAATCACACTGAAGTGGAAAAGTACAGGAACATTCAGAAAGAATGGCCGGCCATAACAAACGGTCATAGGGTGCCGAAAAAGAAAAAAGTCTCAAAAAGACAAAAAGACAAATATTTCAAAAAGACACAAAAAGACCCTATGAACGGAGGATATTATACAGCTGCGGTGTTTTTTTCTGTATGCAGCGAATATGTTATGGAAGTTTTCATTAATAATATCTTTGGTGGACGTATTTTTGTTCGTCTGCGTTATACCCGGGAAATTTAAAATGTGGTAGTTCAGATTCAGTTCTCTTGATGTGTCTAAAAATAAAATTGTTTATTATCGACTCCTCCTCCTTGATTAATTATTACCTCGATTACTCGCCGGTTTATATATATCATATCAGATACAATCTGGTTTAATATTTTTATTTGTTTAATAATTTCGCTGCGTGAACTTGCTATGTAAAAAAAATGTTCTTGGAACTTTGCTGAAGTTTACTACTTGTCGCTTATGTTCTTGATTAATAATTTTAAAATATTCCATAACATCACTTAGGTGAAAAATGACAGTTATAGTTACTCCTCTATCGAGCTCCGTATGTATACAATGCCACCATATATATTCATCACTAATGAAAAAATAACTACCCAATCTTATTTAATATGGCAAGTCAGTGATCTTTGCATGATGATGAAAAATCACATCTATAGTTACTCCTATATCGGGCTCAGTGCGTATAAAATGCCACCACACATAGTCATCACTGATGAAAAAATAACAACCCAATCTTATTTGTTATGGCATAACAGCGATGTTTATATGATGGGTTAATTTCATGATATGATTGTCTATCCGTGATGAAATCAGATTTTTTGGTTCCGGTGGTGGTGGTGGTGCCTCTGGGTTAACTTCAGGCCATCCTATCAATGTAAGTATCGATGATTGATAAATATCCATGACATAGTCCTGCTAATTTATTTCTATCGCGGCTGACAAAGTTGGCTCGTGAAATATTATATCTTTTTTATTCTTTACTTGTAATATATTTAATCCTATCCTGAAATTCGTCATTGATATCTTCGATATCATAGCTTCTTAATGAAATAAAACAACCTGCCAATCGGGTTTTCCATCTGGTTCATTCTTATTTGCAAATACCAATGAATTATTTTGACCGTTGACCGGCTAATGATTTTGACGTAATATTTTGCCAACTGTAATATATTCGTAATTAAGCAAGTGCAGTGTCTTTTCTGGGAATAGCAGTTGGAACCTTCAAGCTGAATTCAGGTTTGGATGAGGTTATGGAGATCATCGTTGGCTTTCGTGAGCTTGTATAATTCGTCGTTGATTAGTGTTTTTTTACACTCTCTCGGAGCGATATTCCTTTAGTAGGATTTTGTCTGGAGAATTAATCTCACCTGTTGTCAGTGACATATTGTACTGACAACCTGTGATCTGATTATGTTTTAATGTTATTGTAGTTCCACATGTTTATCTGAATCTGATTGTAGCTTTTTAATCTGAACAGGAGTCAGCGTAACATTTATATGATCATAGGATATTTATAATAATACGAGTGACTTACTTGTCGTATAAATTTTCCGATGGTTCATCAACGACTCTCATTCGTACACCAGCACCTTCAAGTAATATCGCATTGTCACTGAGTATAACAGCGACTACTCTGTACTCAGGGATAGAGGCTGGAGCACCTGGACACGTTACACGCGCTAGGAAGTGTATTTCAACAATAACCTGTCTGGTTAAATCAAGATGTTCCAACGAAAATGAATAAATCGGATTTTTAAAATCTAATTGTAATATTTGCATACCAGTATCTACATTCTTGTCACGTCCCACAAATGTCAGCAAACGATGATATGGGCTTGCTATTTGGGTTTGTCCAAAATTAAGCAAATTATCTTAGAATGATTCTTGTTGGCCGTTTATTCTTAATGTCACTTTAGAAACACAGAGTTTGTCAAATATCACGTGACTCAGCTCTTGAGAACTTAACCGTGTTCAATCTTGTAGCGCAACACATATATATGAAGTGGTGCAGAAACACCAGGTTGTGATGTCATATGCCATGAAAATATACCATTAACAGAACTCTGCATACGATCTTTTGTTGTTGTAAACCATGATGGTAATTATTTACCACCTGTATCCATAAATGACAATAATGTATCCTCGGCAGCGATTGCTGTAATCATTACTGGCATAAACAATGAGAGCTTTATTGTACTTACTTTACCATTGGCAACATCGGCACCTTACCAGATTGCATCATTATCATCGGCTTTTCTTACAAGGACTACTGAATGTTATCTCAATAGATAACCTTTCTAACATTTCTACAAAAACCAAATATATGTGACAGTGGAAATGCACATGAACATGTTATAAATGGTCCTTGCTAAATTGCTGCACGGGTTACAAATCCTCAGTTGTAAGTACCACTATCACCTATTGTAATATCAAAAGCGTCAGCTGGTCTTGCGTCATGATCAAAACCGTGATGCAGTAGCTTGCTGTGTCCGTAATTTGACGTGCTGAACATGATCAGCATTATCAGTCATATCTTTCGCAAACACCATAGATAGACCCGCTGATCTTGTATAATCATCAGAGTATCTCGCCAAACCAAATATTGTTGTGGCAACGTCAACATCCTTCTGAATAGATTCAATCTCTCTTCCATCAATTATATATGTAGCGCTACTAAACAGCGCCACAATATCATTGTTTACAAACTCAACTCGGGCATTCTCTGCACATGGTGCAACATTTTGTTACAAGTTGTCCTTATACTTCAATAAATGCATCAGCGGATAGGAAATATCTACTGGTATCAAGAACTTGTATTTAATTTCTTGTTCTTTACTTGTATTGCGTTATAAGCATATGATTCATTTTTGAGAACCGGTGCGTCTATATCAAATATTGTGTCAGATGAATGTTTGAACATTGTATTATATATTTATAGATCTAAATCGCGATCTCGCTGACCTTGTCAAACAGCTTACTCTTATTAAATGTGCAGTAATATTTATTTGCACTTCATCAGATCATTCATTCATTAATTCTACTAATTTTTCATACGCGTTTCGGTTTATTATTTTACTGACATACGCGGACATAATTTCCGTAGATGCCAGTTTCATTGGCAGCTGTTTTCATCGTATTAATCGTGTTAGTCTTTCCTTGACTGCGGAAAACGCATTACCGGCACTATTACCAAAAGTACCAGGAGCGTTTTCACCAATAACATTTATAGTTTTCATCGATAATTGTTTTGCTATTGGTGCTAATTTGGGAGCCATTCTTGCAAATAACCCTTAAATAACATTACCAAGACTATTGCGGTAAATACATTTTATAAACAGGTAATCTCGAGAATTTACTACTCTGACCATGATTGGTTAATGATGGTGGTGTTTATGTATTATCATATCATTTTTTTTATCGTTATAAATAATCAGAACTAGTCTCTCTCTCTCTAGTCACTGTGATAACCATCAACGAGTCAATGAGTAAATTCCCGGTATACGCCGATATCAATGATACCCCTTTTTGAAATAATCGTCGACGAATGTCAGCAGCTTCATTAATTAGTTTTGGTGAGTTATTTCCAACCCGCGCTCCTCCTGTGATAACCTCTAATCGTGCTATGTCAGATAGAATATTATTAGGAGAGGTAAGAAGACCAATTCCTCTTGATATAGTCAAGGAGGAAAATCCGCTACCAGTAGCACTAGGCGCATCATGAAATTCTTCTTTCTCCTTTCTAGAAGAATTTTACTTTTCTGTTGCATTGTAGGAAGTTCATTTGGCGGTGAAATAAGTTTAGATTGCGAGCAGCGTTGTTGCTCAATCTGAACAACTTTGTTAAATTCTTTTATTTTATTTATGATGACATACATATTAGATCTTTAAATGAAAAACCTTTTTTTTGCCCATATTGTATTAGATATATCCGCCTATACCATTGATCTTTATCTACAGATTTAGTATGTTCAGGGTTTAAGCATCTTCCTTTATGATCAAAACCTGCAAACACAAAACTAGCTAGATTAGTCAGATTATATTTTTTTAAAAATCGTATTAATCGTCTAATTAGTAACCGCTTCATTTATTGTAACATGTCCCGACTTTTTTCTTTTGATGTTTCTTCTCCGGTAAGGTCAGCAGCTGCCGCTCGTGTTTGTGAATGTGCGGCAGTTATATCAGTTGAAAGATCTAGCAAAATATTTTTTTATTTGTTTAGTTCTTATTGCTATTTTTGCAGTTTGCTCGACAGTTTGTTTTCACACCGGAATAGGATCCTCCTTAATGGCAGTTGTAACTGTTCCAGTAGCTTTTGCGCCAGGTTAGAAAAATTGTTCAGCACCTTCTGCAAAATTAACATGAGATTATTTTCATTCTTGTAATTTTTTCCTTATAGTATCATGGATTATTATAAATTTCTGAATCGCCGCTAGTCTGTTTAGTGCTCATCTAGTTGTTAACGATTCGACAACCATATTATTTGTAATATGATATGATTTAATTCAAAGCAGCAGAGGTGGTGTCATCTTGATTAGACATCATATGGGTAAACACACGCGCATAATAATGGTTTTTTTTATTTAAAAAAAACGGAAAACAACAACAAAAAAACATCCCAACAAAAACAAAACAGTAACAGAATTAACTAACCCGTAAGACAAGCTTTCATTTGATTAGAGGCTTTTGCTTGCGTTTTTTTTACGTTATTTTTTTTCGTTTTCGTAGGTAGTGTTAATTCACTAAATAGATGCGTCTAAATATTGGTCCTTTCTCCACCTCTAGTCCTTTGCAAGTCTCATATATAATTACATAACACATGAAAGCGTTGGTCTATAAGTCAGCAAGTCTCATATATAATTATATAACACATGAAAGCGTTGGTCCATAAGTCAGCAAGTCTCATCTAATTATATAACACATGAAAGCGTTGGTTTATATGTCAGCAAGTCTCATCTAATTATAAAACACATGAAAGCGTTGGTCCATAAGTCAGTAAGTCTCATATATAATTATATAACACACGAAAGAGTTGGTCCATAAGTCAGTAAGTCTCATATATAATTATATAACACACGAAAGCGTTTGTCCATACGTCAGCAAGTCTCATATATAATTATATAACACACGAAAGCGCTGGTCCATAAGTCAGTAAGTCTCATATATAATTATATAACACATGAAAGCGTTATTCCATACGTCAGCAAGTCTCATATATAATTATATAACACATGGAAGCGTTGGTCCATAAGTCAGCAAGTCTCATATATAATTATATAACACATGAAAGCGTTGGTCCATAAGTCAGCAAGTCTCATATATAATTATATAACACATGAAAGCGTTGGTACATACGTCAGCAAGTGTCATATATAATTATATAACACATGAAAGCGTTGGTCCATAAGTCAGTAAGTCTCATATATAATTATATAACACACGAAAACGTTGGTCCATAAGTCAGCAAGTCTCATATATAATTATATAACACATGAAAGCGTTGGTCCATAAGTCAGCAAGTCTCATGTATAATTATATAACACACGAAAGCGTTGGTCCATAAGTCAGCAAGTCTCATATATAATTATATAACAAATGAAAGCGTTGGTCCATAAGTCAGCAAGTGTCATATATAATTATATAACATATGAAAGCGTTGGTCTATAAGTCAGCAAGTCTCATATAAAATTATATAACACATGAACGCGTTGGTCTATAAGTCAGCAAGTCTCATATATAATTATATAACACATGAACGCGTTGGTCCATAAGTCAGCAAGTCTCATATATAATTATATAACACATGAAAGCGTTGGTCCATAAGTCAGCACGTCTCATATATAATTATCTAACACATGAAAGCGTTGGTCCATAAGTCAGCAGGTCTCATATATAATAATATAACACATGAAAGCGTTGGTACATAAGACAGCAAGTCTCATATATAATTATATAACACATGAAAGCGTTGGTCCATAAGTCAGCAGGTCTCATATATAATTATATAACAAATGAAAGCGTTGGTCTATAAGTCAGCAAGTCTCATATATAATTATATAACACATGAAAGCGTTGGTCCATAAGTCAGCAAGTCTCATATATAATTATATAACAGATGAAAGCGTTGGTCCATAAGTCAGCAAGTCTCATATATAATTATATAACACATGAAAGCGTTGGTCCATAAGTCAGCAGGTCTCATATATAATTATATAACACATGAAAGCGTTGGTCCATAAGTCAGCAAGTCTCATATATAATTATATAACACATGAAAGCGTTGGTCCACAAGTCAGCAGGTCTCATATATAATAATATAACACATGAAAGCGTTGGTCCATAAGTCAGCAAGTCTCATATATAATTATTTAACACATGAAAGCGTTGGTCCATAAGTCAGCAGGTCTCATATATAATAATATAACACATGAAAGCGTTGGTCCATAAGTCAGCAAGTCTCATATATAATTATATAACTCATGAAAGCGTTGGTCCATAAGTCAGCAGGTCTCATATATAACTATATAACACATGAAAGCGTTGGTCCATAAGTCAGCAAGTCTCATATATAATTATATAACACGTGAAAGCGTTGGTCTATAAGTCAGCAAGTCTCATATATAATTATATAACACATGAACGCGTTGGTCCTTAAGTCAGCAGGTCTCATATATAATTATATAACAAATGAAAGCGTTGGTCCATAAGTCAGCAAGTCTGATATATAATTATATAACACACGAAAGCGTTGGTCCATAAGTCAGCAGGTCTCATATATAATTATATAACACATGAAAGCGTTGGTCCATAAGTCAGCAAGTCTCATATATAATTATATAACACATGAAAGCGTTGGTCCATAAGTCAGCAGGTCTCATATATAATAATATAACACATGAAAGCGTTGGTCCATAAGTCAGCAAGTCTCATATATAATTATATAACACATGAAAGCGTTGGTCCATAAGTCAGCAGGTCTCATATATAATTATATAACACATGAAAGCGTTGGTCCATAAGTCAGCAAGTCTCATATATAATTACATAACACATGAATGCGTTGGTCCATAAGTCAGCAGGTCTCATATATAATAATATAACACATGAAAGCGTTGGTCCATAAGTCAGCAAGTCTCATATATAATTATATAACACATGAAAGCGTTGGTCCATAAGTCAGCAGGTCTCATATATAATAATATAACACATGAAAGCGTTGGTCCATAAGTCAGCAAGTCTCATATATAATTACATAACACATGAAAGCGTTGGTCCATAAGTCAGCAGGTCGTTCTTGAAATATTATAAGACTAGAATGTGGTTGCCAATGAGTCATCAAGTCTCATATAATTGCAATATAATAGAAGACCTCGTTGCAGTGATAATGATTCAGCTATGCTTCACATATGTACTTTCACTGCACAGTACCCAGTGTACATTTTCATCATTTTCATTAAATCTGTTGTTCAACCTGAGTATTTGTGTTGTAGGCGCGATACTTACCATAGAAGAAAACTATTTACGCATGAAAACTGACTTGAGATTACAATTTGTTTTGTCAGGAAGAATAATTACCATATGAGATTTTGACATGATTGTGTCATGAAGAATGACCACCATATGAGATCGTGACATGGTTATGCGATCAACAAGTATTATCATATGATATTTTGACATGGTTATGACACGAAACATGATTTCCATATGAGAATGTTTCATGGTTATGCTCTGTATAATAAACACATATAGATATACCATTCTTTTGGAAATAAATGATTATCTAGCTTTTGATTATGGAACGTTACAGTAATACAAAGATTAGTATATTTATGTATCTTAAGCAAGTTGAAGTGTTATATATTTAATTATTTTCCTATAAAAGCGGAGAATTATATATTTAAGAAGACTCGTTTACAAGTACGAAGAGTCATACATTTAATTAGACTCCTATACAGGTGGAAGAGTTATATAATTAAGTAAACTCCTTTACAAGTACGAACAGTTATACATTTAATTATATTCCTATACAGGTGGAAGAGTTATATATTTAAATAAATTCCTATAGAATAAGCGTGGAAAGAGTTAAATATTTAATTAGGTTCCTCTATAAGTGGAAGAGTCATACATTTAATTAAATTCCTATACAAGTGGAAGAGTTATATAGTTAATTAAATTCCTATACAGGTGGAAGAGTTATACATTTAATTTGATCCCTATACAAGTGGAAAGAGTTATATATTTAAGTAGATTCCTCTACAAGTGGAAGAGTCATACATTTAATTAGATTCCAATACAAGTGGAAGGGTTATAAATTTAAATAGATGCCTATACAAGTTGAAGAGTTATATATTTAATTAGATTCCTATACAGGTGGAATATTTATATATTTAAGTAGATTCCAATACAAGTGGATCTAGTTATATATTTTATTAGATTCCTATACAATACAAGTGGAAGAGTTATATATTTTATTAGATTCCTATACAGGTGGAAGAGGTATATATTTAATTAGATTTCTATACAAGTCGCAGGTTCAATAACCATCCAAGTTAACTCGGCTTGGCTGCTTCTGTTTGTCACAGGGAAGAACAATGAGGTATAATTTCCTTGCCAATAATTTCCCACAAATGTTGTTCAATGCAACACAACTAAGAGACAAATAGATCACTTTCCTTGCCTACACAGTTTGGATGGTCAAAGTTTAAAGATTCATAAGTATCACTCATCATATATATGTATACACTGGCCTGAACAATACAGTATACGGTGTGTGTTTGTGTGCCTGTGTGCGTGCCTGTTTGTATGGCTATATATATATGTGTGTGTGTGTGTGTGTGTGTGTGTGTGTGTTTAAACTCTACTTTGATCACATTCCACATAAAATATTTTGATATAGGAAATTAATTTCAATAAATAGTGTTTAAATACCAAAGCTATGCTGGCGAAGTTATTAGTTTCCATCTGCATGGGAATCTTGATATCGTAATGGAAATAGAGTCTTTTGTGCGACGAACATCGTACTGGCATATTTCCCCCTGAGTTATCTGTAGGGGAGGGGTTAATTTATAGTGCCTAACGTCATGCTGGCATAGTTACCGATGTCTTCTCTGTAGGGGAGGGTTGAATGTATGTGTACAACGTGCTAAGGGCATTGATCACACTTTGATCTCTGTAACTCGTAGTGGAAATTATGCATTTTATGAGTCCAATGTCATATTAGGTTCGTTCTCAAATTATCTAAGTAGGGGAGTATTTCAAATATTATTTTGAACTATATCTTTCTTGTGTCCAGTGTAAGAATAAATTCACAAAAGACAAAATAACAATACAATCTTTTTGCATTGTACCATTCAAGCGGGTTTCTTTTGTTTCAAATAATGTTTAGCTCAACAAAAAAGACAATAGGCCATATATAAATGATACAATATGTTAAATGTTAGATAATAAACAGATGAGTTTATGATCTACATTACAAATCTTATTACAAACCCCCTAGAGCTTTAAATAAACTTCAGTGAGGGGAAGTATAAGTTAATGTTTTATACACTTTATGGCGGTGTGTAAACTGCTATGACTCTGTCCGTCTCTCAGATCCATCTGTCAATCTTTCATGACCATCTGTCCATCTGTCATGTCCAACTGTCCCTCCACCTTTTCCGTTTCTGCTCGATAACTTTTGTTTTCCATCATCTGCTGCTTCTAGACTCTGTGGATGACTTGCACTCGTGGTAAAGAAGAACCAAAGTTTGGATTAAAATATAAAATAGCACGGTCGCTTAGTCTAAGATAAGTAAACTGATTTCTGCACAATACCATTAGTTCTGTATCACATACCCAAGCTGAACTTCTTGTATAGAGTGAAGAGATAACATGGAAAGATCAATCTCATAGTCAGGAGACCAAACGTGTTACTATCGCTGGTAGAAGGAAAATGGTCTCCGTAGAAAAACATGTGGTCTGTATCACATAACTAGACAAATCTGTATGTATGCCTTACACTTGAGTATGTAAGAAATATATCGATTTGGGAATCAAATAATGAAAGGGGATGAGCGCTAACAATAGTACTTGATTAAGCATATTCAAGAAAGTTTTAAATGACATGCAAGATGAGAAAGAAATAGTCATCAAATTTGCGGTGAAAGGTCAGATGTGAATTTCACATTGACTGAAAGAAAGAAAAGTTTTGTTTTTGCACAACAAATTTACTTCTGGGGTTCGTACATAATACATGGAATAATCCTGTTGACACTGGTGTGGAAAGGTCAATGGTCAAGTCGATGTGACTCAAATACAATAGTAGTATATGGGGGCACTATAGCCTCAATGGAAAATCCAGTCAAAAACAGCTTGGGGCACTATAGCCTCAAGATTTATAGCCTCAAGGGAAAATCCAGTCAAAAACAGCTTGGGGCACTATAACCTCAAAACAGCTTGGGGCACTATAGCCTCAAGGGGAATTTAACATAGTGGGTCTGTATAGCGTCAAGGGAAATTGAACATAGTGGGTCTATATAGCCTCAAGGGAAATATAACATGGGGAATATGATGGGTATTGGGGACTGTAGAGGGACAAGGGAAAAAAAAGGGCGGCAATGAAAGCTACTATCTTTTCGAGACCTATGAGTGGCCCTGAAAAGGGCCTTTGGATACTTCTTCTTTTATTTTCTGCCTTTGTTCCACCACCTTTTGATTTTACCAATAATTCCCTTCTTCTTCTTTTCTTCCTCGGGAATCCAGTCAGGATGTCCCATAGCTCTAAACTTCTCTTGTATCTTGATCCAATTGTTATTTAATCTTTCAAAGTCCTCTTTCTTTTTTTGGTTTTCATTGTCCTTTCTTTCCTTTCTCTCCTTACTCCAGTTATCTTTTATCTTCTTCACTTCTTCTAATAGTTCCTTTCTCATCAGTTCTTCAGCTTTCTTGAGCGGGTTCAAACCCTTTTGGACATGGGGGTACTCTGTCAAGATATTATCCAAAAAACACTTGACGTTTTCGACAATATCTATTACTTGCTTCAATGTCCCCACTCTAACATAGGGTGGATTAATGCAGCCTCGTAACTTTTTGGCTTCTTCTTCTAGCATTCCTCCTAAGAGCTCCCTGGCTATTTTCAGTCTTTTTGCAAAGTCCAAACTCTTCGCAATCTTCCATTTATGATGTAGTTTTTCCACTTCATATTCCCCGTCTAATATCCAGAAATAGCTGTGTCTTAAATTGTTGAATAAACTTGATGCTTTTGCCATCTTCTATGGTTATTCCGTGGAATGGTTCTAATGTCAGTCACTTTGAGTATATATATCTTAAGCACGGACGTGAAAGTAAACACCCCCCTACATTCACTTGTCATATTAGATACTATTCACAAATCCTATTATATACTATCTAAAATCACACTATATACTAACCACACACACGGGGAAGCAGCCAAACACACCCTATTATTTACTATCCAAAATCACACTATATACTAACCACACACACGGGGAAGCAGCCAAAACAAACCATACTATATACTATCCAAAATCACACCCTATACTAACCACACACACGGGGAAGCAGCCAAAACAAACCATACTATATACTATCCAAAATCACACCCTATACTAACCACACACACGGGGAAGCAGCCAAACACACCCTATTATTTACTATCCAAAATCACACTATATACTAACCACACACACGGGGAAGCAGCCAAAACACACCCTATCATTTACTATCCAAAATCACACCCTATACTAACCACACACACGGGGAAGCAGCCAAAACAAACCATACTATATACTATCCAAAATCACACCATATGCCATCTAAATAGAGTCAGTGTTTATAATCACACTACTCCTCTCTCACACCCATTGGCAATTGACATAGTAATTCTTTTCTTGTTATTTGGGTAGCCCTGAGAAGGGCTGTTTTTTAAACTTCAAATTACACCTGGCTAATGCTGGCATCTCCCAGGTCTAGCCCCACACACACATCTCCTACTCCAATCATTCTCCCAATTCACTCTTGTGATTGGGAGCGCAGAGGGAGAATGAGTGGCTTCACTATCCCAATCTTCTGTTTGAGGGATAGTGAAAGTCTCTTCATTTCTGCCTCTATTCCGCAACCGTGGATGAGGCTGTGGTTGTTGCGGCTGAGGCAGTGGGGGCTGCGCCTGTAGTGGACGAACTGGTTCTGGTGAAGGTGTCCTCACTATAGGCTTGACTTCACTAGTTTGCCTCATCATGCGGTGAGGCAAAATTGACATTTTCATTTCCTTCTCCTCTTCTTTCTTTTTTCTCTCCTCCTCTTCTTTAATTCTGGTCTCTTCTTCTTCGGCCTCCATTGCCAGTTCGTCCAGGAGACGTCTAGCATTCTCCAGATGCATTTGAAGTTCTCTTAATTTCTGTACTCTATTCATCTTTGGTGTTGATGCGCCAACGATGGGTAGCCAGACTGACCTGACCTGACATGAGTTTTTTATAGTAGCAACCGATCACTAGGATCATTTGTGCTACTTTTATAGGTGCCATGACGGCACCCATTTAGGTGGGAGGGGTGTTACTCCCTCCCTTAAAAGTGCTTAATTGCACTATAAATTAAGGCGTTCCCCTGAATTACTAAAAAGTAACTATCAGGGGAAATGAAAGCCTATATTTGGGGTGGGTAGGAATAGTACCCACACACACCCACCCCTATCATCCAATCGAGCAGTTGAAAGGTAGCGAGGGGAAATGTTTCCTCATTTCGCTAGTAATTTTGTGAGCGGAGACGGCAAAGGCGGCAGGGGTCCAGGTCCAGGAGGCGCGGGCGACACAGCAGCACACACCAGGGCACGCAAAGAGACAGACAGCAAGGCCACAGACGCAGCATACACCTGAAACAAAAGAGCCCTACCCAAGTCAAATTCAGTCCAGTTTTACTAATGGACAGCATAACATCCAATAATGTGTTAGCCACCTGTGCAATTAACCAAATAACAGAGTTAAAGAATTATTTATTTATCATCCTACTGTTCAAAAATTTCTAGTACATAGTGTACATAAATTAAGTCCCTAACAAATTTGAAGTTAATATGCCTGTGCGGCATTTAAAAGTGTAGTCAATGGTAGTTTGTTTTGGTTATAAGTTTGTATGGAGGTACCAATGTACGGTCAAATTACTCCTTTAGGGCCACGGATAGTTAGTCAAAGAGGGGTACTCTTAACCAAATGAGTCCCCTTTTAAGGCAAATTGGCAATTTAGCCCTTAAAAGGGCTGGTACTCATCTCTCTTGAAAGTACCTCGTCTCCCCTCCATCTCCACCAAATTGGCTGCAGATTTATTTTCTTCTCGGATAATTCTGGGGAAGTAGAGTCCATGTTTTTCTGCTAAATACGCTGCAGCATCGAATAACGGATACATGGGCCTCTCTTCAAAGATGTTGTAGTAATAGGAGGTCAGAATTTGTATTCCAAAACGCCATTGTTGGATTCTCGGTGGAGACGTCTGCAGGGACCGGAAGCCTATGTAGGTCACCGCTGAGATGAAGGAAGTAGCTTTTTTCTTGTTTCCCAAGAGTTCGTTGAGTCCCAAGTCACTACATAACTTCTCCATAAGTTGTTCCTTTGTTTTTTCCGGCATTCTGGTTGTTTTAACTGGTACCTCCCATTTTTCTTCCGGGATAGTGGTAGTGGTGGTGATGGTGGTGGTGGCGTCAGCAGCTTCCAATTTCTTATCCAGATTAATTGCCACATCTGTTGGATGAGTGGGGGTGGAAGATTTTAACACCCTCTTTTTCCCCTTCCTTTTCGTTTGTTTAGGGGCTGGTGGTGATGGTGGTGGTGGCTCAACTTCAGGCTCAACTGCTGGTGCAGGCTCAACCGACGGGCCAATGGCAATTAGACCCTGAAGGTGAGTAGTTAGCCTTGCTAACTCTTCCATATAGGCTCCAGTTGTATCCCTCTGTACAGCAGACTCCTTTTCAGCAGTCTGTGGGTCTGGTTCCTTTGGGGGGGGGGGGTGGTGCGACGTGGCTAGGTCCAGTTTCCCGCCTTCTCCACTGTCTGTTCCTTTTTCTCCTGTACACGAGTCCCCCATTATCTTCTCTCTTTTCTTCCTTATCCCATACAAGCAGCAGGGTTGTTCTTTTTCCTGCTGCTCGGAGGCTCCAGTTATTCGCCTCTTTAAGTCCAAGGCTAATTATAGCCCTTATGGCTGGGTCCGGGATTAATTCCATCGCTAGCGTTAGTGTTAACGGCTCCATGTTGCTGCTTGCTCGTTCGCTGTCGACTTTGAATGAATGGGTAGCCAGACTGTCAATCAATCAATTATATGTGTTTAAGGTGCCTCGTCCAAGAAGGCTCTTAGCACCGTTTTATCCTTCAATAGAAGGTTATTTACTTTATCCTGAGGGTGGGAATTGTGCCGCGCACCCTGCAGGCATTTATGTGCTTATGGTGGAGCACTTATTTACTTTGGCCGTCACCACGGGGCAATTATTGAACTGCCACTGGGTGTGGCTACGGCCGTCACCACGGGCAATAATTGTACTGCCCGGGTGAATGTAAGGCCATTAGCCTGGCCATAGGGTGGGTAGGAATGGAACCTACTCACACCCACCCCTATCATTCTGTTGACTACTGAGCTGCAAGAGCAGTGAAGCGAGAGAAAATTAGTTTTCTCATATCGCTTATGGCGGCGTAATGTGGTCGTGCAAGCACGAGAATTTACTGCCGCAGGGAGTAAAGGTTGCGAAAGCTCAAGCCCGCACCTGTATATCAAATTCAGTCCAGTTGTACTAATGGACAGCCTAACAACCAATAATGTGTAAGCCACCTGTGCAATTAACCAAATACCGTAGTTAAAAATATTATTTTATCATCCTATGAAAATAGGGACTAGTACTAAGTGTACATGTGTAAGTCCCTATTGTATTTAAGCTAAAGTGTCTAAGCGACACATAAAAGTGTAGTCAATGGTAGGGGAGTTTGGTTATAAATTTGTTTCGCAGTGCCAAAAAATGTCATATTAGTTCTTTCAGGGCCAAATAGTTTGTCAAAGAGGGTACTCGAAGCCAAATGAGTCCCTATTATTCAAGCAACGATAACAATGGCTATATACATCACTCCATCTGTCTCTCCGTGTGGTCCGGTGATAAAGTTTCTGCGTGCTGTAGGAGGTGATAGCTCTGCCGTAGTTTTTCCTTCCAATCCAGGCACGGCCACAACACAAGTTTGGGACTTATGCGCCTTTCTTGTCCAGTCAAAGATGGCCGCCATGGCTTCCAGTTTTCCCGCCATTTGGTCCCTGCCGCAGACAAGTCCGGGAGTTACGGGATGCAAACGGTGGTCTATTCTGTAGTCTTCACCTCTGTTCAGCCCGCATTTTTCTTTTCTGTAGTTGTGACGGGATAATGTCACAACATTTGTCCTTAGCAAAGCCCGGGATATCATCATGCCACGAACAACACGTGGCACCTTGCTAAGCGCCAGGTAAACCCAAACCACGCTGTTCCAACACTCCCATTGTGACATCACCAGGTCACCAGCTCCAGAAAAGGCACAAGCGCGGACGTGATGGAAAACACCCCCCTAGATCCAAAAACTTACATTATCCCTATCATTACCAAAAAAACAAAACACGCGGACTTAAAAGAAAACACCCCACACTTTTATACTTGACTCATATTAATTATACATTTAACAAGTTATTTTGAAAAAAAAATACGCTGTGCTTATAGACGCACTTCAAAACAAAAGTAAAAGGAGATAGTGATTATAGACTCACTTCTATTTTTTTTCTAACTTCCTCACATACCATGAGCAAATTGAATGATTAATTCTTTTCGAGAATATTGGGTAGCCCTGAAAAGGGCTGTTTTTTGTGTGTGTACGAGGAAGGATGGCAATCTTTTATCGTCTAAGATTGCGTCCTCGTTTGGCTACACGATAGGGTCTGCTTCTTCGGAAAGAGAAAGAGAACTCTTTCGTATCCACACGACAGTCGACAAAACTTCTGTCTGGGTCCTGTTGCTGTTGTTGCTGCTGCTGCTGTTCTCTCTGCTGCTTTTGAAGTCGATACTTCTCAGTCCATTCATCTTTCTCTTTTTGAATTTCCTCTCTGAAGAGTTCTTCTATGAGGTCTTCCGTTTCTTGTAGCATTCTCACATTCTCTATCTCTTCAGGCTTTGGCATCAGATTGTGTCTGATACGATGCAGAGTGACATAAGCTTCGTTCAGCTTAGCTAGTCTTGAGCACATCTTCGTAGGAGGATGAGTCAAACAATGGATGGCCAGACTGGCTGACTGACTGACTTGTTTGTTTTATAGCTGCAACCGTCTACTAGAGACATATGTGCAGCTTTTATAGACACCATATCGGTGTCCATTTATTTCCCTCGAAGAGGGGAAGAAGCACTCCCTCCCCTAAGGATTAAAGTGCTTAATTGCACTATTATTTAGTCAGTGTTAGGCGTTTCGCTGTATTACTAAAAAGTAACTAACAGGGAAAATGAAAGCCTATAGGGTGGGTAGGAATGGTGCTACACACACCCACCCCTATTTTAGATACCAATCGTAGTAGCAATGGTAACGAAGGGAAGTTAGCACGCTTCGTTAGTAATGGCATGTCCGGAAGAGGGAAAGGCGGAAAAGGCCAAGGCCGAAGGGTCCATCCAAGGTACTGCAACCGAAGTCCCGCACGACGAAGAGGAGAACGTACACCGGTCCCATTTACAAAGAAACCACACCTGAAGTGTTTTTGCTAATATGCAACTTCATATGACATGTTTCAAAGTGTATGTGCTATACAAGTTGTGTTGTGTGATTTTGATGTTATTTTAATTAATTTGCTTAATTTGCAACCTTGTGTTGCGGGGAACTGATAGTCCTGGATTAAGACTACCTTATAATATCTAATGGGGCCATATATGTGTGTACGTATATACAGTTGTCAATGAAGTTGCATTCCCTTAATATTATTTGTCACATTCGTTCCAGTTGTACTAGTGGAAAAGCCTACCCACCAATAATGTGTAAGCCACCTGTGCAATTGTATCAAGACATTTAAGTTACGGAGTTATTATGTGCCTAACACTATATCAGTAATTAAGTACAAGGTGTACTATAGATATTGCCACCAACCTAATTGACCGGTGAAAAGCCCTTCTTTCGAGGGTAATTCACCCTATGAAAAAACAAAAAACCTATTCTAATAAGTCAAGGTGACTAAAAGTTGTGCAAGTTTGATTAATATGGGTTGTTAATTTTGCAGGGTGTGGTCCAAAAGGATCAAATTAAAGCCGTTGATGGTTGATCAAAATGAATTCTCTTTCCAATCTAATTTACGAGAACTCAGCTTGTGATAACATATAACAAGAAACTGATACATAGTGTCCAGAAAAGGGTAATGAGAAAAGGGTCAACATCAGTTTCCCTGAGAGACTGTTTGAGAGGATAATTACAGAGGTGTACTAGGCTGTACACATGTAACTCTCCAATCCAGGTTTGCCCACAAAAGGAAAGCCCGCATCTCCGCTGTTCCACTGATCTTCTCAATTTCTCAAAGAGATACAAAGGGAGGGAATAGATATATCACATTAACAACACAAGTACAACAATAACATTAACAACAAGAGTACAACAAACAAGTAATAGTTATACTAATATTAAAATTAATATTACCAGTATTAGTAAGCAATCAAAACACTAATGAAAGTCAGTAAAACATTAAATAGCAGCAACTATATATGCATAATCAATTGTATTAGTATAAACTTTCATAATAAAAATATTAGTGAAACAATAATAAGTTGATTATGAATATAAACAAAACAGCAATAGTACATATTAGTATCATCTTCAACAATAACAACATTAGTCAAGAACATGCATAACAAGGTGAGTATAATACAATAACTATACTAACATTAAATGTAACAGGAATATAACAAGAATAAATAGCCCTGAAAAGGGCTGTTGTATAATCCTATGAATCTGTAGTCGTCCTCCACATTTCCACTGTCGTCAAGGATAGCGCCATGAACTCCATTGATATTCCCAAGCTGTCCACACTTTATATAAAGTTTCTATTATGCTTTTTGAATATCAAGTGCCAATGACTTTGTTCCAACAGGAAAGTGGTAAGTAATGTTGTTAGTAATTGATTACAGACTACAGTTTAGATTATTATTAATTATTATTCTGTAACAGTTCAAGCGGTGATCTCTGTATAGCGCTGCATTAAGTGAGTGTAGGTCCGTGAGAAACGTATAAGTTCATTATGAACTCAATATCTACACCCACCCATACCGCGCATCAATCAGAGTCACAGGCCAGTTTAAAGTCCTTAGTAGATTATAGCGGTAATCTCTGTAGAGCACCATAGTGAGCAGATATAAACTCGTGAAGTACGTATAAGTTCATTATGAACTAAGTATCTATATCCACCCATATTATGCATCAATCAGAGTCACAGGCCGTTTAAACTTCCTTTAATTGTATTCCCTATTTTATAATTTAGGTTATAGCGGTAATTTCTGAAGATGACAATAGTAAGTGAATGTAGACCCGTGAGAAACGTATAAGCTCATTTTGAGCTCAATATCTACACCCCCTCATATCATACATCAATCAGAGTTACAGGCTAGTTTAGAGTCCTTAAATTAAATGGTAATATAATTAATTTAATTTATAATGAGTTATGTTTGATTGTTTGTTTGTATTGTTATTATTTGCCTAGTATTATATTTTGTGCATTAAGTTGGAGTTTGCGAGAAAGTCCATAATATGTATAGTAGCTAATTGCATATTTGATTGTTTTGGGGCAAGGAGTTTTGGATATAGTTTAATTGTTTTACTTATTTTCAATTTAGTTTTAAGGATATTTCTATTTATTATGTTATTTGAGCATTTGTTAAAAATGTGATCCAAATCTTCTACTTGATTACACATAAAGCAGTTAATATTGTGTGGAAAAGGTCCCAGGTATTTGGCGAAACTGTTAGCCAGTTTCGTTTTTCCTACCATTATCCTATTCATTTTGATTTGATGAGTTCTTGTTTTACCAAGAGGAGTGGTTTTCCTTTTGACTGTTTTCATACTATTATAGAGTGATCTCCCTTTTAGTGATGTATTCCAGTTTTGTTGCCATATATTATTGATCTTGTCAGAAATAAATTTGTATATCTCTGTATGACTATACTGTACTTGTTCATAGGTCAATTCATTTAGTTTTTCTTTCGCAATTTGATCTGCCAAATCATTTCCTTTTATATCTATATGTGAGGGAACCCATAGAAAGTCTATTTCAATATCTTGAGTACTAAGTTTACTTATTTGATATTGTACTAAATATAAGAAAAATTTTCTGCTGTGAGAATTGTTTGTACTAATGGTTTTAAGAACACTTAAAGAGTCACTAACAATTAGGAATTTTGTAGAACTTAAGTTAGAGTGTTGTATCCATTTCAGTGCCTGGAGTATAGCCCAAAATTCTACACTATATATGGAGCAGTAATCGGGTAGTCGCACTCCTTGTTTGATAGTAAACTCGGGTACAACCCATGATGCTGCTGTTCTTGCAGGGTCTAGTTTTTTAGATCCATCTGTGTATATTTTAACATGATTTTTATATTCAGTATTTATCTTTTCATTGGCGAGCATTTTAAGATAATGAGCATCCTGTGATTTATTTCCTTTGTCTTGTAGTGAGATATCTACTTTTATTGTTTTTAATCTCCATGGAATTATAACGGGATTTTTAGTTTTTTGTACATTAAATATATCAGTAGGTAGGTTTGTTTTGAGGCGAAGTATTTGTTTGCCAAAGGAAGTGGAGTATTTACCTCTTTTAATAAGTGGTTTAGTACACTTTTTAATTGCCTTTAAAGTGGGGTGCTCATCATTTTGAGTTGACAGTCTAGCTACATATCTTAACATGATTTCCTGTCTTCTGAGATGCAATGGTGGTTCTCCAGTAAGAATTTGTAATTCTTCTGTGGATGTAGATGGTAGTGCTTTAGTTGCAAGGAGAAGAGCTTTACGTTGAATTGAGGTAATTTTATTTAATAATGCTGGCGATGCTGTGTCATAAATATGACACCCATAATCAATCTTGGAACGTATCAAAGATCTATATAGGGTCATGATTGTATTTTGGCATGCACCCCAATGTGTGCCTTGTATACTTCTAATGAGATTGAGATCTAGCTGACATCTACTAATTAAATCCTTAATATGATATGACCATTTCATGTTTTGGTCAAAAAACATCCCTAAAAATTTGACTACTTTTACAAATGTTATATTTTGATTTTGTAGGGTTAATTTGGGATATGTTTTATTATGATTAAAGGGAGAAAATACTATCGCTACTGTTTTTGTGTGAGAAAATTTAAAACCCCATTTATCTGCCCAACAGCCAATATTATCTAGAGTTTGTTGTATTTCAGACATATGTTTTTGATTGTTGGGATCTCCAGCGCGCCATAGTGCACTGTCATCTGCAAATTGAGATAAGTCAATATTGGGGGAGGCTAAGTTTGTATCTAAATCATTGATCATGATATTAAATAAAGTTGGACTGAGTACACTCCCCTGTGGTGTACCATTATCCAACACATACTTTTCGGAATATGTGGTTCCTATTCTAGTTATAATTTTACGTTCGCTTAAGAAATCTTTAATGAAATTAAATATATTACCAGTTATACCGTATTTATTTAGTTTATTTAGTAGACCTTTAGTCCATACTAGATCAAAAGCTTTTTCCATATCTAGAAAGACAGCAATAAGATTTCTATTTCTTTTTTGATGATTATTAAAAGCTAATTTAATTGCTGTTTCTAATTTAATGAGTTGATCTATGGTAGATCTGTTGTTCCTAAAACCACATTGATTTTTAGATATAAAATTATTGATTTCCAGGTGATATTTAAGCCTATTATTAATTATTATTTCCATAATTTTACATATATTATTAGTTAGTGAGATAGGGCGATATGAGTTTACATCATTCCTATCTTTTTTTTGTTTTAGAATTGGGATTACTACAGCTGTTTTCCATTTAGTGGGTAGTTTTCCGGTCTCCCAAATTTGATTATACATATTAAGTATTATTTTAACAAAGTTAAGTGGTAGCTTCTTATATATGGTATATCCTATGGTATCTTCTCCAGGTGAGGTATCTTTTTTAGTTTTAAGAGCTTGATACCATTCATTAATTGTAATTTTATCATTTAAATAAGACTTTTTATTTCCCATATCTGTAAATGTATTTTTATGATTTACTTCAATTTTAGTTCTACGATTCTGAAATTCCTTAGTATGATTTTTATTGCTGCTCATAGCTTGGAAGTGCTTTGCCAATGAGTCAGCTTGCTCTTTATAATTATTAGTATTACTGATTTTGGGGGTATTGTTTGTATGTTTACCCCTTATTGTTCTAATTTTGTCCCAGACTTGCTTTGAGTTGGTTTTATAGTCTAAGGTACTGCAATATTGCTGCCAAGTATCTTGCTTAGCTTTTTTAATAGCATTTTTAAGTTCAGTTTCTATTTTTTGATATTCTCTTAAATGTTGTGTATTACTAGTACGTTTGAATTTGTTAAGTGCTTTTCGTTTATTTTTCCTCATTTCACTAATTTCCTTATTCCACCAAGGGACTCTAAGTTTAGTAGGGTTTCCTTTTGTTTTTGGCATTGAGGCATTAGCTGCCCTTGTTATAGTATTAATTATATTATCATAGTATTGATCTATATTTTCATTTTTAATGTCCTCAAGTGTTTCATTTTCAATATTTTGATTGAATTTAGTCCAGTCCGCTTTTTTATAGTTCCATTTTGGAATTTTACTGCTATTTTCCAGTTGGGCAGAGTTTTGTAATGTGGTTATTATGAGAAAATGATCACTGCCCATACTGTCTTCCTGATCAACACTCCATGTTGCTATTTGTGCGAGTTTGGGAGTGCATAGTGTTAGATCTAAGGCTGCTAAAGTGCCATCTGTCGGATTGAGTCTTGTTTTGGTACCATCATTAAGTATTACCAGTTTTGTTTTATTAATCCAACTTTGCACAGTTTTACCTCTAATATTTGTTGCTTCACTACCCCATATTACATTGTGAGAGTTAAAGTCGCCTAACACCATAGCTTCATTTTGCCCTATATGTAGATTAAGCGCTTTCAGCGCTAATTGGTGAGTTATTTTAATGTCACCTCCTGGATCATAAAAGTTATATAATATAAATTTAAGTTTACCTGTATTAAGTTGTAAAGCTTGTATTTCTATTTTGGAGTTATTTATTTCTTGCAAATTAATTGGGACTATTGTTGCTGAGGGAATGTTATTATTAATGTATATAACCAGTCCCCCTCCTTGACCGTCATTCCTATGTTGAAAGTATCCAGGAGAGTATCCTACAATGGTTGGCAATGTTTTAGTTGTATTTGATATTTTGGTTTCCTGAATACAAATTATATCTGGTTTTATTAGTGTGTTAATTAGTTTTAGTTTCAGTTCATTAATATTATGCACTAAACCACGCGAGTTCCATTGCCATATGACTAGATTTGTATTATTATATTGAGTATTTGTTGCTATTTGTGTTGTGTTATTCATGTTGGTTTACTAGGTTTCCTGATTTTATACCCTCCTCAACATGTTGGATAAGAGCATGGAGCCCGTTCGTGAGGGTAGATAGATAACTGATATTTTTATTTTGTGCGTTACTAATGTAACGACCTATTTCGGAAATTGCATTTCCAATTGTGTTTAGACTCAGATTGTTTGTGAGGTCTATTGAATTTTCAGTTTGGGTTTGGCTATTAGAGGTTGTTTTATTAGTAACCTCTGTTATTTCTATAGTTTTGCCATTTACAGTTGGTGTTGGAGTAAGAGTTGTCTTTTCCTGTTTATTTTGATTTTTTTTATTTTGTTTTTGAAGATTTATTTTTTGTCTTGCTGTGATATAATCATAATTGGACGAGTTCATAAGGGTTATGACCTCGTTTTCAAAGATCGCAGCACTACATTTATTTGAGCTAGAGGGGTGATCTCCCTTACAGTTGCCACATTTGGGTTGCTCCCTTTTACATTGGCCTGTATGTGGTCCACTACAATTTGCACATCTGTGTTTAAAGGTACAAGTGACCTTATAGTGGCCCCAATGCTGGCAATTAGTACAAAATCGTACTTTGTTCACAAATGGCTGGGTTCTATGACGAATACCCAGAGATCCCACCCTGATAATTGTTGGAATTGGGGTTGTTGATTCTACAACCACCACGCTTTGTGCTCTAACTTCTTGATTTTTACCTATTTTATAGATTTTGTCAATATTATTTCCTGCTTGTGTGATTTTATCTTTGAGTTGCTGAGTGGTACAGGTTGCTATTTGACCCCTAAGTTTTATTACTGCCTTGTATTTTATTGGTCTAATTGGTTGTTGTTGTTTTTGCTGTTTAATTTCTCTTTGCTGTTGTTGTTGTTCCTGTTTTTTTGTTTCACTTTGCTGTTGAACTTGTTTTAATTCAGTTACTTTGGGTCTACCATTGTTGTTGTTGTTATTGTTGTTTTTGGTAACTTGACAAATTTTAGCTTTTTTGTGCAGCTCCATAGTTACTGGCATGCCGCAAAGTCTATTTGTTTCCAAGAATTTTGCAACTTGTGCTCGTGTGCTGCAATGCAAAATTATGTAATTCGTTTTAGGGCGTATAATTTTACATTGCCCTGAATGAACCTTCAGTAATGCCTTAGCAATACTGATGGTTGTAAGATCAAAAAATTTGTTCGTTTTGCCCTTTAAAAACACTGTCATGTCCACGTTATGATAATGTTTGTTTTGTTTGTTGGAAAATGAGCTTGCTTTATTTTGGTTTGTAGGTTTGGAGGAGGTTTTAGCAGGCCTTTGATGTTTGGGATTTAACGCTTGTTTCCCCTTTCCTTTGTAAGCGGGGGGGGGGAAGCTTTCTATAAGTTGTACATTTTGAGCTGATTTGCTGTCTTGATTACTTCCAGATGTTTCTGATATCTGGCTATTGTGGTACACTGTATCCTTGTCTGCCTTGCTTTGACCTACATTCCTAGCAGTTTTAACTATCTGGGCATAGGTAAATTTAGGCTGGTGTAATTTAGTTCCTGCCTGCACCGTTGTACCCTCTATCATTTGTGTAGAGTCAAGCGGTGTTCTGGAAGTTTTTGCCTTGTGAGATTTAATCCCTACCTTTTGCATGGGCTGGGTTTTGGTCAAGTTAGCGGAATGGGGGGTTGGTGTATCAGTAGGCAAAGTATCGTCAAGGTTTTGGTTGTTTGAGACTTCAATAATTTTAATGCCTACTGGTTGATTTTTCTTTGAATTGATGATTATTTCATCGGCAAAATTATCCCCCAGATTAAATCTAACGGGAGATAGAGGATTTAATTTGTCCGCCTGCTCTTTTCTTAGGCGATATTCAGGCGATGTTAGAAAATTTAACTGTTTGATTTGTACTGGTCTTTTGTTTGGTTGAGGTGTAAAGTCGATAACACCAATTTTATTTGCCAATTTTGTTTGGACAGGTTTTGCAAGCCCAGATTTGACCAAAGCTGCGAGTTTTACGCTATCTCTATTCATTTTAATTGATGTTATTGAAGTTGAAGAATTTTAGTAGATATGAATTGAAGGTAATTTTAATAAAGGTGAATTAAATAATATTCTAATATTTATGATTTATTATAGACTAAGTTATAGAGTAACTGTAGTAGTCTGTATTAAATTAATAGTGGTTAGGCTATGTTTAGAAACTAAGTCAACGGCACTCAATTTGAACCCGTAGGTTTAATAATTTACCTTAATTCGATATGCAGCTTGATAGAATATCCTGAAACAAATCCGTATCCTTCTTGAAAAAGCTGGTTACTTGACTTGTAGAGTGGTATGGTATTCGCTATCCGGGATTCACTGTGAAACCGTGGCAGCCGAAAACAGGTAACAGGTTCCTATAAGGCGTGGGTATAAGGTTTCAGAGAGCTGCGGTAAACACGTCTGTGCAGTACAGAGAGCTTAGTGCAAGATGAATGTGGCCAGACTGGTACGATACGATAATGTGGGTTTTTCAGTTGCCACCGCCCTCTAGGGGCATTTGGGCAACTTTTATAGGTATCATGTCGATACCCATTTAGTGGGAGGGGTGTTCCCCCTCCCGTTTAAGTGCTTAATTGCACTATAGATTTAGGCGTTCCCCTGAATTACTAAAAAGTAACTATCAGGGGAAATGAAAGCCTATATTGGGGGTGGGTAGGAATAGTACCTACACACACCCACCCCTATCATCCAATCGAGCATTTGTAAGGTAGCGAGGGGAAATGTTTCCTCATTTCGCTAGTAATTTTGTGAGCAGGAACGGCAAAGGAGGAAAAGGTCCAGGTCCAGGAGGGCGTTGACACAGCAGCACACACCAGAGCACGCAAACAGAAAGACAGCAAGGCCACGAACGCAGTCCACACCTGAAAAAACAAGGTCATACAAAAGGTCAAATTCAGTCCAGTTGTACTAATGGACAAATAGCATCCAATAATGTGTTAGCCACCTGTGCAATTATTCAAATATTAAGTTGAAGAATTATTATTTATCATCCTATTGTTCTAAAAATCTAGTACATAAGCGTACATTTAGTAAGTCCCTAACAAATTTAGAAAATTAAAAATGTCTAAGCGACATATAATAGTGTAGTCAATGGTAGGTATTTTTAGTCTTGAATTTTATTGGAGGTACCAATAAGGTGGCCAGACTGGAGACTACCCCTGCTTTATATGGTTCAAGCGCGGACGTGATGGAAAACACCCCTCGACGGTTTAGGGTTTTGAAACGTTTAGATAGTTTGATGTGAGGGATAGAAAGAAAAGTCAAAGAGCATTTATATGAATACAAATGTAAAATAAACGACAGACGCATTGGTTTTCAAAACACAACATTTTTATTCAAATAACAAACATTATTTCAAAGAACAAACATTATTTCAAAGAACAAACATTTTTTCAAAGAACAAACATGTTTTTCTTCCATAACACTAATACATTATCTTTGACATGGGTTGACAACGTTGTGAATTAAATTGAGATTTCCACTGTTGGAAATCATTGGGCGATTGATGTACACTACGTTTCCTAGCTAAAGACAACAGATAGCCATAATGGTCACAAAACCATCGATCTACTTTGTCATCGTTTCGAGACGAATGACGATCAAAATAAGTCACTAAATGTTCTAAAGAATATCCAAGACTGCGATGATGCAGATAATAGATACAATATTGTCCACACACCATAGAATCTGTGCTTTGTAATTTCACATTATTGAATCGTGTCGTCTGGCATTTCTTCTCATAAAGTCGATGATATCATCTTCGAAAGGAGGCAATCCATACGAATCAAAATACTCCGCACATCCCTCTTGAGGAAAGTAGACAGCTACCCAGTGAGTTCCTGGAAGATGACTGTCATCTGTGTTGATGACATAAGCTTGATTCTCTTGAGGTTTGCGATGAGGTAGTTCATCTTTAGCACACACGACAGGATTCCAAGAAGCAGTGTACGAACTACGGTTCAAAAGATAATAAAGTTCCCAAGTATCCATTTTTTGTTGTGTAGCCTTGTGTTTTTCTCTCCTTTCTTCACAGGTGATGATAAGTCATCAATTCAATCCAGACTTTTTGTTTGAAACGGTCTGACAAGTAACTGATGGTTTGCTTCGTCTCTTTACTTTTGGCCAAGAGAGCTTCGATGCGATCGATTTCTCGAGCAAACAATGGAGGAGAGGAATGATCACGTAAGCCTTTATACCACTGAAGTAACACGTCTTCTTCGGAGATGAGACTCCAAGCTTCGTTCAGATAATCATCCAATTTTTCTTCTTGACTCATCATCATACATTTATCGTGTTGAATTTGACTGGGATGATCGATTTGACATTCATAACAATCTTTTATCTTCCAAGTGTTGTGCAAAACAAGCCACTAACTGTTGTTCCTGTTCTGGCCATCTGGATTGTATGATCACTACCTCTTCTTTTTGGTCTTGGGGATCTGCTTTTTCTGTAACCTCCCATTCCATGGATTCTCCACTATTCAAAGAAGGACAAGGGTCTTCCATAATGTCTAATAGTCTAGAATGACTTCTCTCAAACTGTTGATTTCTATGGTATTATCGAATTCAGCATACAGAATGATATTCACCGTTTCGGGAAGAGGTGATGCAAACTGAAGTTCCACACGCAGTTGCCCAGATTTTATAGGGTGGAAATGTCCCTCGTCGCTGCCTTGGTCTGGAGTGAAATCAAAAGCCCACAACGTGTAACCTCTTGCATAGTCGTCGTAGGAAATACCGTGACTGGTGTTGGTTCCTAACTGTCCTGTGGCTTCGTACAGTGACAAGTACGACCTCAAGTAATTTTTCTGTTCGCCAAAGTCGGGTTCGAAGGGTCTGGTACACAAAGTTTTGCCATCGCGACTGACTTCAATTTTGGATACTCTGCAGTGCTTAAACTGGAAAGGATTTTCATCGTGGGCACCATTGAGGGCTGCATTGCTGACGATACCAATGAATAAACGTTTGGGTAACTGTCCTTGGAACAGATGATCTTCAATCTTAGATCGGAGTCCAGCGGCAATGGTGAAAGTTTTGACTTCCACGCGTCGTATCGGATACTTGGCTGTCGTTCTGCTCAAAGTGTGACTGATATCATTTCCCACTTTAGGTAACACTTCCACGCGACGTACGTATAACCTGGCTTCTTGGATAATGGTTTTGTATGTGTTGGCATGAGCCATCAAATGGAAAGCAGTACTACTTCGATTCAGTCTCAAGCGAATATCCACTCCGTTCAGCAAATACTTCTCTTGAAACCACATGTCCAAATGCAAACGATCGAACAGTTCTAAACTACGTCCTTGCAAAATTTTCTTTCGACGCTCGTTAAAACCTTCATTGTGAGGATCAGCAGGAGCGCTGCCATCAGCAGCTGCTGCTACGGGCAAGGCTGTGTCGTTAAACTTATCTGCGGTGTCAGGTTTCCATACTACGCAAGCATCTAGATGAGTGTTCTTGGCTTCTTTTCCGTACGTCAAGAGATTTTCGAGGTACGCTCGGTAAGGGTAAGTATCCATGCTACTGCTGATCAGTTTGTTATTCATGTACAAATCCACATCGCTGAACAAGGAATGCATGAAATTGTTGACAGGAGCTACTCTATCATTGGCTCCTGGATTAGTGTTGTCTGTATTGGTTACTTTCACTTTCAAATACAAGTAACTGTTGTTGAGATCGATGTAATCTTCGGGTTGTCCTTTGATTTCAAACTCGATGGGAGCTGAATCCGTCAAAGAGGAGACGGGATGAAATTCGACCCATTGGGCTTCTTGCATGGTCATCATCGTGGGTGGCATGGCAAAGAGATCCAGTTCCGACTTGGAACAGGCACAAGATTCTTGGTGCATCATTTTTTCTTTATGTTTTTTTTCTTCACTTTTAATAATCAAAAATGTCTAAGTCTCGAGCGGTTCTTTTTTTCTTTGTCTTTCGAACTTTAGAGGTACGGAGACTTTTGAAAGGGTGTCTTCGTCGACGCTTTCTACCTTGTCCTTGCTGTGTCGTCAAGGAAGCAGGAATGTCAGACTCGGTACCGTTCAGAGCATTTATAGGACTTTCTCGTCGACCCAAAATCTCTTTACCCGTTTGAAGCAAGGCATTTTTGCCTGCTCTCAAAAAAGCTTCTTTGGGGTTTTGTTTGTCAATGAGAACATTGTAAAGAAAATCTTTGCCGTGAGTCAATGCGGCATCTTTTAAGGTGTGCAATCCTCGTGTCACCATTGGTTTTAAAACAGGGACTACGGAACGAAAGGCTGATTTAAACATATCTCCTAAACCATGTCCTCGTTGTCGAGTGACTCCTTGGTACACAGGATACATCACTTTTTCAGTTGTTGGAGAATCGTTTTTGAAAATGGAGTTTCACTGTGACTTTCCCTTTGGTAAATGGAATATTTTGACCTAGTTCTCCTTTTATAGTAATGTTGACACTGTCGAAATACGACTTACTGACGGGTAAATAATGAGGATGCACAAATTCGCGGTGAACGTGATAGGTATTTCCACCTTCCTCGTCAGTGGTAGTAGTATCTACTTTGAAAGGAATGACACGCAGTAACGGTACAGAGGTGTGTCCTACCACGTTGTACTCCACCACATCGGAGTACACAAACATCAAATTGAGTCCTTGGTTCATTTCTACAGGGGATCGAAAATATTTGGTAAAATCCAAGTTACTGGATATGCCTGGTATTTCTTTTTTGTTCGGGAGCATCTTGAGGTCTCCACCTAAGATATCAAACAATTCAGGACAAAAGGTAATGGTTATTATTTTCTTCTCTGAAAATTTGATCATGAGGCGACGAGCCACTTTAATGTACTCAAAGGTAACACTTTCTCTGATTTTGTCCAGGGGTTTACCAAACAAAGTATTGAACCTGGTTGCAATCGTAGTCACTAAATGTTGACCGCTAAAATAGTAGCCTGCAGGAATGGTCAACACATGAGTGGACAGTTGTTTAGTTGTGGGTCCATCTGATTTCTTGTTGTCAATGCCAGTGATACCTCGTTCATCTAAGGCTTGTTGCAATGGCTTGTCGTACACTTCAACTGTGAAAAAGTTTTGATTTTCGACGATGTTTTTGATTTGTGTCGGGTGTATTATTTCCACTAAAGCTGCTTCCCAGTGATCATCTTGATCCAAATGCATGGCTTGAGGTAATTTAGACGTGTAACAACACAATGTGTTGTTAGGAAACACCTCCATGGAGCTGTCACTGGGTAACGTTAAGTAAAATTGGTTAATAGTGTTGTTCATATTTCCAATGTTCTTCTGTCCGAGGAGTCACTCGAGGTTAAAGGAGTATCTAAAAGAGGATTGTGATTGGAAGGGTGACTGTCAGGAGAAGGACTAACGTTGGCCGCAAGACTCCCAATATTGTTGCTGTTGTTCCCGTTGTAAGAGTATTTCAGGGAAGGATTGGGAAGAAGATACCCGATGCAACTGCTGAGTAAAATGGTCCACAATTGTTTGTCTCCTTGTTGCAAACTCAAATTAGCAATGGCTGCACCAATGACACAATATACCACAAAGATTTGACAGAAAAAAACGATTTGCGTTTTAGGGACACGTTCTCCACACCACACCCACAAGGGTTGCTTTTGTAAATCTTGCAGAGATGATGTGAGTGAAGGAGTAGTCACTGTGGTCGCTGAAGCTGTATTGAAGGGCATGATGGTCACTTCTTTTTATAGTCGATGACTTGCGAAGCGTCAATCCAAGAATCAAAACTAGGAGGATATCCTTTCCAACGTACTTTGACTTCTTTGACACGACGTTTTCCTACTTTACTGGTTCTTCGTTCGAGAATGCTTTCAATGTCGTACACGTCGTCTTCTTTTTTGGTGACACGTTGTAACTCAGGCAAGTAAAACGTTCCTTTTAATACTTCTCCGTTCATGTCTTCCAATTTATAGACGGTAGGATGACGATCGCGCACTCGTCCAGTAACACGAAACAATTCGGTGGTCCAGTTGGGTAAGTAACCTTTGTCGAAAGTGCGTTTGGTTTTGCCAATGCGTACCCAATCTCCCGGGGTTAACACTTCTCTACCTTTCTTGGGGACAGCCCTCGTCCGGGACGTACCAAACAGACGCTCAAAAACAGTGACTTCGTTGTCAGGTGTCACCTCTTGTGGGGAACGTCCAATGCTTCTATGGTAAGATTGATTGTAGGCTTGGACTAAGTGTGGTAAGACGTCGATGTACTTGAGAGTGTGTTGATGCGTAAAATATTTCCACATGCGTTCTTTCAAGGTACGTTGAAAACGTTCCACGATACTGGCTTTGGTTTCAGGATTTTCGGTGGTGAAAAAATGAATGTCACGTTTTTTTAATTCTCGTTGGAAAGCTTGGTTCAGAAATTCGGTACCTTTGTCGGTTTGCCATCGAAGAGGGTGACGACCACTTTGTTTCAACACCAGTTGCAAAGCTCGTACTAACTCTCCGCTCGATTTGGATGTCAATGGTACGACCCAGGCAAATTTAGAAAAGACGTCGATGACACAAAACAAATATTTGTAGCCACGATTGTAGGTGGCTAAATGAGAGACATCAGCTAAATCGGCTTGCCATTGATGATCGATGCCTTCCACTTGAGTGCGACTTCTGTGAAATTTTCGTCGAATGGGTTTGTGTAAAGTGTACGTCGCTTGTTCTTGTAACCATCGTTGTACTGCTGGTAAACGGAGCTTTTTCAGGCGAGTTTTGGCAGCACGATACAATTTCTGAATGCCTCCGTAACCTGCAGGGTGAGCTGAATCGTAGTAAATGCTGGCTAATACCTTCTCCATGGTTTGTTGTTAATAAGGGACCCACTCTTCGAGGATATTGCTTTGGGTGGGACGAAATGCGGGTTGTTTGGAAACGGTTTTACGTGTCCGATGTGCTACAGGAGTTGACGTCGAGGGTAATGGTAGTGGCGGAGGTAATGGGATAGCTTCTTTGGCCTTCTTTTCTTTTCTCACTTCTGTTTTCCTTTCTTTCTTTTTCATATCTGTCGCAGAAGGAGTAGCCATCATCTTTTTAACCCAAGTTTTGAGTTCTTCTCGTGGGGGAGTGGGAGAAGGGGTTAACAAGGAAGCTGCAATCTTACTCGGAATGGGGGTGGTAGTGGGTGTTTGAAAGAGATCATGGGGTTCTTCTTCCTTGGGTAATGGTGGGGTAACGTCTGTTTTAACCGCTGTAGAGGGTGAGGGTGACGGGTTATTCATTAGAGCCTTAAAATCGGACAAAGTGGGTTGAGCTGTTTGTTCCACAGCTTTCTGATGAAAGAGTTGTAGCCGTTTCAAGAGTTGACCGTACTTTTGTGATTTTTCGGTTTCGGATAAATCGTGGCGATGGATCAAGGATTGCAATTCGTGTTGTAATTGCGACATCTCAGCCATATTGGGATTGGGTGGTAAATGGGGGGTTCGTTGTTCTTGCCAATGATGGTATTCCATCCATCGTTTGTAAGGAACCAAAGTTAGTTTTCGTCCTTCCATGAGCTTTCAAAGGTTATGTCTGAGATTGTAGTGCTCCATAGGGTCCTTTTATCTTCTACCCATCCCTTGAGTCATCCCTTGTATCAAACCTGGCAACACACCGGTTAGCACATTTTGCGCTAATCCTCCCAACAAAGGAGCAAGAATGGGTAAAAATCCTCCGCGTTGCACCAACATCTTTTTCTTATGACGGACGGATATTTTCTTTTGGACCATTTGACGAAGAACGTGTCGATGCTTGGCGAAGCATTTTTTCTGGTGTGGAGACAAAGGTATCGTACCTTTTAAGACATTCAAACAACATTCGCACACGGTATCGATGACATCTTTGGAGGCTGTTTTAATGATTTGTTTTCGCATGGGTGGAGAGGCTTTGGACAGGACGGACAACACGTCTCCGTGTTTGGCTAAACGTGGAGGTAGTCCTTTCCTTTTCTTTCCTTTGTGGGGTGAAGAAGAATGTTTTCTGCGAGGTGCCATCTTTGCTTGTTCGTTCCAGAAATACACTGACGTCAAAGACTTGGTACACACCCTCTTTTATCTTCTTTTTCTATTGACTTCTCAAAAAGGCAGCGGCATGCCTCGCTAAATCCTCAAAAGCAGGGCTAAAGAGGCCAGTTCGGTTATTAGCTGAATTGATAAATTTTGTTATTAAAGATCCTCCCCTTTGGTGACTTCTCTTTTTCTTTTGACGTTTGGGTATTTTCTTTTGTGTCCTTTGACGAAGAACGTGTCGATGTTTGGCTAAACGTCCTTTCCTTTTCTTTCCTTTGTGGAGTGTAGAAAAATGTTTTCTGCGAGGTGCCATCTTTGCTTGTTCGTTTCACAATACCACTAGTGTCAATGACTTGGTATACACTCTCTTTTATTTACTTTTTTGGGAACTATCGCTTCGTCAAAAAGGTAACAATGTGTTTCCCAAAATTGTCAAAGGATCCTCCTTTTTGGTGTCTCTTCTTTTTCTTTAAAGGTCTACGCCTTTGGAGGGAAGGACGTTGATGTTTGGTTTTAAAGCTTTTGGTGAGATGACGAGATTGTCTTGTTCCTTTTCCTTTTTGGACAGCAGAACGACAAGGGTAGTGGTGGTGTGCATGTTTTTGAGGAGGCATCCTTGAGTGTTCAGCATCAGCACAGAAAAAATACTGATTGACGTCGTGGTCTTCAAGTCATATTTTTATACTGGAATGCGTCGCCACTGATTATCTTTGCGTCGTATCAACTTCATGGCAGGTAACACACGTCGTGAAGGAGTTCGCAATGGACTCAATCGGGACAGTTCTTGTTTGGACAAATCTAGTAAACTCTTTAACATGCCAGATCTTTCTTGGACTTTGACTTTCGGGGCAGGTACTTTGTGAGCAGCTGCTACTGCCGCTAATGTCGATGAGGGTGTCTCCGGTGGAGGAGACGTTTTGGGAGACGCAGATTTCCAATGTTTCATCAAATTAGGAAAAACGGGTGTCAAATTGGGTTTGGCTGGCATCACCCGCAACGGAGAAATGGCAGACCCTGAGGCTACTGGCAACGTAGTCCCTGCCAAACGTCCTTGTAGATCTTTTCTTACAGGTCGTGGTTGACGAAGGTAAGGTTGTGTCCTGGCCGAAGTGCCTCTTTTGCGGGTGACCGCTTTTTTCTGTGGACTTTTCTTTTTCTGTGCTTTGGTCTTGGTACCCTTGTTCTTTTTCTTAGGGGCTTGTTTGGCTTTTTTTGTTTTCTTCTTGGGGTGAACTTTGGGAGTATTGGGATCCCATTTTAAAAGGGAACGAATGATGACACCTCCTAGAGAACCACTACCTCCAGGTTTCAATATGATTTGCTTTTTGGTGTGAGTGTCGATGCGAGGATTGGCCAGTTGCGTCAAGGCTACTTTGTTTCTGTCAAAAAAGCGTTTGGTTTGATGTGGAATGTGAATGATGCCTTGCAGTATTTGACGTGCTGTCACCGTAAACCATCGTAAGACTTCTTTGAGACTGGCTTCTAAGACGTGAGCACGTCTTTGTGGATTTTTTCGCGACTGATGCCGTACAAGGCACGAATCAATTTGATCGGAAGATGAGACTGAAGGGACGTCATGTTGACGATGTATGAGACTAGGTCAAAGTAACCCAAGGTTTTTATAGATTTTTTTTAGTGCTTCATAGTGTTATGTCGACGAGGAGGACGTGTACACGACAGGTCCTCCATTTTGACACCAGTCGTGAAACAAATCGGTACGAAATCGCAAATAATCAGGGGTAGTGGGTTTTAAATCCACGAGTAAATAGGCGTGTGGCGTTTGAGTGGCATCATCGTACGCATGAGTTAGCCAAGGTGTTCCTAACTGTTTGGCTAAAACTTGCACTTGTGATTTATCTCGAGGACTTTTAAACAAGACCACGTAATGAGCATTGAGACTAATGGTACGATGGGCTTTACTTTGTTGAAATAAATTTTGTGTAATGTAAATGACACTGGCATTACGATGATGGCCTTTACGCGTAAACCACAGTTTAATTTCTTCTTCGTCTTCTCCTAACATGTCGTCAAAAATAACCCAATGAGTTTGACTAGGGTCAGACACGATCCCCTCGTCTTCTTTAGGAATGCCTGCTACAAACACAATGGAATCACCTTGACTTTCTTGCAAGAGGCTGTATGCCGATTGCCACTCTTTGTAACACCACACGATACGTTGAGGTGGACGATCGATCAAATGATGTTTATGTTCAATCAAACGTTTGACAAATTCGGTTTTGCCTGAACCGCTCGGTCCAGCAATTAACATGTTAAAAGGATGACGAAGATACAAGGCTTTCCAACTAGCCTGATCTAAGTGTTCGTCAATGACTTTGAATGTGGAGGAGGAAGGAGTAGTAGAAAGAGTAGAGTGAGCCATAGTCGTGTAGTGGTATGACAGTATTGACACAAAAACAGACAAGACAAGAGGTTTTTATACTTTTTTCAAGACACGTTTATTTCAATGCATGTTTAAATTTGAACAACACGAAAACATAAAAGCCAAATGGATAAATACAGGGATAAAATACATAGGCAAACGATCAAAGTGGCAAATAAACAAGTCCCTGTACAACATGGCTTGGGTAACGAAGGTGTCCTAGAGGTAGAGTGCAATGTTCTTATAGTCTCCTCTACAGGGGGTACAGTCACATAGGTGTCTTCTCGAAAGGACCTTTGTGGGGGAATGTCCATGACAGTTCTGTCTTGAACAGAAGGATTGTCTTGGTTGATAGATTCTTTTTCTTTTTCTTTTTCTTCTTCTGGTACTGTTACTAACACAGGATTAAAAGTGACTTTTTTCACACGACGATGAATTTTAGGAACACAACGCTTGGGCATAATGGGATGCTTCGTTTGTCCAAGCCTCAAAATCCCAACTTTTCCAGTCACGTACATCTGTCCAATGAGGGTGTAAATCACAAGCTACACA
Organism: Unio pictorum; assembly: GCA_030141615.1. Taxonomy (NCBI): domain Eukaryota; kingdom Metazoa; phylum Mollusca; class Bivalvia; order Unionida; family Unionidae; genus Unio; species Unio pictorum. Next base: position 832,644 of record JARLTB010000198.1, read on the forward strand.
CACATCTTCGTACACTGCTTCCGTACGTAAAAGTTGACGAATCTTATTTTCTTGGAAAGGTCGAGACGTATCCAGATGAAAACGTAAGGCTTTCAACAGAATGAGTCTCTCGTGGACATTTAAAGGAGTCACCATACTGTCTTATTTTTTTGATAGGTAGTGTTCGTAAAGTGTCCACAAAGAATCGGCAGGTAAACGAAATCCCAGAAAGCAAGTCACTAAAACACACACGACACGTCGACCCCAATTCATAGGGTATAGTTCTTGTAATAAGTGTTCGTAATCTTTCACCGTGTGAATCTTCTCATTGATATCCTTCCACGGAATCTGTTGGATCACCACTGATAAACGTTGTGGCATGGTCGTTCTCTTTTATACTTCTTTAGGTCAAAGATCATCAGTGGTGTAGATTCAACTCAGAATGAAACACAGAATTAAATTTGCTCAAAAAGCGAAAGTGATTAATATAACGTGTAATTTCGTCCCACTGCCATTCAGGGTAACGGTTAAGAAGGATCAAAGTATCTTCAGATGTAAACGTAGTAAATTGGTAACGGAGCAAAAAAATACCCTTGATCCAGAGAAATCTAACACGTTGGTTAATTTTTGTCACTTTCCTCTTGTGAATTTCACGACACAAAAGTTCTACAGTCACCCCTTGAGATTTTTCTTTAGCAAGGCCTTGCCAAACGTCCTTGTAGATCTTCTCTTGCAATTCGTGTGGTAATCCTTGAATATTATGTTTTAGAGAGGGTTTATATACTGGTCTAGGTGTGTTACACGACATGGAGTAGTAGTGTCACTTCCAATCACTAGGTCCCACTAAAGGTAGGTATTGACAATTCGGAGACCATCGAGCATGTTCCAAGTAAGCGGAATCTTTATGTTCCCACTCGTAAATGGATACACCACAACTGAAACACTTGACTTTATCCCCTTCGCCCAAGTAGAAAAATCCAGCTCTGGCTAATTCTTCAGGAGTTGGTCCAGGCAGATATTTTGGCCATTTATCTTTGAAGGTTTGGAATCGACTTTTAAAGTGACAGTATTCAGGTAAACTCGTCGGGAACGAATATTCGACTCTCCTCACTTCTGTTCGATGCAGGTACGGTGAAATTCCTAGGAGTCCACGATAACGTGTCGCACCGCTTTCGCATCCCTCTGGTTTGACACGCACAGCATCACTTTCCAGGGTAGATATAGGGGTAGTAGTCATAGCAAAGTTCCCACGATATCCTGCTGAATCGCTAATGTCACAGCGCCTGGCATCACTACAATCGCAAGGTTTAGCATCGCACTCCACTTGAGAATTCCCAAATTTGAATGATGTCTGTTTAAATGGATTCATCTTCTTTCTCACTTGGCCGTTGTAGTCACAATGAACTATTGGTCTTGGACGATGTCCCTTTTTATATGCTGCCCAATTTCGACGTGACCGTACGATAGAGTGAAGTGATTGGGAAGTCGTACTCTCTTTTGGTACACGATTTGGTAGACTTTTTCCAAAGGTCGGCTAACAATTTGGTGTGTGGGTAAACGGACAATCTTGTGCGGTTCGTGGGTAGTCACTTGAAACGTTTCATCCTGTCCCGACTGCAAGGCTTCTTGTAGTACGTCAAAGTTCACCACTTGACTGGTGCGATAATTAAGAGTCAATCCTTTCACTTTACATTCGGTGTGCATTTTTCCTTGGGGGTCTCGGTATTCGTAGCCGTAATTTTTAGGACCGCCACTTGCAAAACATAGAATCTTGTCGTCGGGATGTTCATCGGTCCAGGCTCCTAAACGGTCTCCTTCGATGACAGGGTTACACTGGTTCGGTCGGTGAATGTAAATGCAACTGTCCGTGTCAAAATACAACACGCGATCTCCTAACAGTTCTAACACTTCGTACAATTTTAAGCGAGCGTGGGCTGTCACGTAAGCCGCAATGATGACATTTCCAAATTTGTCGGCTTCTACAAAGTCTAGTTCTTCTTCGTAATTGACTAAGATCAAGTCCTCACGAATGACGTCCACGTGTTTGATGACTTTGGTTTGGTCGTGAATCATCTGGAAGTAGCGAGACGGTTCGGACAAATACTCCGTCTTGGGTAAAGACGGACGTTGTGCCATTTTACCCCACAAACAATTGAGCATCACTTTGGCAAACGACCGCCTTCCTTCGTTTTTCTCGATGTGGTCTAAAGTGATACCTTCCTGCTCCCGATATTTTTCTTTGAATATCTTTTGGTCTTCGGGAGTGTGACACCAGGAAGGATAACCACTAGCTTCTTGTTTTAGTTTTAAAAAGGCATCCACGTAGTCTGCAAAAATACCTTTCTGTCTCTCGTCGCCCTTGCAGTATTGTTGTGTTTTGGGAAAGTGGTAAATTTCGTACACTTCTAACAGTTGATATCCCAGGTCCAGAGCTTTAAACAATTCCACGCTCACCCACGTTCCTGTCAAGGCACGTTCTTCCTGAGTGTGATGACAAGGTTGGTCTTGGTTGCACGTTTCGGCACATGTGCGACACAAAGGAAACATCAGTTTTCCTTGGCAATGGTGAGGTAAAACGGGATGGTACAAGTCTGTGGGTGGTAAGACTTTACACTTGATCAATCCTTCGTACTGTCGAATGTGGTCCAAGTCAATGTGTTCTGTCATCAATTCTGGATGTCCTACCGGAAAGTGACAATATTTGCACACGTAAGGATACAACGAACACACGTCCAAGTATTTGATTTCTTCTCCCTTCTCCTCGTCCGCTTGGTACAGTAAACAGGTAGCATTCGTTCGTCCTCCGTACAAACTATCCCGAGGGTTCAGGGGGTCCACCCACTTGTAACTTTCTACGATGCGTTTAAACTCGGGATCGGTTTTCAAACGCTGATCGTACTCGTGTTCCCACATTTCCACCACCTGGTATCCTTGCTGTTCTAACTTCAAACGTCGCTGACACGTGGTCTGGTACAAGTCTTCCATGGTTCGTTGTAAAAACTGATTTTTGGTGTCTCGTTGAGGGTAGCATAGGGGACATCCGTGAAATAAACATCCGTTAAACTCGTACACAATCTGAGGGTTTTCTAAGTCCCAACCATCTACCGAATACGTTCCGATGGTCTTTTCGCCTCCTCCGTTGCGAGCGTGTTGGATCCATTTGTCTTCCTTGTCGCACAAGTAATGGAGCCAGCGTAGGGCTTTGACCGAGTATTGACGTTTGACAAAATTTGTCGTTTGAGGACTGATGACCGCTAGAGTATTTTCAGGCATAAAGCGTTTTCGGTACACTAAAGAACACGCTTTGGCGATGATACAAGCTTCTTTCAAAGGATCGATCCCTCCGTATTCCATGAACAATTCTCGAAATTTTCCACAGCAACGTCGTAAAATGTCCACGTCAGATCGACAGTACTTTAACATATCTTCTTGAAAGTCAAAAGGGTCCGAGGCGTGAGTCTGGTACCAAGCATAGAAAGCTTCTCGTTGTTCGGTGCGCATGTTGTCGGGGTCGTAGTCGTCAGCCTCAGGCAAATGGGGTAGAACGGCATGTTGATTGGCTTTGGTATTAAAAAAGTGTGGAAAATAACCTTTAGCCATTTCTGTCATTCCAAACGTTTTAGGCATACGACTCAAAGGCATGGCCAAGTAACACATCGAATCTTTAAACTGTACTTGTCCTACTTGCATAGAAATGATTTTGACTCCGTTTAAAGTCACTTGAGGTCGTTCGGTACTTTGTTCCGCATAGTATCTGAGCAGAAATTGCCCATCGTATCCCGAGAAATTGTGAGCCATGACCGTGGCATGGCGATGACAATTACCGTAACGTTCGATGTCTTCTGGACTCCACGTTTCGTCGATGGGATTAAGGATCCATTGAGCAAAATCGGCTAGCGTGTTTGACCCTCGAAAGATTTTTTCACGTCCTCCAGGAATCTTGCTGCAGTGAGGGCAATGACTAAAGATAGCTTCTTGGATGCACTGCTCGCACGCACGGTGAGCCACGCAGAAATTAGGAATGTGAATACCAGTTTCTTGCATGCATTCGAAATCAAAAAAGATAAAATTCCCTTTCTTCTGGGTATCATCTGATCGGGGTTGATATTTTTGAATGAAGCATTCGTGTTCCAAGTCCACGATTTGGTGACAAATGTGACATCGTTTCTTCCCTCGACAAACGTGAAACTTGGTACAATTGGTACGTATGCCTTGTCCACAAGTAGGGCACAATCTCAGGAGTTGACAAGTATTTTTCTGCTGTGAACCTTGCATCTTCAAATGTTGTTGGTAACAGGTAAGACTGACAAAAGTGCGCTGACACACAGGGCAATGCACTCTTTCTTGTCCTTTGTCCAGACAAGGTTGAGAGGCCAAACATCCCTTACATTTTGATCCACAATGCTTGCGTTGTTCTCGATTGTTATAACCATAGTCACATTTTTCACAGTAGTAACTGAATTTCAGAAATCCAGTGATACTGGTAATGGTATCAAAATGACCATCGTGATGATAGACGTGAATGTATTTTCCGTCTTTGAAATCGTGGCCTCGAAACAAAAGTGGACCACGCACTTCTTGAGGGTGTACTTTCAAAGTGTAATGTGGAGACAAGACGTCTTGCAACTTTTGCATTTCTGGAATGCCACAAGGGGTATCTTTGGATATCCCCGCTTGCTGTAACAGGAGTTCTGCTTCACTTCTTTGTTTGGCTCGGTCCGATTGTCGAATAGTTTTCCAGTCTCTTTTCCATTCTGTCGTGTCGTTCTTGTTGGCATACGTTCGTCCCACGACGACAGCACGGGCTAAACACATCTGGTCTTGAGGATTGTTAATTTGGACGAGGCTTCGCTTCATGCTGCGAAGGCTGTCCACCAATAATACTTTTTTGCGTCCTGTCCCCTGGGGAAGAGACACGTGGGTCATAAACAGTGTGGCTTTTCCATCGTCAATGTGAAACTTGTCGTTGGATTGTTGCACATGTTGAATTTTGTCGATGACTTTGGAAGGTGTTAGTTCTGATGGACTAGTAAACTCGATCCAAACGGGAGACTTTAAATTATCGTGATGAATAGAAAGTCTCAAGCGATCGTCTTCTTTAGCTTGACATTGCTGTTTCAGTGCAGTTAACACAGAATCCCACACCTCAGTAATGAACCCTTCTGTATTCTCCAAAGGTACATTGGCCTTGAAATCTTTAAACTTTACGGCATACGTGTAAGCCGTTGTTCTAAATTTTCGAGAGGAACGCTTTTCTGTCTCTCGAATGTGATAGTAATTTTCAGGGTTTACTAAGGGTGGTGCACTTTGCTTGGACGTGGATTGTCTGGGTGTGGATTCGGGCTCACTCATGTCATCTTCAAAATCACTGGCATGAATTTGAGCCAAGACTTCAGCTACTGTGCTAGGCGATACATTACGTTTCTGTCTCTTACTGTCTTTTCCTTTCTCCACAGCATGATGTGGTCTTTTCATCTTGTCTGCAAAAAGTCAAATGACTACCTTTTAAAGACCATAACCCCTATATATTCATGTCCGATCCGTGCATATATAAAGGCTTAGTGTCTAACCTTTCAGTATTCATTTCACTCTCACATTGACCAGAACGATGGAAGAACCTACACAAGTGGAACTTCTCATTAGAGCTTTACGTGGGGTCATACGAAAGTTTTCGTCAGACCAGCCGACGGCCTACTCTCCTTCCTATCGAGATAAAAGTCAAGATACTTGCTATATCTGTAAGAAGAAAGGACATTGGGCTACAGAATGTTCAGATCGTAACAAAAATAAAAAAGGTACCAATAGAGACAAAAGTCAAGATACCTGTTATTATTGTAAAGAGAAAGGACATTGGTCTCCAAACTGCCCTAAGAAACAACAGGAGCAGGAGGAGGAGAAGGAGGAGGAGGAGGAAAGAAATTCTGAACAGGAGGAAGAGGAGGAAGAGGTACCCTCCCCCAAGGAAGAACCCCGACACGTTCACAAAGACAAGAAAAGAAGACGAAACGAAACTGACGAAGAAAAAGAAAAAGCTGTGACAGTAAAGAAAATGAAAAAACAGAAAGAGTGAAACAGAAGAAAACCTATGAACTTTTTTAAAGTGGTCTTGTGTTATGTTGTGATATTGAATTGTAACGTTTGTACTAGAATAAACTAAAGAGAAAAAACGTAAGTGTCTCTTGGTTTTGATTTGATAGTATAATTACCTACACTCACACATTCATTCACTCACACGTACATCATGGGTTTTTAAAAAATATAATAAAAAGGACTTTTGAGTTTTCATTGAATTAGGTAATTGACATAGTATTTCTTTTCGAAATAATTGGAGTGGCCCTGAAAAGGACCGTTGGTGTTTTGTGTGTTTAAAACAAAACAAACTCAGAAACGGGACGAAATCCTCTTGAGCTGTCTTAAGCCTTTGCCACGGCCAAGGCCTACTTCGGGACTGGTGGTTCCTGTCAATGATTTGGTAGAAATCACTAACGGTGGTAAGGTAGACGTAGTCACAGAGAGATTGGGTTGTTTCGCTCGAGAAGGTCTTTTTCTCTTCGGTCGTGATAAAGAAGTCTGATACATTTGTTTCAGACTCCTTAACTCAGCTAAAATATCTAAAAGTACCGTCGTAACCGTTTGATTTTCACTATTTTCTTTCTGTCCTTGGTCTTCATTCTTCTCCGTTGCTGCTGCTGCTGCTACTGTTTCTTCCTGGTGTTTTCTTCTTGCTTCTTCTTCTTCCTGCTGTTGCATAAGAAAAGCTTGTTCTTCTACTTTCTGTTCTTGTAAAAATTGCTCCAATGCTTCTTTTTGTCTTTGTTTAAAATCATCGACGTGTCCATAAGAAGATACAGAAGGCAACGAAGGTTCCGGAATAAATTCTTGCGATGTTAAAAAATCCACAATATCCCAGTTAAAATCAACTTCTTCTGGATGTAGATTTGTCATGACTTTAGTAGTCACTGTTGGTCCATGACTTGCTGTCTCTACTCCTGTCTCACTCCAATTCATTGTCTTCTTACTGTCCGCCATGATTGACAACTCTCTTGAATCGATTGACTGCGCACAGGCGCTAGTACCTCTATATAGAAAAGGTGACGTCACAGACTGCTCTCTTCCGATTGGATGGTTGTGACTGACTTTTGTAACGCGTGTTTGGATTGGTGGATACACTCAATCCGTTTCAATCCGCCCTTCCCCTATAAATAACCGCAGTACACGGCATTCGCTTCACCTGTTCTCATCAGAAGATGTGGACTAATGTTGAATCGTCAACCCTTGTGTCAAGTATGCTGTTTAGGACTGACATACCCATGTATGTCAGATCATCATGGAGTGTCATTCATAGGACGGAGACAGCCTATTGGAAGAGAAGAGTCTATGTGGAAAGACAAGGTTGCTTGGAGAGAGTTCTCTTCTATGGACCCACAGTAAGGAGTAGTTTAAGGAAGAGAAGAAGATCTGTGAGATGTCCTCTGTGTTAACAAGACAACGTTAACATTACACATAACGGCCCTTTTCAGGGCCACTCATAGGTCTCGAAAAGATAGTAGCTTTCATTGCCGCCCTTTTTTTTCCCTTGTCCCTCTACAGTCCCCAATACCCATCATATTCCCCATGTTATATTTCCCTTGAGGCTATATAGACCCACTATGTTCAATTTCCCTTGACGCTATACAGACCCACTATGTTAAATTCCCCTTGAGGCTATAGTGCCCCAAGCTGTTTTGAGGCTATAGTGCCCCAAGCTGTTTTTGACTGGATTTTCCCTTGAGGCTATAAATCTTGAGGCTATAGTGCCCCAAGCTGTTTTTGACTGGATTTTCCATTGAGGCTATAGTGCCCCCATATACTACTTACAATTTTTGTTTTAGCGAAATACCTTTTCTCATTGAATCAGTTTCTTGACCTAACTGGTTTGTATTGAAGGTTATACAAAAATCCAAGATTGTGTATAATTTTCAAAAGTTATTTATTTTAGTTTATACTTTGTAAATACTATCGTCCAAATCCAATTGTGAAATTAGATAATTTCAACGAACGTTTGATGTGTTCGGATGTTAAGAGAAGAAATAATTAAATTGGCTTTCATGAATGTACTTAAGACACCTGGTAATTAGGCTCTTACTTTTACATTCAAGTCTAATGTATACTTGAAAGTTTTATTTTCTGTATCGAAGAATACAAAACTGTATGAATCGTCAAAACGAAAGAATACCGGGATGGTTTGTAAAGTAAGCGCTTGCTTGTGTGTGTGTGTGTGTGTGTGTGTGTGTGTGGTGTCTGCGCGCGTGTAGTGGGGGAGATATAAATTCCATAGCCCATTGGCACAGAGCAAGCAGAATCAAAGCTGTAGAAATTTCTGACTAGACGTCCATGCCCGGCATGGAAATCGGGTTATCGTGTGTTAAAGATTTCAATGAAGTAAATTTGCCATGATGTAAAATCAACAATTCAGCTGTTAAAAAGTTTGGATAGGTTACTTGGGGATATGTGCATCTTTATGACAGTTGTTCAATGTATTCCAATTTTCCTCTTAGTGGGAAGAAGCCAGTTTGAATGCACGCATATAATGCCTCAACCACTAGCCAAGCATTACAAAAATCATAAAAACTATAATACACCAGTGAGGTCAAAAAAGTCTATAGTTTTGGATACTCAAAACAAAGCATAAGAATATTGTCCACTTCAACAGATAAATCAATGACAGTTCATATCAGAAGAAGTTTACGCACCTCAACCTCAAATTAAGACCTGCAGTTATGGGAGGCTAGTTTTTCGTCCTAGCCGACTATTGGATTTTGTAGTGGCGGCCACTATTAATGGTGGAGGAAGAACCTGGGAAAAACCTTCGGAAAAAACACCGACCCACGAGAAGCTACTGGCAAGCTATCTCACATACTCACATTCGCCAAATCTGAGACTCGAACCCACGCATACATGTTATATGGCAGTGATCCGTAACGGAGACCGTTTTAAACCACGCGGTCACTCAGGGCCCCTCTGATTATTGGTATTTTACTATGTACATACTTCAGGGCAGCTATTGAAGGTGTACATGCCCGATACCAGTTTCAAGAACAACACAATCCTGAAGCATCTAGTTCACAAACATAACCATATCTTTAATTAATAAACAATAAGAGCTGAAAAAAGGCACACCATAGTATTACGATAAGAAATTTGCCAGGGGCCGATTTATAAAACTATCTCTTGCCACCTTATACCGATTCGGCTGATTTAGATGTATGCGTCATTGCGACATTGATTTAATGTATTGAGAAGCTTTTTGTAACTCACAACAATATTTTATTTGGAAGCAATCACGGAGAACTTCCAGATTGTAATGACAAAAATATTTTGGCAAGCATGTGGTATTTAGCCAACTATTTTAGGTGATCTGTATAAAAGACGAGGCGTCAACTCGACTTAATATCATACAAAGTTATAGACGGTCACGCACTTCTTTAAGCGCTTATCTTTTCAAAATCAGACTAGATCGGTGATATGAGAATATATTATCACCTACGTGAATGAATAAAGGACAATAAATAAAAGGACTGATTGCGTGGTTCGTATATGTTAGCTCTGTTCATCTGGCTTTGTTAGTCAAATAAATCCAACTGTGAACAAAAATCGGTGAACATTTTCTAATCCCACGTTTATCACAATAAATAATTAGTATTTTTTTAAATTTGATTATCATTAAATTATTAAAAAGATTATTCTGGTTACTCCGTGCGGTCATTTCTGACAGTAACTACCGAAGTACCGGCATGGTGAATTAACAAAGCATAGCTTCATTGTTTTTCGCGCGCTCTTGTACAAAATATTACATGAACAATGAGTCCAAATTCAGATAGTATTATAAACATTTGCATTAAAATTGAATTTGAATTAGTTCTCGGTTTTTACGAATATACCTGCTCTATTGTCTGATTTAAAAAGTTCAACATATATTTAAATACATGAGAACATGAGTTTCCCAAATATTATTTATCTATTATTATGTCTTTTAATGAGCCCACATTCATAAACGTGATATCAATCGCCGATCATTACTGCATTGAAATCTTGCATGCAGAATTAATCTTTGACAAAGTCATAATTGTACCTGGAATGAAGCATTCCTAGTAGGAGGTCAAACTGGGAGTATACAAAGCAAATTACCTCACCCATGTTAGTATCTGAACAATGAACATTTCAATGTGACAATACAGTCGACATCAACTTGATCATGTATCACGCATGTTAGTATCAGAACAACGAACAGTTCAATGTGACAATGCAATCGGCATCAACTAGATCATGAGACAAGCTTCATTATGTAGCATTATTATAAAGATATTTATGATATCCTCTATCAAGTTACATATATTAAAATCTTATCGATTAAGACTACATTTATGAAATATACATAGCTATAATATTGTTCACATCTGAACATCTGCATATAATAGTTTTACCCAAGTCAATGTTATATTCGTGTCGAAGATTAACGAATTCAATAGCCCCTATTTATATATAACCTGCGTGCTATATTATTCTTAATAATTGTTTCATTCCGTAAAGACACACACACACACACACGCACATTAATGTTTCTGATTATCCGCTTATTAATGCCGCCCAAACACGCCAAGGAAGAAAGGGTACCAACATGATCAACACCCGTCCTTCGTCCAGTAGAGAATTGAGCCCAAGGGATGTCACATCCTCCACTATCGAGATTCAAGTTCTTGTCTTCCCTCAGTCCATCCATCCTCTATTCAGTCTTTCGGTTGCTACAAGTATTATGTCGACTCTATGCACAGTTGTCTATTTATGTTGGCACTCACTACCCTAACCCCGAAAAATGCATTCTTTACATTCCCGGATGACATATTTGAGTTGCGAATTTTCCTTAAAGGTAGAACAGCAGAGAGGGCGAATCCGACAACTTTTTAGGAGCGTCCATTTGGTAAACCAAGGCTTCCTCCAAAATCGTCTTTGGAGACGCAAAGTCGTTGTCGCGCTCTCTGATCCTATGGGGGTAAAAATCCCTTTAGGATTTTACAAACAGGCTAATTTGTAAAACCTCACCTCGTAAATAAATTAGATTATTGGACTAGTCAGTGAGTTTAAAATTAATTCTCGTTAACGAATCATTATGACATCGCATATAGACTGGATTAATTGGGTCCTCAATTATTAAAAACCCTGGAGGAGCTCTTGGTGCAAATGAATATAAAATATATCCCCGTTGGGCTTGATTAGATCTTTCGAGATTTACTTGATAACTTCCTTCGATAACATCACATACTAAATTCACTGCAATCACCAAGCGATATGTTTAACACCACCATCTGGGTCGTTATTATGTTTAAGGATAGTTGAACCCTTGTGTTGTTGTCTCCATGCGGTGAATATCGCAGTAAACGTTTCATTGATAAAATCATTAACGGAATTGTTTAGTTCGTTTGCGTAATACCCAGGAAACTTGAAATTCGGTAGATCAGCGTCGGTTATATTGTATACAGTTAGGAAATTTCGTTTAGAGTAATTAATGTTGTCATCGCTATGATCAACTATTACTTGAATTACTCGCTGGTTGATATATTCCATGTCCGATACAAGTTGATTTAATATTTAAATTCATTTAATGATTTCACTCCGATTAGATTCATGGAAATCCTGTTGTAGTCGTTGTAATTGTTGACTGTGTTCTTGATTGATCTCTTTAAAGTATTCAATAATTCTTTTATGATATATATTTATATATGTAATTGATTCTGGAGTCTGTCCAACCTTAAATCTCCAAAAGGCGGAATCCTGATCAACAAAATTAAAATAACTACCCGGCAGTGATGCCTTTTTTATATCTAGGAGGTGTTCTTTATATGATGTGGTAATTTCATGGTATGATTGTTTATCCGTAACATAATCAGATTTTTTCGGTTCAGGTGGAGGTGGGATTTCGGGCTAAACCAGTATTGTCCTTATAGAACTCTGATAGATGTCTACGACATACTCGGACGAGTTTATCTCAATCGCGGATGATAACGTCGGCTTGTGAACTGTAATAACGATTTTCGATTATTTTCCAGTAATGGATTTTATTCTACGCTGAAATTCATTATTGATTTGTTCAATTTGATATGACCCAGATGGTAGCGAAACAACATTCCAATCTGGAGTACCATCGGGTTTATTCTTGTGAACAAACACCAGGGAATTATTCGGTTGTTGACCACCGAATGGTGCTGATCTAATGTTAGGACAACTGTGATACACTCGTAATTTTGCTAGTGCTATCTCATTCACCGGAATCGCCGTGGGAAAATTCACACTGAATTCAGGTTTCGTTGATGTTATTGAGATCATGCTGGTTCTCACCTGTGTGGTATTTTCCGCTGTTCGTTGAAGTGGTTCTTGCTATGTCGCCATTGTTATTATTTCGTGTTGCTTTTCTAATTTTGACATCGTGGAATCATAAACACGTACCATCGTTGAAAACTCCCTATCGGATATTAATGTGTCATCGAGTGACGACGATATCATCGAGGAAAATTGGGAGTATGCGGTTGACACAACATTGAAATTTAACTACGTAATCCTGCAGTTTACGCTGGCTGCATGATGATATATATTTTTGTTATAATCGAAATAGTTCCAGCGATTGTTGTCGCCGCTGATATACAAATTGGAACAGCTACCGGGCAATCATTGTCACCGAGGAGAGTATTATACCGGCTCTGGTGATTACACCTGATATCCAGTACACGGTGACATCAACTGCGGTGATTCTTCGTCGGTAATTTTTTTATTTTTACTTGATACTCCTCAGTGAGTGTTTTGAGTTTAGTTTGAAATTTTCTGACCTGATCATAGCGATATTGCTGTGATGACATTTTATTTATTACAACAGAATTCAATTTAGTTGTTTACTTAAATCCGAAACGAATTCAATATACCATGTTACTGAAACCCTAGCCAAATTGTTATCAGTGGATGCTATTGTGAATCGTTCAGTTGTTTCCTTGTCGATGATCTTTGATATCATATTGTTGACCGCAGACGAACTAGTTGATGAAATATTAAATTGAGTCTGCGACACTAGTGTTAATCGATAAATACCTTTGACGGCCGCTCTGATATTTACTATGTTAGTGGATGGTCTCCACGTAAATGATCCGTATTGAATCGTGTACACGTTATTTATGATATTGTTTTGTTCGTGAGGGATTTTTATTTTTTCACGTTTTTCTATCATCCTCGGTAGATCATCCCTGATGACATCGTTGGTCGTTGTAATATCTTCGCGAACAACTTCTATTCGCCGATTAATCGCTGTTATTTCATCGAGTTTTGTGATAATATCAGAGAGATATATTTTAACATCATCGAGTTTCGAATTTGTTTTTACCAAAAAAATGTATCAATGGAGTCATCGGTCCTGTTAAAGTTTTTACGTAACGTAGTAAATTGAGATACATGAGCGTTATAATCGGATCGCAACTTTGACAAATTATCCATGGAGGTTTTTATCTCCTTGAGTTTCGGTGTGGTCACCGGTGGATTTCCAAAGAAATTTAATAGAGGCTTGTCAGTATTGTCAATTATACTTCTTTGTAATTCAGAAAACTGATCGAATTTAGTTATATGGTCGTCGTATTCATCGAGTAGTTTTCTTAATGGTTCTAAATTGTTAATTCTATCCACAATAGTTGAAATGAGAACACCCGGTTTGAGTTTACCCTGATCGGAAAACAACGCAATAGTATCTTCTACTGCGTTGCGTTGTTTAACTAAAATATCATCCAGCGAAACTTTACTAGTTTTCAATTTACCCTGACGATCTTGAAATACAACTATTTCATTGGGATCAACACTTGCGAGGTTTAACATCTCAGCTATTTCATCTTCGGTTATTATTTTTACATCACCGGTTGCAGATATTTCCGCGGTGGGTTTTTTCAGGCTTGATAAAGGTCTCCCCCAAATATCTATCATGTTATTTTATATAATTTCTCTCTAAAAAGCGATTACTCGTATATTCGTGTACGGTTTGATGGGGTGGTATTCCCGATGATGAAATAGCGTTGAGGACATTTAATACTTCTATGCCGAATATTGGTGGGTCATTCATGTTCTGTGTTGGTACCGTAGAATACCAGATAGGAGTTTTTAAGTGGTTTATATAATTTATAAATTCGTTAGGCGGCATTAATCCATATGAATCGAAATAAACAAGTGCACGCGGATCAATCGCATATGCAACCCAGTGAGTTCCAGGTCCGCTGCTGTTATCGAGATTAATGATACCGGTTTCAACGCTGTTTGGTTGTTTGTATTAATTCATCTGTCATAAAGACACCTCCAAAGTTTTTTATCGCTAGTTTTTTAGCAGCATTGGGTAAATCAAAATTTGACATGGGAACTATTGTTAGTAAACTGTTCTTAGTCTCATGCCGTTTCCCCTGTACCATGAATACGGAGTTCAAGGAAATCTTAGACCCTTTACCATTTTTGTATCCCCGCCCCTTTTTGGTTCATATAATTGAGCAATACTATGTACTGCTTTTGCATCAAGAGCTTCAGCAGCTCCTAAAACGGCGGCTTTACCAGCTGAAATTAATGCTGAAATCGCAGCGAGAAGTGGAAATACAGCACATGATTTTATCATGTTCTTAATCGCAGCCGCAGTGAGAGTGATCTGAACACCTTTTCATCTTTGATATCGTCATTGAAGTGTTTTATCTGATAAGGTGTCAATGTTAGTTTTTTCTGACCGCCAGACATCTGATTGTGCTTCAGCGATATTGTGGTTCCACATTTTAAACTGATTCTTCTTGCAATTTTTTTAATTTGGCCAGGAGTTAACGTAACACTAACATGACAATATGACATTTTATTTAATAACAAATTGATCTAATTGTTACATTACATATTTTCCACTGGTGCATCAACTACTTTCATTCGTCCACCAACACCTTCGAGTAGCATTGATTTGTCACTAAGAATTACAGCAACTGCTCTGTAAACAGCATGATGATGAGGAGCGGTTACACGAGCTCGAAAGTATATGTCAATGACGGATTGTCTGGTTAAGTCAAGATGTTCCACTGAAAAGTGGTAGATGGGATATAGTATTTTAAAATCCAACTGTGATATTTGCAGACCGGTATCTACATTATTATCGCGTCCCATGAATTATAGCAAACGTTGATACGCGTGTGCTATTTGTTTTTTTTTTTGGTTCATAATTAAGTAAAATATCCTTGGTTTATTCTTGTTGGCCGTTTACACTCAACGAGACTTCATTAACACCGAGTCGATCAAATATCATATGGCTATGTAATTGTGAACCCAATTGCGCATTATAATGTAACGCAACAAATATATGCCGCGGCGCAAAAATACCTCGTTTTGATGCCAGTCGCCAACTAAATGTACCATTAATAGTACTATCCACGATATCTGTGGAAGTTGTTAGCCAACTTAGTAATGATTTGCCGCCTGTACTCATCAATGATAATAATTTTGCTCTATGGTAATTGATGGAGTCATTACTGGCATCCACAGTGTTAGTTTTGTTATATTCACCTTGCCATCAGCAATACCACCACCACGCCAGATTGCATCATTATCATCACCTTTTCGCACTAAGGCTACTGTATGGTTTGCTCCATAGATAACGTTTATAACATGTCTGCAGAATCCAAATATATGATGTAGTGGAATCGCGCATGCGAATAATCTACGCTGTCCTTTCAACATGGATACTCGTGTTGCAAACCCTACGTTGTAATTAGGATAAGTATTTATAATCATATTTTCGATATTAGCAGGAGCAACAGCACCAACAGCAGGGGTATCACGATCCGTTGGTTGTCTTATTTCATACTGGACGGGTTCAGCGTGATCAGTAATATCTTTTGCGAACATCATAGATGGACCTCACGATCTTGTATAATCATCAGAGTATCTTGCTAACCCCATTATTGTTGTGGCAATATCAACATCATGTTCTATGGATTCAATCTCTGTTCCATCAATCATGTAGCTCCATGATACCATTATTGACAAAGCCGACTTTGGCACCACGTGCATATGGCGGATCATTAGCAGCATGATTATTTGTTACAATTTCTCCTTCTACTTCGATAAACGCCTCAGAGGGTAGAAAGTATTTGCTGGTATCCTGGAATTGAAGTTCGATTCTTGATCGACTATTTGGTTGTGTTGCATTATAGGAAAAATGCTCATAATTAAGTGTAGAATCATTCTTGCGCACTGGGTCGTCCATATCAAACGCTGAGTCAGGAGCCTATTTGAACATATTATTATATATTTCTTGATCTAAATCGTGATCGCGCTCGCGATTTCAAACCACTTCCCGCTATCACATTTGCAGTAATATTATCCTGGACGCTGCTGAGTGATGCTTTGTTTTGATCCACCGCGTTATTTATTATTTTACTAATACATGCAGGCATAATTTCCGTAAATGGTAGTGGTCCCAATGACGATGTCATCGGTGATTTCGTCATCTGTTTCCTTCGCCGCCGAACTAACGCTACTGGATTTTCTTTAGTCGCGGAAAATGCCCTCCCGACAACATCACCAACAGCGCTAATACCATTATCACGAATAACATCAATAGCTTTGATTGATAATTGTGTTGCGATTGGAGCTATTTTTGGAGCCATTCTTGCAAATAACCCTGCAATGGTATTGCCGAAACGATCTCCATAGTACGCTCTATAAACTGGCAATCGTGAGTTTACTACATAGACCATGGATGGTTTGTTGTGGTTGTAGTGTATGATCATCTTATTTAAATATTTTTTATCTATCGTAAAAATCCAAATGATTTTTCATTTGAAGAATTTTCGACGAAGTAATCAAATTAATCACTATGTTAATCGTAAAAATCCGTAAGATTTTCGGCTAGCTCATCAATAAACTCTCGGTATACACCAATATCCATGATACCACCATCAAGTAGTCGTCTGCAGATATCAGCTGCCTCATTTATTACTTCCGGTGAGTTATTTCCAGCTCGTTTTCCTTCTCTGTAGATGATTCAGCTTTTTTATTTTTTTCCATAAAATCCTTATATATATTATCATTATCCGATATTCTACCTATTTTTATAAACACACGATATAATCCATTATACCATTATTTGATTAGTAGGGAGATTATAATCATCGTGGATATACTTTCTTCTATGATTTAAACTATTAATGACGAAATCAGCTAATTCCTCAGTACTATTAAATCTCATATCTCTTATTTCATCTAATTTACCCGGAAGGAATTTATGATTGAATAAAACTCTTGCACTCCTTTTTTTTCTTGTGGTTGTTCATCTTCCTCTTGTTCTTGAATAATATCACCCTGTTGTTGTTCAATATCACCATCTTCTTCTTATTCAATATCACCCTCTTCTTCTTCTTCAATATCACCCTCTTCTTCTTCTTCTTCTTCTTCAATATCCTGAAGTCGTGCAGCGGTTACTATATCATCAGGAAGTGTTTTAAAGATTTCTTTGCTTGCTTGGATCTCTTTGCTATTTTTTCAAGTATAGGAAGAAGTGCTGGTCTTTTTTTTTCACTCGTTGTTCCTCAGGAATATCTCCCCATATGGCTTTTTCAGTGGTTGATACGACTTTTCCCGTTGCAGTGGTTACTGGTTTTAATAGTTGTTCAGTGTCTGCTGCAAAATCACTTTGAAATTGCTGTCTCGTTTGGAGCATATTTCGAACGGAATCACGAACTGGAATAAACTTCTTAATCGAAGCTAATCGTTCACGTTATAATTTAGTTGTTAGTTCTTCATTTACCATTATAAATTAATATACTATTTAAATTGTACGTGGAAAAACTCACCCACAAAATTCTTTTGTGTGTTATACTTCCGCGTTCTGATTAAATCACCAATGATAAATCACCTGTCTATAGAATTTTGTTCTAGGTGAGAAAGCGCATACCTGTCTATAGAATTCTGTTCTATGTGAGTAGGCGCATACCTGTCTATAGAATTTCCGTACCCTGTATGTATGGCGTGTTTACTGTGTTGAGGTAATCAAAGTAGAATTTTCATTTGGGCGGATAATATCTTTTATTGTTTGATTTTCGAGTTAATTGTGCGTTTGATTTCATATTGATTTCCCAATTTACTTCTGACCCTTTTGACAGCAGTGAATAACGGGACGAACTTATTGATGTCGTTACAGAATGCGAGGGAGTCACAAATAGCGTGTTGAATTCTCTTTATAAAAGAATAGGATTTCGATAACACATGCGCTATCATCACTATCTTGAAATTCAGAAAGAATCTGATTACAATCTAATTTATCTCACAATTGAATTCCTTGATTTTTCAAACTTGAAATCTAGTTAATATTGACATTCATAATTTCGAAATTCATATATGAAATATTAGGTATTTAATACAAAAAAATATTTAATATAATTTTCAAAAACAAAAATAAACAATAGCTAATGATGAGCGGTTATCATTCACCGGGTCCCTTATTGGCTTTTGTGTCTTTCATAGGGTTCTTTTTCTTTGAGATTTTATTCTCTTTGAGATTTCTCTCTTCTTTCTTTCTTTGAGATATTTTTCTCTTTGAGATTTCTCTATCTCTTTGACCGTTTCTTTTAGCCGATAGTTCATACCGAACTATCCTGTGGGGTTACCTTAGTGTGACATGGAGCTTTTTGCATCCATGCTATTGTTTTGGGAGCGCCTATTGTTGTTGTACATCTCCCCCCTACGAATTAATTTCCAGGGGGTGTAAGATCACACCGTCACGTATTTGACGTGACGGGAGGTGTACACGAAGTACCCTTTTTTTGGGCTGGCGCCCAAATTATATAGAAAAACCTCCAAATCGGTACCGTCAACAATAATACCTGCCACGAGATTCGAACGATGGGCCCCAGGACGAAATTCCATCTATGTATACAATACACCAATGTTCGTAATCTATAAATCTATAATTTTGAATACGATATATGTGTATCATGGTAAGGGTTTAATGAATCATAGATGAAAAATCGTAGATGGAAATCGTAGATGAAAAGTCGTAGTCGTAGTTAAAAATCGTAGTCAAAATTATAAATTTTCTAGTCAAACCAACACAAAAAGCCATTATCACATTGAGATATGTGATTACAACAAAAGAGTTATCGTTGTTTCAAAACTACACACATAAGCCACCACGAGTTATTCCCCTTGGTGTTACAAAACAGAATTCAGGCATATGTAAATTGAATGCTATGTTCGGTTCTTTTGGAAAAAGCCGATCGATATACTTGTCCTGCTACTTTTCGTACTGAGGGTCCACAAATATCGAAATACCTTCAGTGATTTATTTAAATACTCTTTCATCGTTATTTTCTGTATTAAATAATTTTATGGGTTTCGCATTTTTCGAGTGTTTTCCAGCCCCACCTCATTTGGTGTTTTCACTTTATGAAATGGCTTGTAGATTATCTAAAGAATTATTGGTTTTAATACCATTTATGTGATCAATAACAAGACCATCCTTGATCAATCCGTTAAATACCTCATAGACGATTCTGTGATTAAGATGACTTTTCCTGCCAGAATTAAATATAAGATATCCATGATTATTCACAGTACCAACTTGGTTTTTCTGTCTGCGGTTTCTGACAATACCGTCACGAGATGCTTCATAATTGGTAATCACGGGATGTGGTTGAAATTCTTTTGTCCATTTATATACTACAATATTATTTGTCTAATTCATTATTTGGATTAATTATTACATGGGAATCTA
The DNA here is from genome assembly GCA_030141615.1 of Unio pictorum. NCBI lineage: Eukaryota > Metazoa > Mollusca > Bivalvia > Unionida > Unionidae > Unio > Unio pictorum. Next base: position 852,415 of record JARLTB010000198.1, read on the forward strand.
TCAATGTAGTCTTGAGGTATTCTTATGATTTTATCATTGACAGAGTCATGGACGCTGACACAGTCAGGGTCATTGATGAAATCTTTGATGGAGTTTTTAACTCGTTTATCATAATAGCGCTTTAGCTCTCTGTATCGCTTACCACCACAATTGAGATACAACTGCGACTTACCACGCACACCTACCCTACATCGTATGCAAGATAAGGGCCCTAAGCTTCCACGACGTACACTTTGCAAATGATATCCACAGAATTCATTTCTGCATGATTTGTTGCAAGCGGTTACTGATCCTATCATAAGCCATTTGCAATGATTCATTATATTATAAATTCTTTATTTAAATACTTGTTCTAATTATAATAAGGAGAAGTTCGAGAGATTATCGAAAATTACGCCTTGGCAAAATAATGATTTCAATCTCGATAGAGTCTCCACTGATGTACGAAAGAGTCTAAAAAGTGATAGAAGGATGTTGGGTAAAATCCGTGATTGTTTTACTAAATTCAATCTCGATAGAGCATCTCAGTTTTGGTCAACATTTCGAATTGATTGTAGTGTTGATGCTACCATGAACGACGAAAGAGCAGCAGTGATAATCTCACATCTTGACAAGAAAAAGTATTTTTTTAGAGTGAAATTCATTATTCTTTCAGAAACGGGGAATTGGATTATACGCGACAAATTTGAACCCACCCTGAAAAATAAGAGAACTGTCACTGTGAGTCAGGATTCCAAACCAGGAATTCTGACCGGGATTGACAAACCGTATTACGAGAGATCCTATCCTGTAACAGCATTTGTTTATGGAATCTATCCGATAAATGATAAACCGAGTATTGAAACATTAAAACCCATGAAATATTCGTCAAAAATAAATCATGTAGCAGAACGAAAAATAGAACATTTTACAAATGCGTTGCGTGGAAACAAATTGATGGATCTAAGACACAAACAACTAAACGAATGTGGATTAACAGTGAAGCAGAACGGCGCAACAATTCAAGATATAACTAAATTAGAAACATCATTAAAATTCCCAATATCCGTAATGACGATAACATGAGAGATATTACACGAATCGAAATATAAATCAAATGGAGCTCCAATCAAAATTATTGACCATAACGAACATGCATGGACACCGGCGGGAACAATATTTCCGCGGAAAAGAACCATAAAATATCTACCCGTAGAGTTCTCCGGAGAAAAGCACTCAGGGGGAAATTTATTTGATTTTATTTACGAGTTAAATAAAAACGATCCTGTGTCAGTGTTATTACTTCACAGTTTTGAAGATGAAGAGGGTAAATTCCATCAATATGTAAGACCCAATGGCGAATTATACCGTACTGAAACCCTCGACAACGAGATGAAAAAACTAGCTAGTGGTTTTCCAACGGATTACGACGAACAATTATTACCAAACTGCTTTACAATACCGTTAGTAGCTGTTCATTTCACGAGAAAGAGAAATCTATGGAAACCAACACGCGCAGAATTTCTCTCAGATATTGAATCAAGCTGTATCAAATATGGCCATGGTGGATTATGGAATACAAAATACGACCCTAAAAGTATTATTTCGGTTGATATGATTGCGTGTTATCCAGGGAGTTTTCTTGGGTATGGAGAGTGTTCTGAGTATTTTAAACGATTTCAACATCCCACACAAGAGATGACTCGTGTTGCGATTAATGGACCACTGCCCGATTTTGATTTAACCGGATTCGCTTGTGTGGTATCATTTGAATTGGCTAAAGGACTTCATCCTTCATCCATTATGCTTGGTTTGGTAGACACATCTCTGAAAAACACTGGATGCTAATAGTGTTATTACGGTATATGATTGATTCTAAAATGCTGATATCGCTGATTGTCGGTAAAGCAATTATATCATATCGGAAACAAACTGAAGTCTGGTTACCACAACCCAATAATCTACATAGTATAATCACCGAAAAGGAAAAACAATTCCACGATCTCGACAAAGAATAGATCTTGAAATGTTCCAAAGAAATCTTTGAAGTTAGAAATAAACACGCAAAAGATTTCGGCAGAAGAATAATTGGTAAGTTCACACAGGGTGGAAAATACGACCACAAACGATATTCATCGAGGTTGATTATAGATGATGCTGAATACGATTTTATAATCGCAGATGTAACATCTAGGGGTATATACGTCTATCATTAAGACGCTTTCTTATCCGATGGAACCAAATTAGGTACAATTGTTACTTACACAGTTGCAAAAAATTCTCAATATACTTATTTAAGATCGTATATGCTGGCTTATGCTTCTATTAATTTACTATCTAAGATAAATAGATTTCCTGACACCGCGGTTAGAGTAGCCATTGATTCATTTTGTACAGACATAAAAAATAAAGAAGCAGTGGCTCAATTCACTAATTCAGACGAGAGTTGGGGATCATGGAGAATTAAAAAGGAAATACTGCGTGATTACTCCAAATCAGCAATGTTACAATTGAAAACAATTACTTGAAAAATAATCAGATATCAGAACTATCTAATGCACCGTCGTGTTCCGACCCAATATGTATATAGAAAACCAATTACTTAATTGGCTGTGGTGGGTCATGGAAGACGACTCGTGCGATTGAATTATTTTGAGGGAAATCAGAAATGATTGTTCTAACACCAACATACAGACTTGCAAGAGAGATGAAACAACGAGGAATTAATGCTTGAATTTATCACAGTTTCTTTCGATGGAAAGGTGACGAATGGACTCCTGATCGAATGGGCGAAAAATATATTCCTGAAATCATCATTTGGGATGAGATATGCACAGTGTCGTGAGATGTATGACAAATATTTCTTGACTGTTTATTGCTAGCGAATACAAAGGTGATAATGTGTGGCGATCATGGTCAACCACCACCATTTGTCGGTTTGTCTCCACATAATTGGCTAAACAATTTTGTAGACTATTATGAAGAAATTAATACCGGTTATAGAGCACTTGATAATGAATTACTCGAGTTCAAGAAACTAATCAGATTACAACCGGATAGAATCCAGTGTGAAATAGCACGGGAAATAATTTCGGAAACCCCATTAAATGATTTTTGGGAAGCGTGGAGACCAAACGATTTGATAGTGGCAAGTAAAAAGATAGTCAGAGACACACTGCAGATGAAGTTATTTAACACCCATAAAGAAAAATTTGCAACACTTCCAGTGCCATTGAATTATAGACCCAAGGATACACGCAGACAAAATATTGAAATTGATATTCCTGGACAAAGAGAAAAGCAGATTATAGTGTTAAATGATATTGTGTTAGTTGATATCAGTGTCGTCGAAGATGCATTGCGTTCTGATAAATCCCATGGAAGCTAGGATAAGCAGAGACGATACATTCTTCGCAGGGATTGACTATATCCGATATAATTGTTTGGATCATAGATAATCGCATCGAGTGGTCGAATTAAGTTTATCTTGCAGTGTCCAGAGTACGAAGAATAAATCAACTTCGAAGAGTTGTTTTAGACTATAATGACACCACAATAAGTGATATCGTCAGCGATGAGATAATCAGAACAAACTCTCTGGTTATAAACAACAGGACAAAAAAATAGCAATATAGACTGGCGGTCTACCCGTAGATCTCGTTATGCTAGATATTGTATGTGCAGTAACACTCCAAATAGGATCAGAAGCTCTTTTTTTTTTTGCCATCTTCGAGCTCTCCTGGTTCATATAAATATCTAACAGGAGCATTGCCGAGTATTGGTTTTTTTGAATAATCATTTTGTGGTTTTACAGGTATATGCTTTGTTTAATCGCATTGTTAGGTTTCATATTAATTGTTCGAGTAATCTCATTATTCAGCGCGGTAATTACGCATTGTAATCTCTTGACCCATTCACGAGATCATTTATCCTGAATAAATTCCTTTGCATATTGATATCTAAATAACATCTCAGTAAGGTCCGATTAAATCGTTCAACAATTTCCTGATCGCGATGTAATGCAGTATGTCCTCGCCTGATGGTGACATTATGATGCTTCTTTGTTCATAACACTGCACCCTGAAATTCCTTGCTAGGATCATTTGTAATAGATTTGGCCAATGCAGTGGACCTCGTCGATAAATCCTTTCAAACGCAGAAGCAACTTCAGTTGATGATTTTGTCTTTAGAGGTTCTGCTTATTTGTATCTACTCGCAACATCAACTACGGTTAGAGCATACTTGTAAACACCATCATGCGGCACAAATAATATATCAGCCTGATGAACTTCATTAGGTGCGTTGACATCAAAATGCGAGTAGTTATTTTGTTTAGGGGGTGGTAGATAAATTTGGCACATCGCCTGTTTGGATAATCAATCCGCTGCTGTAGTATTTTTCACCTTTGCGGCGCTAGCGAGTTTACCCCTCCAGTATCCTCTTGGAGAATACTAAATAGATTCCATGTTGTTATTAATTACCAGTACCCAATATCAATTTACTTTTCATCGCCGATTTTATCAACCATGAAGCCAACTTTTCTTTGAAGGATTTATCAGTGATAGAATTCAACGCATGAATCAAGTTCACATCTGCGATATGTCTGTGTTGCAGATTGCTGCTTTTATGAGCAACATCATGAGCATTAAACGCCTTATCAATAGCGTTTATTGGGTTTTCACCGGGTCGGGGATGGTTTTGATCATTGAGTCTGATATCGAGTCTGGTCCCGGGTCCACACTAACTATACCCTGGAACGAGTTTTTCTCCCGAATATTTTGCCCATGGTGTTCCTGGGAGTTTTACTAACTTGGCTTCAATATCACCTCCTCGTTTTTTTTTTAAATCCTTGATTTTATCAAGGGAAACTGTAACTTAATTGTTACCGAGAGGATGGTGGATTAAATGAACAACACAAACACAATATGTGAAAGAAAATATAAATTTATGAAATAAATTATTAATGAAAAAAATGATGTATCAACACAATAACTCATGCGTTCAACCCACAATTACACTCACAACCATTCACAATACATGAATAAATTAAATATTAATACACAGATACAAAGGAATCTCTTGGACTATACACATATCCAAGGAACCTTTACAAAAGTTATATTACCACAAGTATAAATTACGATAACAAATACAAAACATCGAACTATACTATCGCACGTATGGATTGCGACAACTAGCACGAACATATACATATACATGTATTTAATCAAGTTGCTAACTTTTATTGAGATTCATGCAATCCCTTGAAATACTACTGTGATTTGAAGTAACTATGTAAATATAACAATGTATTCAATTGTACTACAATTGCAACACACACAATCGTCTCGACCCTGTATAACCGTACGATTCACCAACTGTTGAATCGCCACCCAGTTTCCCGGAATACCTAGGGTTGACCAATACTTTTATCGGCCGTTTGCCCTTCACGGATTCACCACAGCTATACGTACAGACAGCATACAGCATCTACTAGAACCAACGTTCTCAAATACCTAGATGCCACCCCGGATGTTTACAACTCTGGACAGCTCCGACACTCGGACTTCTTGATTTCCGGATATTTACACGTCACGACAGATGTAGACGGACAGACAATCCGACAATCCGACAAACAGACAGTCAGATACCTCAATACGACCGCACAATTAAACAGCACAATCACGGCACAATCAATCACATTCAGCTATAATTCAGAGACTTTCAGAGACGTTCAGCTACAATTCAGAGACATTCAGAGACGTTCAGCTATAATATCAGAGACGTTCAGCTATAATATCAGAGACGTTCAGCTACAAATCAGAGATGTTCCGCAACAAATCAGCTACGATTTCAGAGATGTTCCGAAACAAATCAGCTACGATATCAAAGACGTTATCAGCTACAATAAAGAAACCAGACTAATAATAGTAGTCTCAAAAAATAATCTAAACCTTAGATTACGCTATTGCATTTAAAGTCTAATAGTGACTAGTAATTCCAAATATTCCACGTTTAAAATCTGCATTGTAATAAAGGCATCATTATATGAAATGATAAACTGAATAAAATTCACAATAAAACGAAATATAAATTTAACACTCACCCCTTTGGCTGGAGATAGTATGACGAGCTATCTTTCATGTGATAAGATACTTTTGGTCCCGTAATATTTATCAGAAATATTCTGCCTTATATATCCTCAAATAGGTGAGCAGAATTCACGGCAAAATTACCGTGCACCCCGTGAATCTAATGTTCCGGACTTCATGTGATTCGAAGTCCGGCACATGCAAATCGTTACACGCCGCTTACCTTATTCACCCCAGGTAACGCATGTACGACGAAACAAATAAAATGGTGAAATTAGTTTGTAATTCAAGAAGAAAATAAATTCAATTTTCGCCTAATTCTGTGACAGAAACAAATCTTTTTTTTTGTACCACATTCTACACACTTACCAGCAAGTGTTATTTTTAGTTGTAATCGTCGTCAAGTCGTTTGTGCTAGTACGCTTCTTACATTTCACACAATATAGCTCCATAATTTATTTATAATAACATAAATGTAATTGATATTTCGGCGACAAAAGCACGAGAGCCTGTTAAACATCATGCAGCGCTACCAAATTATATTCGTATGATTATAATCGAACCATCTGGAAGTGGCAAGACACAACTGCTACTTAATTTGATAATGAGATGGATGAAATGGGACAAGCTGTATTTAGTAGCCCCGAGTGTAGACGATCAGCGATGTTACGAGGTATTAAAAGATTTTAACGAGAAAGCAAAATCGGAAATCGATGAAGATATTATTGAGTTTATAATCGATATCGAGGAAGCACCCAGCTTTGATGATATTGATGGAAGTATTAACAATTTGGCCGTATATGATGAAGTCACGTTAGACAATCAAAGAATCCCGCTATGATATTTTCCAGAGGTAGGCATAAAAATACCGATGTGATATATGTCACTGAACGATACACTCAAATACCAAAAGAGATCAGAGACAACTGCAATATTCTTGCTGTATTCAACGAAATTGACACCCATATGCTACGAAATATTTGGCAAACTTGGTGCGGTGGTGATATGGGTCATGGTCACTTTAGAAATTTCTTTAGTCGCGCTTAGTCAATCCCACATGGATTTGTAACGATAAATTTGCATAACCCTATATCAAGATATCGTATCGGACTTGATCAATTAATCTGTTTGTGAAATCCTAAAAAGATTTTTACCCCCATTGCAGCAGAGAGAACGCGACAACAACTTTGCGTCTCCAATGAAAACATTTTTTTCGATTTTGGAGGAAGCCTTTTTTGCCAAATAGACGCTTTTTTACGATTTTGGAGGAAGCCTTGATTTGCCAAATTAACGCTTCTAAAAAGTTGTCAGATTCGCCCTCTCTGCTGCTGGTAGTTTGTTTCATTTCTTGTACTAAGATTGCTCATTGTTTTCCGGAAAGATAAAGATGAGGTTAGCTTATGGTGACCATACTAATTCTTTTCCGGAAACATACCGATGAGGTTGGCTAATGATGACCGTACTTATTTTCCAGTAAGATGCCGATGTGGTAGGCTTACGATGACCGTACTTATTCTTTTCCGGTAAGTTATTAATGAGGTTGGCTTATGGTGACGGTACTTATTGTGGTGATCTTAATTGTTTTTTGCGTCGCCGTTAGGTCATGTGACAAATAGCAATACAGTCAGGTTTGTTTTTCAAAGCCACGGAGTGTTTGCCTTAAAGTGGACATTCTCAAGTCAGTATTTCATCTGTATTATATTTTGTTTGCTTTTTTCCCAACTAGTTTTGCGAGGGGGATGAAGTGCTACTTTTTGCATGTGTCTTCAATACCGTGTGTGTTATACGAGTATTATACTTTACGTCTTTGCTATGGATGTGCATGTGTTTCTTCTGTGTTTATGCTGTGTTATACTCTCTGTGTGTGCTATATATATATATATATATATATATATATATATATATATATATATATATATATATATATATATATATATATATATATATATATATATATATATATCCTCGTGGTCTGGCTGGGTCTTCTGTGCCACGACTCTTATACTGTAATATGCATGTCATGTTTCTTGGTATTATGCTACAAGTGTTGAACTGTGTGTTTGCTATAGATATGTATGTCCCTTTTCTCTTTTCTGGGTTTTATGCTATCTGTGCAATAATGTGTGCGCGTGCTAAACATGTCTTTGTGTGTCTACTGCTATGAGTTCTCTACTATTTGTGTTATACACGCCCTATGTATGGGTTTTACTTATTGTGTACTATACTGTATGTGTGCTATAGATGTACACGCTTTTTGTCTGCGTTGAATGTATTGTGTACTATAATGTACGTGTGCTATATATGTGTTTTTGTATCGGACCTTCTATTATGAGAGCTATACTGTATGTGCTATATATGTGTGAATTATATTTCTTCGTCTTATTCTTTGAGTTTTACGTGTCTAATACATATAATATCTTATGTTTTTAACTAATGGGTGAGTAAGGTGGGGTGTAATTCCCTCCTTTTTTTGGAATGTGTATCGATTTATTTTATCTGAGGTGGCAATTTCTTTCTCTTTTAGTTCGCATGTGAAATATTGGACCCTTCTTTGAGGTCGCTTTCAAGGTGAATTTTTATCCTTTAATTATTGTCTTCTCTCGTTTTCTTTCCTGCTGGTTTTCTTTTTTCTCCCACCCTTCTAGCTTCTTCATTATTTGCTGTCTTCGTAGTGTCTTGTGATTTGCTTCTTATTTTCAGATCTTAGTTATTTCTGGTCTATGTCCACCGTGTTTGTCTCATTTACCTGAGGTTCCCCGAGTGGCTGAGTGGTCTAATGCGCTGTCCGTTAAGGATCACTGCTATCTCACCTACGTCTGCGTGGGTTCGATTCTAAGATTCGGCTAACGTATATATGTGAGAAAGCTTGTTAGTAGCTTCTCGTGAGTCGGTGGTTAGTTTTCCGGGTTCGTCCTCCACCATTAATACTGGCCGCCATGTATAGCCTATATTGTGCTTAAAAATGGCATTAAACAATCAAAAACAAAAACAAACTCTTTTTCCTACAGTGACGTTACATATGTTATACACTATTTCTAATTGTTCAGACAAGAGCTAATTATAATCTGAAACCAATTTGCATTCTTCCTATTTGTTTGTTTCAGAGTCCATTATAATATAAAACCAATTTACGTTATTCTAATTATTTAGACTATAGTCCATACTGACATATGTATTTAAAACCTGTCTTGCTGCGCCTTGATGTAATTAATTCATCATTCATGGCATTTATTAATTAAATTTATATCTGGGTAGTCTGAAGAGAAAATTAAAGGTGTTTATCTACCTACATACTCCTCGCAAACAACAATGTTGTATTTACTTGCTCTTCAGTATGAGAGTTATTTCAATGATTCTCTAATTATACCATGTTAGCCCTCGTCTTCTGTTTTTTTATTTTGATTGTTAACGTTACAGTTTTGAATATTTCAAACGAAACAAATATATTGGACCAATATTGGCACACTTAAAATATTAAGTTGCTCTTGCTTGGTGCGTATTCATTATACTTTAAAAATATTATTTGTTATACGTTTCCATACAAATGGAAGCCATGTTCCCATCACAAAGAAGTAGCCCACCCGACCTATCCGAAATAATGCTTTATATATGACGTCATCAATATTATAATGATATAACGCTGTCCGCGTTTAGGGAATGGATACATTTGATTTTCAACTGGACCTAAATGCTTTCTGACATGAAATGCTTTGGTTATTATATTAACTGGGATTTACCACCTCCGCCATAACAACAACAAAATAATAATAATAATAGTAATGATAATAATAATAAGGCACTAATAGTAATACTAATAACACAATAATAATAATAATAATAATAATAATAATAATGATAATAATATCATAAGTAATTAATAATAATAATAGCAATATAACTAATAATAAGAATAATAAAACAGCCATGCGTGTAGGTAGGTAGGTAGGTAGATTGGTCAACTTATACATAAACGGGCGAGTGCGAATAATAATATATGTTTGTGGTATGCACACTTCATCATGAATAAAATTAAAGCACCAGTAGTGGTATTAACAGTAGTAGTAACATCAGGTGTAGTAGTAGTAGCAGCCCATGCATAATTTACCTAAGCATGAAAACTGATAGTGCATGGATAACATGGGATATTTTGGAACAATTGTTGTCAATGACCAAGACCTTTTTGAAAATGTATGCACTCTTGACTTAACATTTCAGCTCAGAAATCATTTTGTTCATATTATTCAAATCTAAGAAAGTAATGTGCTCTATAATCCACACTCTGGGCAAGGGATGTTATCTATAATCCAAGCTGGTCAAGTGATGTGATCCAGAACACGTAAGGTCTTGTAAAGACATATGATGTAGAATACAAAACGTTTGGTCAAGGGATGTGATCTAGAACAAAAAGGTCTAGTCAAGGGATGTGATCTAGAATACAAAAAATCTGGTCAATGGATGTGATTTAGGACACACAAAGTCGTGTCAAAGGATGTGTACCAGGATACATACCGTCTGCTCAAAGGTTGTGATCTAGAATACACACAAAGTGTGCTCAAGGGATGTGATCTAGAATACACAAAATCTGGTGAAAGAATGAAATTTAGAATACACAAGACTTGTCAATTGATGTGATCTGGAATACACAAGGTCTAGTCAAGAGATGTGATCTAGGATCCACAGTCTGGATAAAGAATATCTACAATACAAAGTCAGGTCAAGGGATGTAATCTAGACTACAAAGTCTGGTCAAGTGAGGTGATCTATAAAACAAAAAGTCTGGTCAACGTATATTATCTAGAATACACACAGTCTGGTCAAGGGATGTGAACTAGAATATATACAGTCTGGTCAAGGTATGTGATCTAGAATACACACAGTCTAGTCAAGGGATGTGATCTGGAATACACACAGTCTGGTCAAGAGATGTGATCTAGAATACACACAGTCTGGTCAAGGGATGTGATCTACAATATAGAAACTCTGGTCGAGGGATGTGATCTAGAATACACACAGTCTGGTCAAGGGTTGTGATCTAAAATACACAAGATCTGGTCGAGGGATGATGATCTAGAATAAACACAGTCTGGTCAAGGGATATTATCTAGGATACACAAATCTGGTCAAGGAATGTAATCTAGAATACAAAGTCTGGTCAAGGGATGTGATCTCGAATACAATGTCTCGTCAAAGGATATAATCTAGTATACACACATTCTCGTCAAAGGATATTATCTAGAATACTCAAAGTCTCGTCAAAGGATGTGATCTAGAATACAAAGTCTCGTCAACGGATATTATCTAGAATTTAAAGATTGGTCAATGGATGAGATCTAGAATACACAAAGTCTGGTCAAGGGATGTAATCTAGAATACACCATGTCTGGCCAATGGATATTATCTTGAATACACAGTGTGGTCATGGGATATAATCTAGAATATACAAAATCTGGTCAAGGGATATAATCTAGAATACACAAGGTCTGGCCAAGGGTTTTATCTTGAATACACACAGTGTGGTCATTGGATATAATGTAGAATATACAAAATCTGGTCAAGGGATATAATCTAGAATACACAAAGTCTGGTCAAGGGATATAATCTAGAATACACAATGTCTGGCCAAGGGATATTATCTTGAATACACAGAGTGTGGCCAAGGGATATTATCTTGAATATACACAGTGTGGTCAAGGGATATAATCTGGAATACACAAAGACTGGTGAAGGGATGTGATCTAGAATACAAAAATTCTGGTCAATGGATGTGATTTAGAATACACAAAATCTGGTCAAGGAATGAGATCTAGAATATACAAAGCCTTGTCAATTGATGTGATCTGGAATACACACGGTCTAGGCAAGAGATGTGATTGAAATTACATAGTCTGATCAAGAGATGTGATCCAGAATCCACAGTCTGAAAAATAGGATATCAGCTATAATACAAAGTCCGAGTCAAGGGTTATGATCTAGAATACACAAAGTCTTGTCGAGGGATGTGATCTAGAATACACCCAATCTGGTCAAGGGATATGATCTAGGATACACAAGATCTGGTCAAGGGATGTGATCTAGAATGAACAAAGTCTGGTCAAGGGATATTATCTAGAACACACACAGTCTGGTCAAAAGATGTGATCTAGAATACACACAGTCTGGTCAAGGGATGTGATCTGGAATACACATAGTCTGGTCAAGGCATGTGATATAGAATACAGACCGTCTGGTCAAGGGATGTGATCTCGAATACACACAGTCTATTCAAGAGTTTGTGATCTAAAATACACAAAGTCTGGTCAAGGGATGTGATCTAGAATACAATATCTGGTCAAGAGATGTGATCTAGAATACACACAGTCTGGTCAAGGGATATAATCTAGAATACGCAAAGTCTGCACAAGGGATGTGATATAGCATACACATGTCTCGTCAAGAGATATTATCTAAAATACACACAATCTGGTCAAGGAATATAATCTAGAATGCACAAAGTATAGTCAATGGATGTGATCTAGAATACAAAGTCTGGTCAAGGGATGTGATCTAGAATACACAGTCTGGTCAGGAGATGTGATCTAGAATACACATTGTCTGGTCAAGGGATATAATCTAGAATACACAAAGTCTAGATTACCGTGACTGTAGATACAGCATAGACTGACTTTACTCAGTATATCAGACTCTCTGAATACTGTGACAGTGCATACAACATTGACACCTGAAGCACTTAACAGCATTTTACATCCAGTATAAAACTAGATACATGTTCCAGACAAATTCTAATGTTCCGCACGAATTCGAAGAACTCAGACTTAGTTAAATATAACAGACATATTTAAGTGATCGACACAAATTCAAACAATCCGATCCTAGCTACATGAAATACACAAACACGCTGCAGTAATATATAGAATAATGGTCATGCAATTTCTATTCTAAAGCTAACTTGTAGCAGTGCAATTTAAATATACCGAGGCGATAAGACAGTAAATTACTTAGTTACACTTGTATCAGTGCAATTTAAATATACCAAGGTGATAAGAGAGTAAAGTACGTAGTTACTCACACTTGTAGCAGTGCAATCTAAATATACTAAGGTGATAAGAAAGTATAGTACGTAGTTACACACTCTTGTAGCAATGCAGTTTAAATATGCCAAGGTGATTAAAAAGTAAAGTAGGTAGTTACACACACTTGTAGCAAGGCAATTTAAATATACCAAGGTGATAAGAAGGTAAAGTACGTAGTTACGCACATTTGTAGCAATGCAATTTAAATAAACCAAGGTGATAAGACACTACAAATACGTAGTTACTCACACTTGTAGCAATGCAATTTAAATATACCAAGGCGATAAGACTGAAAACTACGTAGTTGCACACACTTGTAGAAGAACAATATAAACATACCAAGGTGAAAAGACAGTAAACTACGTAGTTACACACACGTATAGCAGAACAATATAAATATACCAAGGTGACAAGAAGGTAAAGTAAATAGTTAGGCACACTTGTAGCAAGTGTGTCTAACGATAAGAAAGTAAAGTAGGTAGTTACACCCACTTGTGGCAATGAAATTTAAATATACCAAGGTGATAATAAAGTAAAGTACGTAGTTACACGCACTTGTAGCAATGCAATTTAAATATACCAAGGTGATAAGACAGAACAAATACGTAGTTAAACACACTTGTAGCAGTACAATTAAAATAGACCAAGGTGATAAGACAGTAAACATACGTAGTTACACACACTTGTAGAAATGCAATTTAAATATACCAAAGTGATAAAACAGTAAATTACATAGTTACACAGAATAAAAATATATCAGGGTCATACAGTAAATATAAATAGTTACAAACACTTCTAGCAGTGCGATTGTTAGGAAATGATTTAGTATCATATCATAACCTTGTTATCATTTCTCGCCATGAGAAGGAATTACTCATAAGTTAAGGAATGCTATTGCCCATGGAGAGAGAGAGAGAGAGAAAGAGAGAGAGAGAGAGAGAGAGAGAGAGAGTCACATAATTAGATGAAGAGAAAACAATAACTCGGTTATGACTTAGAAATTGTTGACTATTTTTCGTTGTGCATGTGTACAACGTTAACTAGGTTGAACAAGTATTTTTTTCCAGCCAAGCGACGGAACCAACATATATCTCGCCAGAAATTACTTACAATGAGGGACATTAAATCCACGATATGCGCAAGTATTTTACCCTCAATAATACTGTCCTATGAATTTAAGCAAGATCAATGTATAACCGACACACTGTCGTTCTAGATCTTGTCGAGGAGTGCACGTACATGTATCTCCATTGTAATCTATAGCCATAGGGGTGAGAGTTAAATTTATCTTCCATTTGATATGCAAAGTTTACTGAGTTTATATTGTCATATCGTGTAATCATTCACTTATTACAAGGCAGAATTGAAACGTTGTGTACTTTTAATTTCAAGTTGCTATTAACATTTTAATGTATTAGCATTTTCCACAACTTATCATTAATACCAGTTTAGTTTTATTCTAGCTAACGAGTGAGACGAGTGTAACGAGTTTGAAGAGTCTAACAAGCCTAATGAGGCTACCGAATCTAACGAGTCTGACGAGTGCGAGGAGTCTGATGAGTTTAATCTGATGAGTTTAGCTGACGAGTTTATCTGACGATTTTAGCTGCCCACGAATTTAGGTGAAGCATAGAGCTGTCTATATGTATGTACGCATGTATGTACATGTGGTGTAGCCGCGACTGTAAACATAGCTAATACAAGGATGTTATATGCTGTACATGTAGTGGATCCATGAAGGGTGCGAGCCGCCGATACAAGTCTGGGCCAACCCAAGGACTCGGTGAAACTGAGCAGTTTATCAGTTTGTGAATCGTGCGACTGTACAAGGGTCAGGAAGCATATGTTTGGTCCAATTGTTGTTTCAATTTTTATTTACATGAGATTATTTTGAATATTGGTTGTATTCCAAGAGATTTGTGAATCTCGCTTACGTGCAGAACACTTGAAACTTATTTGAAAACTTGAGATTGTTTGAATGTCAATCCTAGTTTATACGTGAAATTATGTGATTATCTTACAGCGCATACTATTATTTGAAACTGGGGTTTCTTGAATCTGTAAATCGAATAGATATATGTTTGTTTTATTTTCTGTGTGTGAATGTTTGTATGGAGTGCTTGTATCAAATGAATGCTGAGACCGTGTGAAAGTCATTGAATTTATACATCATATTTTTCTTTTACTAAGTTCATAAATTTTCATCTTTCACACATTGTGTTTGAGTTTTTCGGTTTCAATTCTCTGTGTGTGTTTGTGTGTGCGTGAGAGAGAGAGAGAGAGAGAGAGAGAGAGAGAGAGAGAGAGAGAGAGAGAGAAAATGAAACAGACAGACATACATAGTTCAGACCCCCTTAAAAGGGGTGTCACTCATAACGGTGTAGATACGGCTACAATTTGGGAATTTATCAATGCGAAATATACAGGCATGATATAACGATACATGTCTCCACTGAGCTCCGACAAAACGGACTAGCTTAATTTAAATACTCAACATATCAAATTACATTCCAACATCAGTCTAAATAAACTTAAATTATGGATATAAGAGACACGCGTAAAACAACAATATTTCTTCACTTACCAACATCATGCATTTGTATTATTTCTGCCTTTTTAAATATAACACAGATAATTCAATATCGAATAAATTCCCGATATATTATCAAAAATTAAATATTTCAAACTAATACTGCAATCATTTAGTAGAAATATATTTCACTGAATATAATCTAAAATACCAATTATTAAACTCTATTATTTAAAGAGTATTTCATTTCTGAATTAACTATTGCTGAGTATGAAGTTGGTAGTGAACGTCGTATTTGATTATACTCAAGAATATAATGACAAATAAAAATAAGTTCTATAAACAAACGTTATAAAATATTTTTTTAAAGACTAGTAAATAAATAAAATAATTTAATGTTGCAAATCTACCGATGTTAGATACACATCTTAACACTAAAAGTCCCTATACTATATAGAAAATTGTACGCAGACGGTATCTTACCTGTAACGATAAATCCGTCCTAATAATACCCTCCGGGTCGTTTGAGCTGAGTAATCGAGGCTCGAGAAGAAAAAGATTTAATTCACCAAACCAAGATACAATGATGAAAAAAAGACAGTGAGAAAAAAGATTGTGAGACATTTTGTACTCAGTCAAATACAAGAAAATCCAACATTGCAAAGTATTTAGTATAGTTCCAAAAATACATTGAAAAGAACACTTTCCGACATTCAATAAAATTTTAAAAAAACAACTAAAAGAGCATGGAACGACAATAAATAAATATTGAACTGATATAATGACAGAAACAGTTTTTAAATTATTTCAATAATATTCTACGACTAGTCTTGTGAAATAATCACAAAGTATTGTAATGCAGTTCTAGTTATCTTTATTTTTCGTTTGTAGGTTTATTTGTTTCTTTCTCTTTATACATTTTTGATAATATTAACAGAACATATTTATTGGTATCTTAATTAATGTGTTGATACTGATATAGTTGAACTGAGGTTGAGTAATGGTGAGATAATTATCTAAAACATTTTACCAGCTGGATAATAAGCGCGTTGAAATAATATCGAAGCGATAAACTTATTAATATGCTGTTGGTTTTCACTTTCCATAATTATTTCATACATGATAGAAAACATATTTAATTTGAGGAGATATCTAGAATGTGTGGTACGACGCGGTAATATGCCAAGTAAACCAAGTAACTGTGTAACATCTGTTCATGATGCGTTCATTAAAACCGGAAATTGATTTATATGTCTTAAAGAGCATCGGGACGAAATTGAGATATGTAGCTTATTAAATAGGTCACGATCGCTACGTTTTGCTATAAATGACCTAATAAATACAATCGCTTTGATTTGATTGATACGAATTTAGTTCCATTTAATTAATGGAGTATTGTTCTACTCTCCCAATTCGGTGGTGAATTAGATTTAGACATACTTGGTATTGGTGTAAAGGTAATCGTTTGATCGTTATAATATGAGCATTATGGTCAGGTTATCTGTGTACCTAGGCGACACTGCTCAGTGAATGATCAGGCATTTACTCGTTTCTGAAAGTATAATCTTTGAACCTTTTCACTTTGTTTTTGTCTCACACAAAATAGGGGTAACTTATGACACGAACTTCACCTTGAGTTCATCATTGACTAAAGATACTTTAGATAGGTGTTCCTCATTCGACATTTGTCTTATTTGAGTTCATGTGTGTTCATAATTTGACATTTTTCTCATTTCAGATCCTGTGTGTTCCTCATTCGACGTTTGTCTTATTTTAGATCCTAACTGGGTGTTCCTCGTTTGATTCAAAACATGTATGATTATAAATAGTGAATGGGTTGCCTTTTTAATATATGCTGCTATTATGGAGACATTTGGTGTCAAAATCTGAATAGAGTTACGTTAGGACTATCCACTACATCTGACACCTCTGAGATATTCCCGGTCTTGTATTTTGCAGCTTTACATTTTAATCACTTTTGGCTGAAGTTTAGTAGCACATGAATAGATCTGTCAGATTGATCTTGGACATTTGCTACATGTTTATTTGTCCTACGAGAACGTTTTTTAAGTACAATCTCCAAATCAAATATAATAGTTTTTCCGCATAACGATCCTGGGCAACCCATCATGTGCAATATACATACATATTGTTCAATTGATATTTTACAAGATTGTATTTCTAATTTGAAAGGAATCCTGACCTGCTTTTTATCTGAGTGCTGAACAATCCTGCCTGGAACAACGCTCGTCATTTTTTGTGAAAGCATGGGATAATCTCGGAAATGATTGTAGGATTACATATCAATGCGTTTGGTGATTTGTTTCCGGCGGAGCACACCACAAATGTTATGGCAGTGACGACTAACACTATTCTGATTGTGACTTTGTGTCCATCCACCCACATATTGTTGCGTGTAAAAAAGAAACTCAGAATAGTGTTCATTATCGCCGAAAATTACATCCTAGACCACGTTTAACGCGTAACAAGGGTAAACAAAGATTAAAAACGATAACACTTATTTACCTTTGACACCCCGAGCACAAAATGAGGAGGGAAAGATGGAGAAATACACCTTAAAACGAAAGTTTATAGTAAAAATATTAAAAATAATATTATATTTTATCAATATTGCTTTAGAAAAATGTAACGTTGAATTTTAACGGCCATTTAACAACTGTATTGACTGTACCATGTTGAGTAATTGTTTAATGTTATTAGTCAATAATACAGCAATATATTATCATTGAGAGAAGACTAAGATTTTCAGCAATTATGTTGATAACACAGGCCCTCATACATACATACATACATACATACATACATACATACATACATACATACACACACACACACACACACACACACAAACACACACATACATACATACATACATACATACATACATACATACATACATACATACATACATACATACATACATACATACATACATACATACATACATACACACACTCATATATGTATACATACATACATACATACATACATACATACATACATACATACATACATACGTACGTACGTACGTACGTACGTACGTACGTACGTGCGTGCGTGCGTGCGTGCGTGCGTGCGTGCTTGCGTGCGTGCGTGCGTGCGTGCTTACATACATACATACATACATACATACATACATACATACATACATACATACATACATACATACATACATACATACATACATACATGCATGCATGCATGCATGCATGCAGACAGATAGATAGACAGATTGACATACATTACTTTATGCATATACATGCAGTCAAGAAGGTTAATAACACTTCTTTGTAATCTTTTACTGTGGAAAAAACATTCTAAATGCTGTCCTTGAATTTGGACTGTTTCTAGTTTTTCTAATAACACTTCAAGGTATATTTGTTGCTACGAATGAAAGACACTCAAGGAAGAATCAATTCAGAACATATCAGAAGTCAGGAGGTGAAGACAGTTTGATAAACTGATTATGCGAAAAAATGAATAATTCTACATAACACTGACAATGAAAGGAAACGTAAGGAATCTGTATGAAACCTTGTTGATGACGTCAGCGCAAAAGTTCAAGAACACGCGTTATTTCTATAGAGGAGCAATCATATATTGTCACAAAGCCAGCCACTAGCTGGCTTTATCAGGAACAATAACCTAACTGTTATCTAATAGTTTGTGCATTTGCAGAACCCTTACCTGTTGCACGAAATAGAAACAACTAAAAAAAATGCACCCCAACAATCATTGCATATATCAAATGAGTTACAGTGACAAATGATTGTGTAATAAACTATCGGACAGGCAATAGTTTTCTATTTAGTGCAAGCGTAGACAAGACTAAAAGCAGATATAGCGTGATGTTAATATTTTTTGCAGAGGACTTTAATCCATGTAGATATCCATGTATATACCATACTCTCTACTAATCTCTGTTAGTTTCAAAGTGACCGTTGCTGGTGTTCCAAAGAAATTATCAAGAGCGTCGTCAACCTTTCAAAAAGTATCACGGAGACGTGTAAATTACTAATTTATATGTTCATTATATTCAGCTCGCAGCGTTGTTAGTTTATCATCAATGGTTTTTACATCAGTGAGTTTCATAGGTTATAAACTGGAGTTTGAACATTTTCTAAAATATTTTGTAGCTCGGTAAATTGATTTAAATGAGCATCATAATCAGATCGTAGCGCTCTTAAGGTATTCGTCATTTATATATATATATATATATATATATATATATATATATATATATATATATATATATATATATATATATTCGTTGTTCAACGATGTTAGTTTGCTGTCGTTGGTTGAATAAAGAACAATTTGTTTAATTTTACCTGGGGAATCATAACTAGGCTATGGAATATTCAACTGCGTTCTCGAGTTTAACTAAAATATCCTTGATGTAAATATTACTCGCTTTTAATTTACCCTACCGAAATACAAGATTTCATCCTTTGATACGTTTACGAGATGTAATGTATCCGATAACGCATCATTGATAAGTTTTTTCACAACATCGAGTTAAACTCCTTTTGAAAACCAGTTCGACTCTATTTTTATCACAGAATACTCCATTGAATATTGACAAATACAATGCCATAGTCAAAATTTTTATTTAATGCATCTTTTTTATTATATCCCTCCTTAAATATTATATAATACATGTAGAAGTATTTTGTTTTCATCCTCGGACCTGTTATTGGAACTCACAAAGCTGTTTTGGCAGTTAACAATCTTGTTATTTAACAATCGCGCAAAAAATTGTTCAAAATTATATTCCCTCGTGAGAACATATACTCATCAGTTGGAAAGAATATTATTTTGATGTGAACATATTAACATTTACGACATTCTCAAATTTTTCCTAATAAGGTAAAATGAAACGTGGCTGAGAGACAGGGGGGCCAAGTAGATGTGCCAAAAAACGGAGCTTGTCTTGTTAGTCATATGTTCAGTGGGCGTCATATTATATATCTCTTTAGAAAAGAAAGTCTTTATATTTAGCTTCATTTTTATAAAATCTCCAGTTGTTTCAAGGTAAACGTCAAATCTATTTGTCTCCGAATTTGTTACTTTTACCTATTATAGTGTATCTAGACCTTTATCAATAGAATTCATGGACAAATGTGCATTTAGAATTACGCATCAAATGCTTCTAGAGTAACTTTACTGTCAGTCTGACAAGAGAGATCAATGTGACGGATTTGATACAAATTAGGATGACTTGAGGAACATTGCCTAGGGTTTAATAATGTTTTTCACATGTATGATCTTTGTATTATATCAGAACGTGGAAACAATATATCGTCAAGTTTTGTGTACCTCTGCACGACTTTATTGGAGAGGAATGCATGGATGGCAGCAATGGCTTATTGGAGGATACATGGTTAGAAACGAGCTGATACTTACAATATGTACATCTTGCCTTTTAAATGAAATATCAATATTCGTGATAAAAGGAATTAATTTTTACTTTTATATGTGTATTATTATTATTATTATTATTATTATTATTATTATTATATCAGAAAATACGAGAGTCTTTAACGTTGTGGATCAACAACGACTCGTGTAATTGTAATTAATTTGAAACAATTGTCTCGTTTAGTGTTTTCATTGGATGACAAATCTTTTCTTGAGACGTAAAATTGGGAAATATTGGAAAGTCCCTCAACTGAACAAACGTTAAAGAAGCAATAGATCTGGATTAAAATTGTCTAACAATCATCCATATTATTTCAATGTAAACAAATGTAATGTTTGGAAATGTTGTTGCTCATTTTAAAAGCTATTGTGCTCTTCTTGGACCCATATTAGGACGATATTAGACTTTGGTCTTTATTCAACATTACAATTGTTCCTTTGTTTCAATTCCCAAGGTTTAAAGAGATACTGTGATACAGTTTGAAAATGCTCGGTGGTATGGGCTATTGAATTGCTGAATCGCACACGCACCTCTTTCAAACAGGAAGAAAAGATCATTGTTGAATGTCACGGTTTCTTGATGAGATTAATCTTTTGTTTTGTTTTTTTGCTTAGAGCACAACCTGTTAGAACATGTTCAAATCATTTACAACTGAATTTAAAATTCAATAATAATGCAAGATTCTATATATATACTAACTTAGCACTATGAACACACTCACCAGGTGAACGAGTAGACTAAAAAACAAATCAATTTTGACCTGATTTGAGATTAAGTTTTATCCTCAGTGTTATCTAGCCGATGACAACGTTTTCTTAAAAGTAGTTTGATATGTCTACGAAACTTTTCATAGGGACTTTTAATAAAGTAAAATGTTCATTATTCGCTTCTTATTTGATTAAGATAAAATCTATCATAAAAAGGACACCGCCTTATATACGAGAAATCTCCGATTATGTTTTCCACAAGGGCCTTGCTGGAAATGCACACAGCAATTGGTAAGGAGTTTTAATATGGAAAGTGTTTTAAATTAACATTTGTTAATGGTTCCGTAAATTTCATTTATAAGAGGGGAAATATCAAACGTTAGAGGTAAAAATTGAGGCAATATACTGCCATACAGCTGTTTAGTGTTACAGAATTGAGTATTTACTACATACATAAACCTCGACTTGCAATCTATAATTTTATCTTCATATATTGGAATTCTTTTTATTATACGTATTCTTGAAATTAACATTTACTAATAGTGCAGAACGATTCAAAGACGTACACGTCCTGACACAACCCTTACTCCCATCCCACACCTTTGGTTTTTATTCTTTAGGGACTGTAGTAAATTGCAAACTGCAATAACCGTACAAGGTATTTTCACCTTTTAATTTCTGTAATTGTATTAGATGGAGATTTTAAATTATAAATAAGTGTCCCTCAAGATACCATGTGCGTTAAATATGCCAGATAAGGAAATCATTATTTATGTTACTTGAAAACAAACGCACCTATTAAAACACTTTGCCTGTCATTAGTTCTTTATGAAGAATGTTGTGTCACACTGGCACTGGCACCTGCTTGATTTCAATTTCCCTGTACAGATTATATGTCTGGTTTTGAGCCTTTACCCTGGTACAGAATCGTGCTAGCTACCACGATTAAGTGTTGAAATAAATGTATGCTTCGATAATGTGTATTAAATGTGGTATCGTATTGTAAAGAAAATGAGTTTATAATACAAGCTACAACATGGATCATATTAACCTCCGAAAAATTAAAATCATCGTATACTTTCAGAATGATCATAAAAATGCTGTATTCGAACACAACATAACCATATGAAAAAAATATGTTCCATATGGTTGGTCTGCATAATAAATTGAAATAAAGGCGTAGAAAATCAAAACGTGCGTTTAACCTAAAGGTATGACAGCAGATATTCACACACACTATGTGCATCCTGTCTCGATCGATTTCATTTTTTAAACGCAATGAAGCTATATTAGAAAATGATACATGGGAACCTGTATTACATGCCTTTATCCAAGAATCTCTCGTTTTAAGGTCAATTGTATAATAGTACCAACACAAAGGACACATATATATGACTTAATAGTAATGCGTCGTATGACCTATACCATACGAAACAACTCCTTTACCACCTCTCTCAGGTGGCAATCTAAAAGTATACAAGAATGTAAATTAAAGTAGTAAACCCACTAAAACAAATTACCTGCTCTTAAGGTTTATATTTAGAACTTAAATGTATACACACGAAACGTTTATCAGGCGTAAAGTGTGGTACATCTCGAAACTTTATAATAATGATATTCATGATTCCTTGTACGTCCATTCGAAGCCAACCATTAATAGGAAAAAGGCTATGTTCCAGGGTATATTTTACAAGTGATCCAAAACAACCACTTCAAAATTATAAATTCATTCTCATAATATATAACTACTTTCTGAAGACGAAATCTTAAGTTGCTTGGCTTTAAAGCATACGAACATGACTCAAACATACGGTTTAGACCGTATCGTTTATTGTGGTGTGTCCTTCAGTTCGATAGTTTGCTATTGTTGTAACGGTACAATAAGCAATTCAATTGTTGCCGTATTGTTCAACAGCCCAAACCCAAAACGTTTCTGTAAATGATACCAATATGTTATTATTTATGCTATAATGACTACCACAATTAAATAATTTCTCAGTAGGGAAGAAACACACTAGCATGCCTTTGAATAGAATATACCCGTATATACATTCGAGCGACAGTGCTGGTCGTTTGCAACAATAGTACTGCCACATGCAACAAGTAAAAAACGATAGCAACAGTGATAACAATAATCTAATAAATTAACCGCGATCCAATTAATAGCTCGAGTACATTATATAATGTTGTTATTGTCATAAGTCAGGCCAAAACTAATAAACTTACGCCATACCCAAGCTAGTGTTTATAGTTCTGTACATATTCTAGTCGTATTTACATATTTTATAACAAAACTGTACTACATAGTTGCCAACAGTCTTGAATGATATAGTCTAACTTAACGAAACCCTCACTAAAACACACTCAATGAGATACTATTCGCTTACATGATAAGATCTTTTGGAATCGCTGATGTCATCTGTGAGTATTTAACTTTGTAATTTTTCATCCCTTTTCTTTTACACCAAGTAAAAAATGCAGAATCAGCTTCCAAAAGTATTTTAGAGTTACCATAATAGACTATCAGTCATCTGATATTATACAAAATCTAAATATTTAATTATACATAGCGATAAATAATTTATTAATAAAAAGGGTGAAATATAAAATATTTCAATTTAAAATCAAACATAAGACCTTCATCTTCAGCAGTTTTATGCATATAATAAAATTCGAATGCTAGGAATTGATCAAGGTGACACATATGGTAATTTAGCGTGATTTACCAGGAATAGATCTAATATATTTATTTACGATTACAGACAATGTTCATGGGATTCACAATAATATACAAGGTCATACATAAGGCTAGGATTTGACCGGTCTGGTTCATGTCAACACTTGTGGCGGCAAAGCATAGTAATTCTCACTTAAATTATGCATCAACAGAAAACGTAGATAGAAACAGCATTCCTTTGAGCAATATTTATACGAATATATCGCTTGTGTGTAATTATCATTCAATGCACGCATTATCACTGTCATTTGGATAATAGCGTTCAAGAAGGTTTAAAGTAAAGCAACGTTCTTTTAATTTGTTTAGAGCCTTTATCAAACGACCCTTTTCATGTAAGTGATTATGTTTTCAATAAATGATGAAAAATATCCGATATTTTCAATTAGGGTACACCGTATGCACCTACTTTAAATACTCGTCTAAGTTACTTACTTCTTACTTACACGACAATGTCAGGCTGGCAATAAAGCCATCTCTGAATGATCGATAGACATTAAACACACGTCTATGATATTTTTGCAAACGTATACATGCTCATGGTATTTACACGAAAGTCAATATACGTTTCAAATTTAACTCCGAATTAAAACTTGTATATCAGATTTAAATAAATGCTGGTCAAATCTCGAAGATATAAGCAAGGAAGAAAACGTACCTCGAAAGAGATAAAATTCATATAGTTCAGTTTCGTGTGCACTATCGATATGTGACTTAATAAGGCATATTACAATTAATATAAAAGAAAGAATTACATGAATAAAGAACAAATAATATTCCATCAATCCCCAAACTGGTTTTGATTCTGAAGAACTATTAGTATCAGGTTTCATCTCTTCATTAAATAACGTGTCAATATGAATATTGGTTTATGTTTTAGACAAGTTGACAACATTTATAGTGCTTTAAATTCGAGATGAACGTTATGTGATAGGATGCATGATACCTCTGATCTTCCACAATTTGTATTTTTAGTTGAAATAGCACAATATTCTGCCCGGAATATTGTTCCTCGTGTAGCACGTTCGATATATTTTTTGTTAAGAATGAAATATATTCATGTCACTGGGGCTTGCTGGTATTTAAGAATGTTTAGAAGACTGGATGTTTTGCTTTTAATCGTGTTGATTATGCCTCTATAATTTGGTGGTCGAGTTTAAAAATGATTTACATCCATATCAACATTTTACTCTAAAAATAAAGTTTCATCTCAAAATAACAGAGTAAGTTATAACATGAACCAAACAGTATTGACAATTAAAACACATCAACCACAATAAATATTGTCACTGTTAACTTATTCGACGACAATGGACATAAAGGTGAGACAAATGCAACAGGAAATGAAAAGTCAATACAACAGTGTCATCCCAAGATGTAGTGTGGATTGTGTAAACATGGATATGCGTTTTGTTTATGGGATTTTCTCATTTCGTAGCACATATTATAGGCGAGTAATGTAGACGGCAAGGATTCACACGCAGAAGACAATTCTTTGATTAGCAAATCAAAGTGAAGCTTACTTGTACTTTTATAATTTTCAACGATTTTAACAGATACAAATACATTTAATTTACAGGTGTGCACTGGAAAGACACATACACACACACATTGACATTTATGTCTTGGTGATTCAAAATTGATTTAATGTACAACTTATGAAACGCGATAAAGATT
This sequence comes from Unio pictorum, assembly GCA_030141615.1. Classification (NCBI taxonomy): domain Eukaryota; kingdom Metazoa; phylum Mollusca; class Bivalvia; order Unionida; family Unionidae; genus Unio; species Unio pictorum. The sequence goes on from JARLTB010000198.1 coordinate 878,647, forward strand.
GCAAAAGCTGGACATTATTTGGTCTGCTCCATAATGAAATGTAATATAACTACACATTTTAACTCAGTATTGAATTGCTAAGACTGCAGCATTATGGAGACTACTAAGATTGCTTTTACTTTGTCTAAGCTCTTTGCTACTCTTAAAAGAGTTTATTTTGCTTGTTGCATGAGTCTTTTGCTGAACTTGTGACAAAATGTATGAACGTACACCATAACACTATTGACTTCGTGTTATTTACTGTGCTTTAGCGTCTGAATCAAACTTAAATAATCGATCAAAACATATCCTATTTCTTATTCATTCAAGCATCTTTCCAACTGAAATGTATTTTCTACGTCACTTACATGATGTTGACATTCATTAATATTATAACAAATTATAATTAAAATATTAAAACAAATAATATTATTCCCTGTATGTTGTCATCTCTGTTATTTGTTTGGTCTTTGTGTGTTTACAATCATTTATTTTCTCATGCTAGTCATGACGACCAAATATTTTGTTGAAGAAAAATCCGGAATAAAAACTATAAAGAGCCACCTATTCGCTGGGAGTTACAGGCAACTAGCACATATCCACGTTAGTTGAATTGAGACTAAACTTACTCGGATAATCGTTTAATGTTTACATCATCTGTAAATGAAAGCGCCTTAGATCACTGTGCTATCCAAGACCCCTTGATCCCAATAATTACACCTGAAATTAATAATTTCCAGATGGGACTATTTCTGTGTCGACTAATCTTTTTCAGCCAGTCACGCCATATCAATTTAGTATTTAGTATTACATTGAGCACCCAACACCTTTTTATGCATATATATATATATATATATATATATATATATATATATATATATATATATATATATATATATATATATATATATATATGTCCATATCCCTTAGTCCTTCTCAGAATGCTTTAACGAGTTTATGAAAAAAATGATTAAAACAAACAATGATATCTTGACCTAGTTTATCTCAAACTGAAAGTAACTTTTCATGGAATCTTTACCAGTAATTGCTAGAGTAAAAATAATAACCATATAAGGCAAGACTGATTGATCGGAAATCATTAAGGGCACTATATATACATATATATATTAACGTACCTGTCTCAGTCCAAGTCAGACTGAAAAACAGATAGAACCACCACAGGCGGGCATCTGAATTTCGAAGTAAGTTTCAACAGTTTTTTAGTCTACTTTTAAAACATTTTGAAGATTTTCTATTATATGAACTTTCTTAATTTCATTTAATATCTTTGTAACACTTTGACAAGTTTAGTATTGATGGCGATAATTATTTAGTTTCATCTAATTTACAAAATCTCAAGTCATTCTATTTTATATTTTTGAAACCTTCCAAGTATACAATCTTCATTGCAGATTGTCATGTAGGAATATCAATCTTTACTGTTTGAACGATAAATCTTAAACTTAAAAGTGGCTAACACCATAGTCGTATTGACATTAAATATCGGCATACAGCCTGTTCCATGTCATGCGAACTCGAGGTGCCGTGTGCTACCAACGATTTTCATAATAATAAAATATATTGTTTTGGTTTCGTATTGGACAACAGAATAACAAAACAAATATTTAGCAATGATGTATTTGACGTGAGATGATTATTCACAAAAACAGCACATCTGATCAGAGCTGATTTGATAGTAGAAATTGATTATCAACTTTCCAATTGCAAGTTAACCTCTTAGTCACCATGGCTACCGATTCAATAACAGAATTCATTTCCTTCCCTTTCCATGGATTGGTTTTTGTATTTTGTGACAAAGCAACATAAGTAGGTCGTTAGGTTCCTAAGCAGTATGAGAATGTCTTGAACGATGATTCTGAATGGTTAGATGCTACAAATCGAATTCTCACTCCTAACACTTGAATTACTGAGCCACCGAGGCTCACCTCATATCAGAGTGGAAATCAAATATTCACCGTCTACTTGCCATTGTGGTTGTGTTGTTTATTTTACGTGTGGTAGCTTCTAAATATAGATCTCAACCATTTCATGAACCTATTTACAAACTTGGGGTATTTAATAATTGGATAGATAAGTATTTCAAGATAAAAATATCACGAACATATAGCAACGTTTCGTACAAAGACATTGCGAAAAAATTGTAAAAGAGTGCATATTTAATGTAATATTTGATTAATTTGTAATTTGTAGTTCTAAATATTGTTCTTTTCTCAATGTCTGTCTGTAGGTGTATTTAATGTTCTGTTTAGATTTAATTTGACGGGAATCATTTCATGAGAATTTTAAATGGAATGTTAAAGTGTTCGTTTATTTTGGACGAAAATATTTGTTTTTATATTATTGTGAACTAATTCAAAGGTATTGGGACAACAGCAAATCTTGATCTAGAAGTCATTCAGAATATTTTATGTTGGACTTATCTTAAGCTTAAAGATTATGAGGAATTCTATTGTATTGCATTTCATTTTTTCTCATTCATTTACGTTATATAACTTTGGGTATTCAGCCATTTGTTACATTTCGCAAAATTTGTTTCTGCTTTGTCTTACTCGGGATAGACCAAATAATCTTATTAGGGTAGTTCGCAATGTAATGTTTCAATCTAATTATTGATGGGAGAGAAATTTAAAATTCATAGTGTACAAAGAATGTCTTAACTAAATTTACAACGGATTCTGGCACAAAGTTGTCAAGGGATCAGGTTTCCGCTCCCTGTTAAGATATTTGTAGTGACTTTTGCCAAAATCGGAGTTTGTTTATGTACGTATATTTACGTCTGATTGTTGTTGTATTATTTTGTATATTGTCTTGTTCATTTCACAAATTCTGTATGTATAAAATCTATCAATTTTGTTGTTTTGTTCTATATGTCAGCTCTTGTGATATTATTTCCTCTGTTCCTTGTCCGTCATCCAGGTCCTTTGTATGCATTCTTGGATAGGTTCCGTTAGTGGGTCGTGTTTTGTGTGGTATACCACTTCTAGAGGTATCAATTCTAAACATTCCATTACAGATCCAAGTCTATATATGCAAAGGGTGTACGGACACTTAATCCCGCGACATTTAATCCTGCGACAGTTAATGCCTGACACTTAATCCCCCGACAGATCGTCCCATTGACACTTAATCCCGCGACCTTTAATCCCTCCCGCGGACATGTAACCTAACAAGAAAAAAAACCACATGTATTTGACACATTATATATATATACATATATATATATATATATATATATATATATATATATATATATATATATATATATATATATAATAGTTTATTGGCTAACTCACTTGGACAAGTATTAATTGAATAATAATATTAATATTATTATTAATATCAGTGTAGAGTCTACAAAAAAAATAATACATTATGGCTGATAAGATCGCTTTTGGTACAACATCGAAAGGCAAGCAGTCTTTGCTACACAAGCAATATGAATTCGTCAAGCATAGGGAGTGTACGAATGGGACAATTCATTGGCGTTGCAAACGTCACCAGAAAACCAGATGCCGTGCACGTATTGCTACCAAAGACGATGAAATTATACGCGGTTGCGATGCTGAACACAATCACGACGGAAACAAGGAATCTATCTTAGCGATGCAGGCTGTCGCTGATATGAAAAACAAGATGGGAGAAATTTTTAAATTTAAAGTTCTCTATTTCACTTTACATTTAAATTGCGGACTTCTGATTACCTTTTATTAAATTGCGTTAAATAAATATTTTATAATTAAATTTTTAGTTCTCTATTTCACTTAACATTCAACTTGCAGACTTCTGATTACCTTTTATTAAATTGCGTTAAATACATTTGTTTTATTTCTTCGTAGTTTACATTTTCGCGGGAGGGATTAAGTGTCGCTGGATTAAGTGTCAATGGGATTATCTGTCGGGGGATTAAGTGTCAGGCATTAACTGTCGCGGGATTAAATGTCGCGGGATTAAGTGTCACCAAACCATGCAAAGTTCCGTATCAATGAATCAATAGGCCATAACTATTCTTGTTTAGATGTCACTTTTTATAATAATATTGGTTTATGTTGTGGTTTTTCCTTCATACTAAGTACTAAGTTTAAACGTTCACATACATCTTAAATCTCTATTCCTGGATACAAGTCCTTATCAGTTTCCGTTCTGTTGCCGTTAAGTGGTATTGTAGTTTCGTTTTAAGAGACACTTTACGAGAACAAGGATGTTTAGACTTCCTATATATATTTAATTTTTAATAATAAATCAGAGTCCATATCCGTTCATATTTTCTTGCCATAGTATTTAATTTTGTGTTATGGGTTATACTACCTAAGAAGTACTTGTTGTTTCCTCCCTTACCTTTTGTTAACCTTACTCTTGTTCAAGTGACAACAGAGTAAATTAGACCGCTCACTGACAAGACGTTCCATAATGTGGCGATTTAGTCTAACGGTGAGTTATTTACATGGAATCAATCGGTTGTTCCCATCGAAAGCACATCGTTCCTACGGCATAGGATGAAACCACTTCACTACTTCGAAATCTTTGTATAATATACATAAATCACCATCGGGTATCGTTGTACACAAAATTCGAAACCTGAGTACTGAGTACAGCTATTTAATAAATAAAAGAATTTATACAATTACGTGACACGGACGTAATTAAAATATATTAATACATTTACAGTTGATCTAAGTCATTATTCTGCTCTAAGCTACCTACCATTAAATTCTCTCTCTCTCTCTCTCTCTCTCTCTCTCTCTCTCTCTCTCTCTCTCTCTCTCTCTCTCTCTCTCTCTCTCTCTCTCTCTTCGTAATCCACAAGCGAAAAGTCTTTAATCTCGTCTTTCCATGGATTTTCGTTAGTACATTGCTACAATGAAAGAACAACAACAAAGCATTACATTACAGTTATGCATTCCTCTTAAGCAACAACTTTACTTTATAGTTTTGACACGTCATTGTAACTTTGAATCATTGATGATATATAAACTGCAAATATATCCCAAGGAAAGTGTATGTAGTTACGAAAATCTTCATTCTTATAGGTTGCTTGGCGTACGTTCAGTTTCAAGATTTTCATTCAGCCCTAATTTGTTTCTCTCATTCCATATTTCTGTGTAGATTGTCCTTTATGAATTGTAGGGGATGGGATTAACGAAAAGCTTAAACAATGAATCGCTTAAAATTCATTTAGAAAATGGAACGTATAAATACATTTCGTCGCTTATTGCATACGTCATTAACGCTTATTAAGTGTCAATTCGTCATTTTTTATAGGCATGGAATTCACAGAACACGGATGAAAGATGTTTTTACACGTGTATGGTTACTTCATGAGCGGACCACAATTTGATTTAGCAATTTTATTATAATATCAAATTACTTTAGACACAAAATTAAACAGCCATGTTATTTTTAATGAATGTGGTATATATATATATATATATATATATATATATATATATATATATATATATATATATATATATATATTCAGTAATTTAAATCGGAAAACAAGACAGTTCTAAATGACAAGCTCTGGACAACAGTTGAACTGGAGCCTCGCATTCGGCCAATGTGGGTATGTGATAAAGCTTGCCAGTAGCTTCTCGTGGGTCAGTGGTTCGTACTGGGGGTTTTCGCGGGCTCTTCCTCCATCACTAATACTGGCCGTCATGTATAGCCTATCGTGTGTTGATTCTACAGTTGAACTGGGTGATTGTATCTTTGCAAGGGACAAAATAAAGCAAATACGCCAGAAAGCATAGTTAGTATATATTCTCAGTCCTATATCATGTCTTCGCCAACTCCTACTACTCACACACCCATCTCTGTCAATGTCTGTGCACATGTTTGCATTAATATGCATACATGCATATGTGTATTTGAATCTAATATATGTATCTATGTAAGCCTTTATCTAAATTCTGGTTTTTGTTTAAAGATATCACCTTTGACACCAAAATGAAAATACCAGAGGAATTACTTTCTTTTAAGTTTCCGTAAACATGCATTCAAGAATATGTCACGTATCTAGTTTACACGTTTGTTTCAGTATTCTATCGTCGCAACATTCCCTGATGTCGTACTATTCATAAGAAAACACTGGAAGGTAATGGCTATATTTTCTGTCACCCTAATGTCTAATAACTAAACGAGAACGAAATATTAGAGAATCAGACCTTTATGAATTTAATATCGATAGTTTGTGAACTTAAACAACTGAATCATTTATCTACTTTCGAAATATCCCTCATATGCAACGACATCTAAAGGTAGCATTGCTTAACAACCATGAAATTTTCATCAAAATAAATATACAAAAGCAAATATAATCTTCTAATATGTTATTCAAATATTACATTATTGTGTGATTGTATCTCATATATCATTCTATACTTCTGTGAAACTCCTTTTACAACAATACGTTACACTTTTGAGCAGAAAGTTAGAATGATAAAAGAATTTGAAATCAAAAGCAGTCTGTATTTTATTTGGCCAATTCGTGTTATAAATTTATTACGTTTCAGAGTTCTTGGTTGTAACACAGTAAGGCAAAAGACGCATTCATAGAAACATCTATATCTGACAAAACAACAGATATTTTAATTTTGTAGAAACCCGTTTAATGTTGTATGTGCTGCAGACGTTATCATATATATCAACAATACTCATTTTCATAGCATAACTATAAAATCGAATCACAGTGTTACATCCAACATTTAGTGTATTTAAGCATTAGAGGATAGACAAATTATTGTACTATTCGAACATTTACACCGTACGATAAACAGAGCGTCCGTCTTATGTTGTTATTAATGCAGTTGAATAGCTTACATTCTACAAATATGTGTATCATGAGTTTTATAGAATGTGCGAAGTAGCATTATTGTTCTGCTGTTGTGCATATTTAAATATAGAAAATCTAACGTAAAATGGATAAATGTGTCTAATTATATTTGTTTTGCATAACATACCGTTAAAAACAGCAACTTAAATTGTATGGAATTTACAAACGTATTACAGTACACTGAATATTTTTTAAATCTACTACATTTCGAACGTCTGATACAAATACCAGAGGAAATCATTTTGATTTTAAACGCTCCTATAACGTTTAGGTACATTGCGTTTGAAAGTTTTATATTTATATTTTGTTCTAAAAACAAAGCATGTTCTTGTTTAACAAACGCGTGCTCAAAGGTACAACGGACTTATATAGTTCTCCAATGATTGTTTCAGTGTTCGAAGACCCTATAGCATGAACTTCTTGCGGAGTATATCTGGACCGTTACGTGCCCTCAAAGACCAGTTACAACAAAATCTAAGTATTTCTCAATACATACATTTTAGACACATCTATGTTTAAATTTACAAGTGAACAGTGTGTTCGAACAAATGGGGACGGGAAGGTGGGGTATGTCTGTGGGTGGATTGGATTAGCAAACCTCCAGACACTCAAAACAGTGGTTTATGATAAATATCAAGTTAGTGCCACCTACAATTTTGGTGTGATGCACACAATCTAAGATCGTCGACTGTAATGAAATTAACTTTAATGAATGGATCAACATTGCCATTTGTTTAAACCCAGCGGGCAAATTAAGGTTAATCTGGAATATCTTGTATGACAGCTTTAACCAGCTTTAAAACTCTGTAAATATATATCTATAAGCTGAACATACCAGAATATCTCAAGAAACAACTGGTAATTCTCCAGAGAAGTATCGTGCGCATCCAATAAGAAAATTTCCAATGCAACTGTAACTCTCAAAAAACCATGGAATTCATTAATCTTTTACAAAACAATATATATCGGAGGCCTGGAAAGCTCAAATGTTCATAAAAAAAACCAAAATAGAGGTGGCAAAATCTAATATGATAAATTAAAATAATTCATGAAGCTTATTCGCTGAGTAACCACTTCCTATGTTCTTAGGTGAACGCCGTCACCACGGTACCTAGCCTACCAACGTAAACAATATGCTAATAAGCATGAACATGATTGTTGTGCTATGATTGGATATGACAAAATGTGCTGTGTTTGCAAGCAAAAATGACATTTTCTACAACCTCTTTATCAACAATGTGATAGTGATTTAATCAGACTTGTGAAATACGAGCCTAAATCTAAAAACCATTCGAAGGCGTAATGTTTCAATTCGATACAAAGACTCAAACACTAATGTTTCGACGAAATACTTTTAGCAGCGATTTCCGGATTGAAGTACTTGGCTATCCTTTTAAGGCCGCAAACTTATCCTGGAACGTTGATTACCTCTAAAGAGTTATCTATGATACGTTGCCTGGATAAACCGTCTTTGGGATACATTGTTTGAGAAAATAGATTACTCAAACATATGAATGCATTCAGCTGCATATTCATGACAGATTTTGCTACTTTTGTAGTGTGTGGTATATGAATATAGCTCCGACCAGGAAACTCGTGGTACTGCAATATGCCTTGACAAAATGCTCCGCACGGCGTACAAATGCCATCCAGACAAACACAAGTACGATTAAATCGTGGCATCCGCCAGATCTCTAACCAACTGACGTCATTGTGCTGGTGTTGTGACATCAACGATGTCGCCTTAGCTGTGTTTATATCGTGATATCAATATAAACTAGGAATGACTACAAGCCCCCAAATTCTCTAATCTCCATGCCCCGTCCTGCACTAGACGCGATGTTTTTTTTTAAATCATTTATTGTCTGCTTGCAGTCTATAATGTCCGGCTTGCGCACTTCTTGATAACAAGATATAGGCAGGACAGTATGCCAAAGTATGCATCCGGGAAAGAATATTAAATGCAAAACCCTACGTATGTGGCCCTGAACATGACAAATGACCAAAGTCACTAATGTTCTTCCTGCGCCTATTCAATGGAACTCATAGTTGAGCTTAGTAGTTATCATCACTATCTAGTACCACGTCAATCGCGCCATGATAATAACTTTATAAGATTTTCTAAGGTAGCCCATTCAAAACTAATTGTGGGAGACATACTGACGTGTACATTCCGTAATGGTCATACATCTGCTCTTACATGGCAATAAAAATGAAACGCTATGTCAGATCAAGAATATACTGGATGAAGTCTATGCTTCAACGAGTTAAATCAAAACGATATGATAAGAAACCTAAGTTAAAAGAGTTAGGGATAACTTTTCTTTTTAGCCCACTTTGAGTAGCGTGAATGAAGTGTTTAACCATGTCACGTTTTTTATATCATGCATTTGATAATAATTGTGTATTTCATCTTCAAGAAGGACCTTTACAATTTTGTGTCAAACGTGGGTGCTAATATTACTAAGATGCATCGTAAATAAAATTTCTTTAAAATATTTTTTTCCAGGCGAGACGATATCTGGCGTTACATCAAGATCAGGTAATATTATCAAGGAGAACGTATGTAGTTTCTTAAAGAAAAGAAGAGTTTATATCATCAGGATTTTACACTGGGTATTATCACGATTAATAGTTTAACGTGCTACATCCAGAATGAAATGTACAAACCCGAAATAAGCCGTTTGAAATGTATAGATTATCCTGCAGTTAAGATTTATTGAACACGTCGGTCTGAGTCTCGAACATTCGTCTTGGTGCCATTCTCCGGGGGCCTGGACTTGGGTGCCCCATATTATGCTCGATCCTGTTTCTAGAAGGTTAAACAGTCACTTGGGAGTTTTCCAGCCTCTCTGTATAGCAATGTTTATGTTTTGAGATCACACTCACATCAGTATATCATCATTTCCGAGCAGGTAGTGCAACGTGTATAACGTGGGCATAAAGTGTATCTAATAATAATAAAATATGTATCAAATTCCACTCAGCTGCGTAGTTACACTTTTACATTTTAGTTCCTAGTTACCGGTTATTTTTCAAATTTCACCTAGAGAATATTGTTATTAAATTCAGATGAGATACCAGGACTACGTTGTGTCTGAACAAATATATGACATATACGACGATATAAAAACCACGTTTTACACAACCGTTCTTTTCTTAACAAATTTATATTGAAGAGGTTTGAAACAGATCATAACATTTATATATGCACTAAGAATACGTCTGTATTTTCCATTTTGTATTATGTTCGGCTATTACCTTATGAAACGGTTATCACACCATAGCGTTAAAATTGTTCATATATTAACTATGTGTCACATATATATTTCAGACAAGGAAGTCTCCGGTCCAAACAGTCAAACATCAGCAGGTACAAGGCTTTTTTCTACTATAAGATTTTTTAACCTGGTCATTAGAAAATAGAAAAACCTTGAAATGATCCATTAACATTAGCGTTACAGCAGGATCAGGTAATAATATCAAGAAGAACGAATGTAGTTTCTTAAAGAAATGAAGAGTTTATATCATCAGGAATTGATATTGGGTATTATCGCGTTAAATATTTTAAAGTGCTACAGCCAGAACGAAATATACAAATCCGAAATAAGCCATTTAAAATGAATAGATTATCCTTCAATTAAGATTTATTGAACACGTCGGACTGAGTCTCGAACATTCGTCTTGGTATAAGAATTCGGCCTCTGGAAGGACGCAGAGCCCTTCTACTGGGGTCTGGACTTGGTGTCTCCATATTAGGCTCGATCCTGTTATTAGAAGTTAAAACAGCCACTTTCGAGTTCTTTTCAGCCTCTCTATAACAATGATTCTATTCTGAGATCACACTCACATGTGGATATCATCATTTTCCCGAGCAGGTCGTGCAAGGTATATAGAGTGGACATAACGTGTATCTAATAGTATTAAAATATGTATTAAATTCCACTCAGCTGCGTAGTTACACTAAACGGTTATTTTTCAAATTTCACCGAAAGATTAGTTTTCTTAATTTCAGATGAGATACCAGGACGACGTAGTTCAGCCAGGGAAGTCTCCAGTCCAAAGAGTCAATCAGCATCAAGTACTAGTCTTTTTCTAATATATAATATATGGAGGAAATTGTACTATCGGGTTTTATGGACCTGGTCATTAGAAATATTACAACCTTGAAAGAATTATATTACCAACATATAGTATTTTCTGTCTATTGTAATCTATACGTATATCACTCTTCTCTTGTTGGTATAAACAACCGAGGCTGGATAAAGTTAGATCCTACTTTGTGCGACGATCTTAAAATATATTTAAAGTACTGCAAAAAGAATATATATATATATATATATATATATATATATATATATATATATATATATATATATATATATATATATATATATATATACCTACCTTGCTACTTAAGTCGTGGTTTTCCGTGCTTTTGGCGTGGTTTATATCTATCTATCTATCTATCTATCTATCTATCTATCTATCTATCTATCTATCTATATATATATATATACATAACTCATATATCGATTAGCGACCTGAATAAGTTATATATAAGTTTGTTTTGTGTTTACTTTGCTCATGTTGAACTCCAAGCATTCATTATAATCCTTCGCGTTACTACAAACCATATGTCTGCATATGAGATCTGTTCGTATCTACATATAATATATATCATTTCCTTTATAGTGTCTGAAACTTGTTGCTACGCAAGAGGCTCTATTCTGTTCTGTGGTGCTGTAATCGTCAGTTGTGTTGCTATTCAGGTTCAATATACAGTATTGCCTCAATTGCATGGACATGTAGACCTCAGGTTATCAGTTTTCACTGGAGCAAAAGGTTGAACGTTGTTTATGTACATAATGTGAGAGTTATCTCCAAATAGTGGGAAATGTCTTACTAAAGTTTACACAACTGAGATGTTAAATGTTTCCATACCTCCATCAAATTTTATGTTATCTTTCGATCGCATCCTCAAAGGGTGATACATATCTAATTATTGTATTCACGGACACGATGTCATTCTAAAGTCAGGCGAAAGCAGAACGAGTCTGTGCCTGAACGAGGAACAATGATACACCAAAATAAATACATTTCTAAAGGTGGTTACATCAAAACGATGCTAAAGGTAATCGGGTCTTACTGAGTGCGCTCAAACATTCTTTATCTCTTGCTAAAGTATAGCGGTGGTGTTTTGAAATAAATTAAGCCGTTTACATCTATGGTCTCAAAATAATTCTCTATATGCTAGTTTTGTACAATATTCAGAACTTGACAGTTTTAACTATTGTCAAACGCATTTGTTAAAATTGTTCAATCCACTCCACACTAAATATATTTCCCTTATGTATCTATATCTAGACATAGTTAGTTAGATATTTGTTTATTTCAGCAATTGGTATCTCGGGGTTTATAATATCATCAGAATCAGGTAATATTCTCGAGCAGAATCTTTTTGTAGAATAGTGTTTGTTTTGTAGGAGAAAGGTAGAAAGAGTTTCTATGAAATAATGGATATATATATATATAGTGAGTTGATTTTGTTCGTTTGCTATTTGATTGGTGTGGTGACTATGTAGATGGCTAGAACAATCTAAAGATAAAATATGTGTTTCGATTATCAACCAGAACTGACTACATGTTTGTTTGTATTGCGACTAGCTTGCACAAGTATGATCTCCAATCATTTTGTATCAGTGTCACAACTGGGTGTCTGGACCAATGCACTTTCCTTCTCATTTGGGCTAAAACTGGTCGTCTTGTATCATGCTAAACCGTGCACTTTGGAGCTAGAATTGGCAGCTAAACTGTACAGCACTGCGTCAATTGCATCATCAAATTCACCACATGTTACCAGCTTACTCCGGTGCAGCCAGTTAAATGTATCGAAAGTGGACACAATGAGAGAATAAATCATATTTAGCACACGTGTATTAAACTTGTCACAGTTGTGATGTTTTACGCTTATACACATATGCTTGATCGACGATTAGTTTTTAATGTTCTAATAAAGGTGATAAATGTATTATTATTGTTTCCATCGAAATGTTGATTTGAACGCGAGAAGATTACGATAACATGCTGTGCCAGAACGAGAATCTACCAAATTAATTACATATCAAAAGCAGACTTACGAACTTGACATTATTAAGCCAAATATTTTGACGTGTTACAGTCGGGAGAAAATATACAAACCTCGAAAAAATTTATTTATAATAGGTTACATTATTTTTATAGCGACACTATAGTTACATGTAAGACTGATGAGGGTATTTTGATATATATATATGTATATATATATATATATATATATATATATATATATATATATATATATATATATATATATATATTTGTTTGAATATATGATATTATTATTAATGTTGACTATGTTGCGTAACACTGGCAAACCAAGTACACGAGTGAGCTGCTTTGTTTTCATCCTGTTAAAAATATCATAATGAAACAAAGACTTAGCAGTGAGATTGACACCCATGATTAACACCTACTTAAAATTATTGAGCAAAAAAGTTGACGATATTGTTTTCTTTCAAGAATAATTGCATACATTAAACATTGTCGAAAAACACAAAGTAGTCTTTCTGGCTTTATTACTAATGGTTAAAGATCAACGCTTATAATCAATTAAATCTTTCACAAAAATGCTAAGATCAGAGTGATATTACTAAAGACTTACACATTTGAATTGAATGTTCTCAGATACAATTATAAACATTTAACATCTTTATTGATATAAAGTAAGATGCAACCAAAGATCACATTTTCTTCACCATACAAACTTTCTTGCAAAATTATTAAATCATAATCTTACTCAATGTGGCACACAGCATCGCAGTACTTCAAACAAAAGAGTTGGAAGCCGCGTATTATTGGGCAATGTTGAAACCAAAATAATATTTTTTTCTGAGACGATTGTACACGCTTTGGGAAAAGATGATATATATATATATATATATATATATATATATATATATATATATATATATATATATATA
>JARLTB010000198.1:897500-934835 GCA_030141615.1 Unio pictorum
CGACAATATTATATAATATGTAAAAATGAAACGGCTGAAATCGAACCCGGCTTCTACAATACTTGTAGTAAATTAATACGCTTTCTATTAGGATATGAAAACATGACGAAATACTAAATGGCCTATTATTTTATGTGGGTCATGGTTAAGGAAAAGGGCAGCAGGGAGGATGAACATTCTTAATTTTGTAAGGTCCCATTTGTTAAACTAAGGATTCTTACAAAAACGAACAAAAAGCAAATGTTAGCCAAACCAAAGCATCTAACTTACCGAGAGAGTATATCAAAGAGTCTCTCTTACGTGTTAGTTATTGTTGTTACTATGTTCTTGATATTTTTCTAAACGTATGCGCGTGATGTTTACTCAGATGATCTTTAATCGAGGTCCCGCCCTCCCTATTGCTGTGAATTAAATCATTGTTATATCAACCAAAGATTTTATCAACACCAATTCTGTATCTTGACCTGGAGAAATGTGCATTTATTGCTATAAATCTGTCTGGGGTTGACTGATAATGACTAAATAAATTTCTTTAAAGGTTAGTATCCATATCACCGCTACAACAGGTCTGATGAATATTTCTAAGTGTAAGGCTATCATCCCAGTCAACCTCGGCACGAATATAGTTATCTCTGATCACTTTTTCTATGTGTGTGTACCGCTGGGGTACATGAATCACATCAGTGTTTAATGTCTGGTCAGCAGAAGGGGTGAGCACACCTCATAATAGCAGCAAATATTTCCTCAACTAACACTTCCTATAAACACAAAAACAACGAAATTAAAGCTTCTAACTAACCGAGAGTTTCTCCCACGGGTCAGTTAATTATGTTACTGGTTTTTTTTCGTTATACTTCGATATTGATGGAAGTGTTAGTTTTACAAATGGACGCCTCTAATTGAGGTCACAACCATACTGCTGCTGTGGTTTCATTCATTCAAATATGTTATCGAGACTGATTAGATATCATTATCTAGGATCATGTAAATTAATTATTATAAACCAGTGTAGGGTTGACTGAGCATGACTAAAGAAATTTATGAAAAGATATAGTCCTAATCTCCACTGCACCAGGTCTGATGAATATTAACTAATGTACGTGTATCAACTCCATTAAACACAGCAAGAATATTACAGTTATCTATGATCACTTTTGGAATTTGTATATATCGCTGGGTTACATCAATCACATCCGTATTTTTATGTATATCTCGAACAAAATATTCTAGCTGTATTTGAATGTTTATCCAGCATTACATCATCATGTACTAAAAAATTATTAATACTTCCATGAATATCATCAACACTCGGTGCTTCATCAATATCAGTGATAAAATTAATAATATCATCTTCATTTAACGTCGCTGCGTTTTCATTAAAATCTTATAACACATCGTAACACCGCTGATCATCTACAGATGGAGCTGCTAAATATAACTTATCCCACTTTAGCAATCTCATTATCAAGTTAAGTAACAATTGCGTCTTACCACTTCCAGATGGACCTATAATAATCATTCTGATAGAATTTGGAAACGCTGGATGCTGTTTAATATGTATAATAAATATTATCGATCTATATTGTGTTAAATGATAAGGGCGTACCCCGACAGATACAGTAACAACTATTACAACAAAAAGAAATAGATCAGCACTTACAGGCAAATGTGAACGATGCGGTAGAAAGAAATTTAGATTTATCCCATGTGACAAAAAGAAGATGTGATATTGCAGCAAAATTGGTAAAATTACCTGGTGCTCCGTGGGCCAAATAGCCAGGAGAAAAACATCTTCCTAGATATAATTACTGCGGCCCTGAACCAGACATGATATCAGACTTGACAACCAAGACCAAACAAAACCAAACGAGCATCTGAGAAACGATATTGATCGAAATTGTCACGCTCAGGATGTGTCTTATAAAAGTAACAATCAGCAGCATAGACACCTCGCATATATAAACTTAATTCAAACGTTAAATTATAGTACTCATAAATCTTTCAAGGAATCATTAGCTATCTGGTTAATTAAAACAGCAATGAAGAGTAACCTTGTATTAAGGGCTGGTTATTAATATTATTATGGAATCCATTTCGTAATCCCTAAGAGGATACTGGACAGGAAAATGATCAATTAATAACCTCGCATAAGCAGGAGATTGGTTATCAAGATAGGCAATAGGGCAAATGTATCTTCCACTGTCTACAAGAATCAAATACGCGCATTTTGATGTCAGCGTTCCAAATGAAGTTCATCAGACTGATATTGTATTCTTACCACATGATGCTGTCAAAAGACGGACACACAAATACGCATTAACTATAGGTGATGATGCAAGTAGAAACAAAAAAATCAGAGCCATTATCGAAAAAGATAGCAATAGAAGAAGCTTCTGCATTTTAACGAATTGATCAATGAGGAAGCCTGCGATGGCCATATCAATTACAGGTTGATCCTGGAAAGGACTCTCAAGGTGCAGTATCATCGCTGATGAACCATCATAATGTCACCATCAGACGAGGACATACTGCAATACACCGTGATAAGGCATTTGTTGAACGATTGAATCGAACACTTGCTGAGCGTCTATTAGGATATCAATACGCGAAGGAATTTATTCAAGACAAGAGCTCTCGTAAATGGGTTGCAATGATTACCAAGTGTTATAAATGCATTAAATAACAAAATAACTCGAACAATCAATACGAAACCTAATAACGCGATCATAATACATATATATATATATATATATATATATATATATATATACCCGCACGAAATAATTTTTCGAAAGAACAACTACTTGGTAAGGGGATTGTAAGATATTTATATGAGCTGAGTGAACTTGAAGGTGGATAGAAAGAGCTTCCGGTCCTATTTGGAGTGTTAACACGCACAAAATATATAATATAACAAGATCCACGGGTAGACCTGCAATCTATAGATTAGATTCAACTGCTCCTCAGCGTGGATTTACACGTGAACAGTTTCAAGTGATACATGAGGATACACATTTACCACCGCGATCACTTAACTAGTACCTCTGCTTCGATTACATTCAAGGCAGGTCTGCATCGTATTTTCACGTGTATGACCGAGACTAATATCCTTCCTATCTGTCACAGAATTAGGCGAAAATTGAATTTTGTTTCTTTCTTGAATTACAAACTAATCTCACCATTGTTTTTGTTTCGTCGTACGTGCGTTACCTGGGGTGAATAAGTGGTTTTCTCCAAGGTAAGCGGCGTGTAACGATTTGCATGTGCCTGACTTCGAATCACATGCAGTCCGGAACATTAGAATCACGGGGTTCACGGTAATTTTGCCGTGAATTCTACTCACCTATTTGAGGATATATAAGGCAGAATGTTTCTGATAAATATTACGGGACTAAAAGTATCTTATCACAGGAAAGATAGCTCGTCATTCTATCTCCAGCCAAAGGGGTGAGTGTTAAATTTATATTTCGTTTATTGTGAATTTGTATTCAGTTTATCATTTCATATAATGATGCCTTTATTACAATGCAGATTTTAAACGTGGAATATTTGGAATTACTAGTCATTATTAGACTTCAAATGCAATAGCGTAATCTAAGTTGTAGATTGTTTTAGAAAGAAAAAAAACTATTATTAGTTTGGTCTCTTTATTGTAGCTGATTTGTTGCGGAACATCTCTGATATCTTAACTGATATTGTAGAGGAGCATCTCTGATATTGTAGCTGAACGTCTCTGAACGTCTCTGAATGTCTCTGAATTGTAGCTGAATGTGATTGATTGTGCCGTAATTGTGCTGTTTAATTGTACAATCGAATTGAGGTATCTGACTGACTGTCTGTTTGTCGGATTGTCTGTCCGTCTACATTTGTCGTGATGTGTAAATATCCGGAAATCTAGAAGTCTGAGTGTCGGAGCTGTCTAGAGGTGTAAACATCCGGGGTGGCATCTAGGGTATTGGGGAACGTTGGTTCTAGTAGATGCTGTATGCTGTCTGTACGTATAACTGTGGTGAATCCGTGAAGGGCAAGGGACCGATAAAAGTATTGAGTCAACCCTAGGTATTCGGAGAAGCTGGGCGGCGATTCAGTAGTTGGTGAATCGTACGGTTATACAGGGTCGAGACATATGTGTGTGTTGCAATTGTAGTACAATTGAATACATTGTTATATTTACATAGTTACTTCAAATCACAGTAGTATTTCAAGGGATTACATGAATCTCAATAAAAGGTAGCAACTTTATTAAATACATGTATATGTTCGTGCTAGTTGTCGCAATCCATACGTGCGATAGTATAGTTTGATGTTTGTATTTATTATCGCAATTTATACTTGCCTTAATATAACTTTTGTCAAGGTTCCTTGGATCTGTGTATAGTCCAAGAGATTCCTTTGTATCTGTGCTTTATTTTTTATTAATATTTGATTTATTTTTGAATTGTGAATAGTTGTGTAGCGTGAGTGTGGGTTGAATGCATGAGTTATTGTGTTGATACATCATTATTTTTCATTAATAATTTATTTCATAAATTTACATTATCTTTCACATTGTGTTTGTGTTGTTTATTTAATCCACCATCCACTCGGTAAGAATTCTGTTACACTATCCACGGTAAATTGTCATGAATTTTTATGCGAAACCTTGTGTTTAGACCATGACCAAAGCATTATACAATTACAGCTCGCACAGTGATTATTCTGATGATGTTTCAGCATCATTATAAGTTCAGCATCAATATCAAAGTCGCGATTATTTCCTCTATCACTTTGTTTATAACAAGCGAGTTTTGTTAGTACTATATCATTGCTAACAATTTCGTTGCTGGTGTCAGTACAATTTAAAATAACCATCCGAAGTTGATTTATTCTTCTAACTCAGGACACTGAGAGATATAATGAATTTGACCCCTCGATGCGATCATCAATTATCCAAACAACTGTATCAGAGTTGGTTAACGCCTAAGATGGGTGTATCGTCATTGCCTAGCGTCCAGAGATATTTTTCCGATAACGCATCGACGACAGTACTTATATCAACTGCGAAAACATCATTTAATACGAGATTCTGTTTACTTGACTCTCATGGAATTTCAGCTTCACTATTCTGTCATTGTGTATCAGCTGGTGTGTAACATAACGGCACGGGTAGCACTGGAAGCTTTTCTTTATGCGCTTCAAATAATTGTAGTGGTTGACTGTGATCGCCACACATTATCACAACTGTACTTTTCAGTAAGAGCCAATCAAGAAATGATTTTAATATATCCAACGACACTGTGCATATCGCATCCCAAATGGTATCATTGGGAATAAGTTTAACACCCATTCTCTTAGGATTCCGTGGGTAACCATTATACCGAAAGCAACTATGATAGGTACACGATTTCACACCTCGTTCTTTCATTTCTCGTGCGAGTCTATGTGTAGGGGTTAACACAATCAAATCTGACTTGTCCCGAAATAATTCGATTACAAGAGTCGTCTTATCACAACCGCCACATCCGTTCAAGTAAACAGTCTTATGTCTACATACTGGATCAGATATAGATGGCGCTGATGATAATTCTGATATCTGATTATTTCTTAGGTAAGTATATACATCCTTAAGATCTGCGGAGTTAGAATAATCATATAACATCTCCTGATTTAGACTCCATGATCCCCATGGTGCATCATAGTTTGTAAAACAAGCCACTGCTTCTATATATTTGCTATTGATATAAAATGAATCTGTTGAAACTCTAACTGCGGTGTCAGGGAATCTATTTGTCATCGATAACAGGTTTTTTGAAACATAAGCAAACATAGATGATCTTCGATGTGTATACTGAGGAGATTAGCCATCGATATAACCAACAATTTTTCGACTGACGAATATATTTTTCGCTGTTGCATCTGCAATTATAAAACCAAATTCATCGTCATTTAGAATTAATTGTACATAATGGCATTTCTGATCAAATATATCATCGGCGCTAGATTATCAATCCTGGGTTTTTCATTATCGGATAAATTCCATAAATAACCGCGGTCACAGGATACAAACGCTCATAATACGGTTTGTCAAGAACGATCAACATTTCTTTTTTTATATTAGCAAGGATAGGATTATATTTATTACGAATAATCCAATATCCTGTTCCTGCTAGTATACTAAATTGTATTCTGACAAAACACTTTCGATTATCAAGATACACGACTATACTCGCCGCTCGTTTATAGTTCATAGTTCATCGTAGCATCAACACTATTATTGATTCGGAATGTTCAACAGGTGTGAGATGCACCCTCGCTACTAAAGTCCTTCTTGGCATCATGAATTTTACTGATTACATTTTTATTATGCGCTACAGTTTGTATTAGTAAGTTTGTTTTGTTCCTTGTACATGGTTTAACGCCATTTTGCAGCACGATATAGGCTATAAATGGCGGCCAGTATTAATGGTGCAGGAAGAATCCTGTCAACCCACGGAAAGAACCACCGACCCAGGAGAAGCTACTGGCAAGCTTTCTCACATAACTACATTAGCCGAATCTTAGACTCGAACCCACGCAGACAGAGGTGAGATGGCAGTGATACGTAACGGACAGCGCTTGAGACCACTCGTCCACTCGGGGCCCCATTATTGGTAAGACAGTAGATATTATATCGAGATTAAATTTCAGGAAACAAAGTCTCGCAGAGTTTGCTTTCGATAGTCTCTCAAAATCGTCCATACTATACTTAAGACAAGTATTTGAATTAATACATATTATATATGCAATGCCCCAAACAAAAATCAGTGCAGATGGTTGCTGATAAGAGTATGTAATTCCTTGGAATGAATCATGTATAAACGAATTTTGCGGATAGCATTCACAATGTGTGCGACGAGGAAACTTAGGTCCGAAACCGTGTTTGCAATGTGGTCATGGAGTTAGAGAAAACACACAGCGGTCTGTACAATCTGGCGGTAAAATATATCTAGAACTTAAGTGGTATTATGATACAGAAAAAACGACCTTGATTCTGTCGATAATAAAGTTATAAGATCCCTAGAAGACTATATTGCTAGATTCTCAGGTAACAATCTAGACAAATATGATTGAAACAAATTATATATATATATATATATATATATATATATATATATATATATATATATATATATATATATATATATATATATATATATATATATATATATATATATAAGCCACGAATTTGTATAGAGTCCCATGATCAAAAATTATGAAGTATCTCGTGATGGTGTAATCAGAAACTGCCGGTTGAAAAGACCATTTGGTTTTGTCAATAATACCACTTATTTAATGTCTATTGCTGGGAAGAAAGTATTTATGTCACTGTTTCGTTTTCGAAGTGTATAATGTAGAAATGAAAGACAATCTTGTGATTAATCACATTAACAATGCCAAGCACGATAATTGTTTATGTAACTTTGAGCCTAGCACACAAAGTTAAAATACCAAACGCGTTCTTACCTGGACCTGGCAATATCATTCGAGTTTGCTAAAGGACTCTATCCGATTTGTTATATTTGGTTCGGTAAACATTTCTTTGAAAAATACTGAGCCACAATATTTTTATTACGACATATGATTGACTGCAAAATATTGATATAGCTGATTGTCGGTGAGGAAATTATATCATATAAAAAGCAGACTGAGGTTTGGTTATCCTAACCCGGTGATGTTAGTCTTGAAGAAGTCCGTGAAGTACGTGTAGAAGTCCGATCTTTTTGGTTCAGGTAGCATGTGATGAATTGCAGGAAGATGTTTAAACCATGCGTCGCGAACTTCTTTGTAAACGTCATCGAGAGATTTTTCCAGATGAAATGTGTTGTATGTTGGAAATTTAAACGTAGAAACGTAGAAAGATTTTATTCGTGGATATTAAAATGAGTTAAAAATTGTTGTTTCGCTTGAATGAAAGTAGTACCTGATACCGCTTTTATGATTTGCGAATTTAGGTCATCGTTGTCGTACACTAGCTGATTTAAAACGTTTCGATGTTTGTTAATTTAACTCGGATAATTCTTCTAGATAAATTTTATTTTGGTGGTAAATCTCCGTAAAATGGTTGTTAAAATCTAATGACGAGTATATAACGTTACGCCCATCTTCGACCAGAAAATTAAATTCATAAAAATTGGGATTTGGATAGGTTATGTGGGCGCATGTTGATGATTTCATCAGCGTGAGAGGTTCTTTCTACGAAAAATTGGTATCCTCGTATCACGTAACGTATACTCATAATCAACACGTTGAGGTTCCCGCGGTAAATCCTTTATATCTACGGTTCCCGGCGGATATTCCGGCCACCCTAGTACAGATCTGACCGAGCTGTTATAGATATCTAAGATGTATTCAGTTGAATTTATCTCGATGGTCGTCGACAGACTCCATTATTATTGTTATTATATTTAACTAATTTTGACATTTTTGAATCATACAACCGGACCAGCTCCGAGAATGCATCGTCGGTTATTAATATGTCGTCGAGGGAAGAGGAAAGCATTGAGGACAATTGCGTGTACTCGTTAGATACCGTATGGAGTTTAACCGTGCAATCGTATAGTTTATGCTGGGAACACGATGATACTTTTTTTTATTATTATCGATACCACACCCGCGATGGTCGTCGCCGCGAGCTTCGGTGTTATCACCGGCGGAACACCAAAAAAGGGCCCGATTATGCTTTTTCGAAATGTTCCAAATTGTTTTACATCATCGTTAAACACTTTATCTAGCGTTGCTAATTCATCGATGGCGGTTTTTATCTCTGTGAGCTTTGTTGTTGACACCGGTGGAACTCCAAAAAATAGCGATTGGAAGCTGGATATCCGTAACAGATTTTTGTACTCCAGCCAATTGATTTAGTTGAGAATTTAAATTATAACCAACTGTTTTTAATTCATCCACGAGCGTTGAATAATTATCGCCGAGCGCTGTTATTCTATCTGAGATCGCACTCGATATAAGACCCTTTACATGTTCGATTGAAACTCCGCCTTCATGTTGTTTTATACGCAGTACTGATCTTCCCCAAATATCTACCATGTTATGTTATAGGTGTTTCTTTAAAATGTTATTCGTGGTATACTCGTGAATTGTTTTATGAGGTAATTTAGAACATGTTGAGATAGCTGCTAACGCGTTAAGAGCTTCTCGTCCGCATATCGGCGGATCCGTTAACGTTTGCGTAGGTAGCGTTGGGTACCAGGTTGATGTATTTGAAAACTTAGACACATAATTGACAAATTCTTTTGGCGGAGGTAACCCGTACGAGTCAAAATAAATTATTGATTTTGGATAAATCGCGTTTCCGACCCAATGAGTTCCTGGTCCGGTAGTGTCAACGAGATTAATTATACCAGTTTCAGGGATTTTTGGTTGCGCTGGTAATTGATCTTTCATGAATACACTTCTGAAATGCTTTATTCGGAGCTTTTTTACCTCGTTGATGAAGTCAAAATTTGACATGGGAACCACTACTCTATCGACGTGGGGTATCTTACGAATCTGCTTCCTGGTAATCTGAGCCCCTATCCTTTTTTTATATCCGTTTCCAATAAAACCTTGTGGTAAAAGTCCTTTACTAATGAGAAGCGGGGACATTGTATTTATAAGAGATGCTAATGGGTGACATTTTGCTTTCGCACGTAATTTTCTCGCCGCATTTTTAACCTCGGTAATTGAAATTGGTTGATCTACTGGTATAGCACCTCCGCTACGACCTATTTTTTCATATAAATCCCCAGTTATAAGCTTTGAAAATAGCGAAATAGCAGCGGAGGATAACCCTGTGAGTAACGTGCCCAAAAATCCACCATTTTTAATCATATGAGAAATTGCTGCTGATGAAAAATCTATTTAAATTCCTGTACAAGCGGATTTAGCTCTATTGAAGCGATTAAGTTCAGTTTGTGTTAGCGATATTTTATTTGGTCCACCTGTTTTTTTTTCTTCACGTTTTAAGTGTATCTTTTCTCAATTCGCAGTAGAACTTTTTGATTGTAGTTTCTTTATCTGACCTGGGGTCAACGTAACATTAACTTGATTATACGACATTTTATTTAGATAGGTATCATCTAATTGTCCCATTGGGGAAATTCTCCAAATTTCAATTTTCGATAGGTGCGTCAACTACTCGCATTCTTCCACCACCACCTTCGATCATCATAGATTTATCACTGATAATAACAGCAACTGATCGGTATGGTCCACCCGGAGGAAGCTCTCCTACACGCGCTTGAAACTGTACATCTACGACCGATTGTCTAGATAAATCGAGATGTTGTAATAAAAAGTAATATATCGGATTCAAAGTTTTGAAATCAAATTGTGATATCTGTAGACCAGTATCGACGTTTTGATCGCGACCCATATAAGACCACAAAAGATGATACACTCTGCCTATTTGATTGTTACCGTAATCGATAATAACGGCTTCATCTGGTTCTCGATTACTACCCACTCGTAGTGATACCTCGTTGACTTAGATTGGCGTAGATTATCTCCTTGTACTCGTTTATCCTGTAACACGGGAAAAACTTCTCGAGGTGCACTAATATTTTTTGCTAGCGCGATCTGCCAAGTAAATTCCCCGACGACGGTTTCCGTTGTAAAGGATGTTTTGACGTCTAACCAAGACAATAGTGTTTTTCGTCCGTGACCCATAAAATATAGTAAGCGTGTTTCTAGAGATAATGATGGTGTCATAATAGTCTTCCACACAGCTACTTTTGTTAGATTTACAATACCGTCAACAACACCAGCACTCCGCCAAGGAGCATCATTATCATTGGGTTTTCTCATTAGAACTACGGTGTGACCCAAAGATTACTTTTTTAACATGTCGATAAAATTTAAATATATGAGAGAGAGGAATTGTACATGAAAATCTAAATTCGTCGAACAATACCTTTTTTCTCATTGCAAATCCTGAATTATAATTGGGATTGTGTTTAACGATTATAGGTTCAACTTCAGCAGCAGCACAACCAGGTGTTTTCTTTGGTATTCTTACTTCAAATGGATTATGATCAGGGTGAATTGTAGTATCCTTTGGGAACATCATTGCATACCCCGCAAACATAATGTAATCATCGGAGTATCTAGCTAAACCCATTACTGTTGTCGCGACGTCAACATCATTATCGATAGATTCGATTTTAGTAGAATTAATTAAATACTGCGCACCGCTAAACAACGACATTCTACCATTATTGACAAAACCGATCTGAGTAGTATCGAGTCGGGATAAGGTGTACCTTTATCAACACCAGCACCTCCTCGTACTAGTTGCCCCTCTACCTCGATGAAAGCTTAATTGGCTAGAAAATATTTAGATGTATCGTCGAATCTATGTTCAATTCGAGATCTCACGTTTGGGTTTGGAGCTTTATATGAATAATATTGATAATCGAGTACCGAATCCATTTTTAACACAGGGGCGTCCATATCAGAAGCTTCATCTATTTCGTGTTTACACATTTTATTATTATATACTTGTCGATCTAAATCATAATCGTTTTAGACCAGAACCGGTAACCGATTGCGATAGTAAACGTAATCTTTGTTTTGCAATTTTATTAATTTTTCCATCTGTCTTAGGTGGCATCTGAGTTGTTGACTCTAGTTTTACCGGTTCTTTCTTTCTGAACAACGACACAAGTTTTTCCTTTGCAGCATCAACAGCGAGATCAGCTACAGCATTTCCAGCTTTTTGTCCAATAGCACCAATAGCTTTTGATCCTAATTCCTTACCGACAGACGCAATCTTTGGAGCAATTCTAGTAAACGGTCCCGACACAAAGTCACCGATCCCATTTCCATAGTACTGCTTGTATACTGGTAACCGTGAGTGCATAACATACACTAGTTTTGCCCTGTTATGATTACTATAGATGATCATTTTATTTAGATGTTATTTATCTAATCGATGATCAATCGCTGTAATAGTCGTCGATGAGTTCATTTATAAATCCACGATATAAACCAGCATGCATGACACGACCCTAAAATAATCGTTGACAGATTTCCGCAGCTTCGTTAATTATCTCCGGAGAATTATTTCCAGCTCGTTTTCCTCCGATGAAGACCTCCAACCGTGATAAATTATCTCTGAAGGAATCTCTGACTGGAAGAAATTGTTTTATTGCTTCTAATCTTTCTCTTTGTCCGGTCAATTAATTGCAGCCCTCAGACTCTTGACCATACACATGGGAGTAGTTACGAAACCTTTTTATTTTTCAAATAAGGAATCGTAATTGTGGTAAAATACCGTCTCTCAAAAAAGTTATAGGGGTTTTGCAAGAAACCTCTATTTTGGTAAAATAACGTCTGGAAAAAAAGGTCGGTTCGGGTCAGCACTTCTATATGATTATGTGTCCATTGGTTTGGTACAATTATGGAATTGACCTTAAAATGAGAGATTATTGGAGAAAGGCATGAAACACAGATTCCCATTTATCCTTTAATATAGCTTCATTGCGTTTCAAAAATTAAATCGAGTGCGACAGGAGGCACATAGTGTGTGTGAATATCTGCTGTCATACCTTTAGGTTTAACGCACGTTTTGATTTTATACGCCTTTATTTCAATTTATTATGCAGACCAACCATATGGAATATATTTTCTTCATATTGTATGTTGTGTTCGAATACAGCATTGTCCTGATCATTCTGAAAGTATACAATGATATTAATTTTTAGGAGTTTAATATGATCCATGTTACAGCTTGTATTATAAACTCAGTTTTTTTTTTACAATACGATACCATATTTAATACACATTACCGAAGTATACATTTATTTTCAGCACTTAATCTTGGTAGCTAGCACGATTCTGTGCCAGGCTAAAGGCTCAAAACCAGACATATAATCTGTACAGGGAAATTTAAATCAAGCAAGTGCCATTGCCAGTGTGACACAACATTCTTCATAAAGAACTAAAGATAGGCAAATTGTTGCAATAGATGCGTTTGTTTTCAATGAACACATGATTTCATTCTCTGGCATATTTAACGGACACTGTATATTGAGGGACACTTATTTATAATTTTAAATGTCCATCTAATACAATTACAGAAATTAAAAGGTGAAAATATCTTGTACGGTTATTGCAGTTTGTAATTTACTATAGTCCCTAAAGAATACAAACTAAAGGTGTGGGATGGGAGTAGGGGTTGGGTCACGACGTCTTTGAATCCTTCTGTACTATTAGTAAATGTTTACTTCAAGAATACGTATAATAAAAATATTTCCAATATATGAAGGTAAAATTATAGTTCGCAAGTCGAGGAGTATGTAAGTAGTAAATACTCAATTCTGTAACACTAAACAGCTGTACGACAGTATATTACCTCAATTTTTACCTCTAACGTTTGATATTTCACCTCTATAAAAAGCAATCTACGTAAAAACTAACAAATATTAATATAAAACACTTTCCATATTAGAAAACAGATTAATTAATCGACTTTATATAGCTAGCTGATCATTTCTAGATAACCTCCATATATATACTCACATGAATCTAAATATCCACCACGTGGTAAAATTGTTACCACCCGCTGTGTGCATTTCCATCAAGGTCCTTGTGGAAAACATAATCGGAGATCTTTCGTATATAAGGTGGTGTCATTTGAATGATAGATTTTATCTTAATGAAAATAGAAGCGAATAATGAAAATTTTAATTTATTAAAAGTTACTATGAAAAGTTTGGTAGCCATATAAAACTACTTTTTAAGAAAACATTGTCATATGTTAGATAACTCTGAGAAGAAAACTTAATCTCAAATCACGTTAAAATTGATTTGTTTTTCAGTCTAATATTCCACCCGGTGAGTGTGTTCATAGTTCTAATTTAGTACGTATAAAATCTTGGATTATTATTGAATTTTAAATTGTTCTGTTAATGAATTGAACATTCAATAACAATTTGTGCTCTAAGCAAAAAAGGATTAATCTCATCAAGAAACCGTGACATTCAACAATGGCCATTTCTTCCTGTTTGAAAGAGGTACGTGTGCGATTCAGCAATTTAATAGCCCATACCACTGAGCATTGTCAAATTTTATCACAGTATCTCTTTAAACCTTTTGAGTTGAAACAAAGCAACAATTGTAATGTTGAATAAAGACCAAAGTCTAATATCGTCCTAATATGGGTTCTAGGTGCTTTGACCACAGGTGCTTTGACTATAGGTGGTTTGACCATAGGTGGTTTGCCCACAACGGGGGTTTGATCATAGGTGGTTTGTCCATAGGTGGTTTGTCCACATGTGTTTTTTATAATAAGAATAAACTGTTATTTAGAGTTTAAAATTATGGTTCAATTAATGAAATTTTATGTGACAAGTTTCCTTTGAGTTGCCAATAACTGAATGTTAATTAGTAATTAACATGTAATAAATAAAAGTTAATAACAGCTTGTTTTCGGTCCACATAAAGGCTGGTGCCAGCCCTACTCGATTTATTATTAAACAGAAAATGAACACAAATTAGGCAACAAGTCCAACGTTTCACAAATTCAGGCTGTAGATCTACTAGAAAATTACACTCAGTCCTACAATATACATATAGCAAATACATGATAAAATCAACTCAAAACATTAATGTCATGCAAATATTATAGTTAATGGAATAACAGTTTTATGGTTAACTAAATGACAGATGTGCAATAGCACGCAAATATGTCAGTACATCTGTTTGACCATATGTCTGAACAGCACGTTGTACTTTTTCATGCACGATCCTGTATCGCTTCTCGGCTGGATGGTTTGCTCCTGCGACACCTTGCAGGAAAGTTGTCTTCTGCTTCGTGCAGTCCATATGCAGACCGTCAAGGAAACGCCACATTGATGGGTGACTACATTGTAGGAGAGACTGTAGACTGTGATGCCATCCTTCACAAATGTTGTTCGTTCGAGCTACACCATCGCCAATCGTCTGCATTTGATTCCAAGTTTCAATTGGAAACAAGGCAGGTCTGTAGTTATCTCTCAGAACCACGGATGCGACGTCCTCGGATGTAAGTGTGCTCGAAGTATGTCAGCACCTCCTTGATGTTGTTCATTGCTGGCATAGAGCCTGATAACAGTTCGAACGCTTCTGTAACATCTTGGACTGGTACATAAGATAGGGCGGCAAGACAACGAACAGCGATACATACATCGTTACTAGTTTCATATTCCACTTTCAGTCCAACCTCATGTACCTTTCGTATTACGCTTTGGGCAAGTTGGAAGAATCAGCCTGAAGTACGAGCATCAGGAAATTTTTCTTGAAATGCTCCCATTGCTGCCTTTTCAAAATCGGTGAGAATAAATCTTGGTGCTACCAACGGGATAAGACGCACTACTTCCTGGAGTAATCGGTCGTACGTCGCACGTGTTTTATTTGGTAAAAGACAGCATAACGCAGCTGGGTTGATGCCGTTGACAAATTGAAAATGAATAGTTTAAAGCTGGAAAAATAAGTCTGGCACCGTCTTGAATGTACCATCTGCTAGCCACACGGACGCACGTGCCAAGCCATCGATCACCTCGTGACATCCAAGTATGATAATACGATCATCACCAGGACCCGAATCACGAAGTGACTAAAACGTTCCGGCATCTCAAAATCGAGATCGTGTGGAATCGGAGGCATTGCTCTGTCTCCGTGGGCGTTCGTTTTCTGTCTGTGTTTCCTCAATGCTCTTGATAAAGTAGTTTTCTTTGGTAATGCGTGTAAAACATGATCGGCGAGAGTTGAAGTGACTGAAGTTTGTGTTGCAGCTGGCGTAGCAAGAGTATCCTCGAGTCTTCGTTTCATTTCTCCGACAGCTCGTCTTGCCAAACCGTAGCTGATGTTTGCTTCGTGTGAGTGTTGAGGAATCTTGTTTCCAACAATTACAAGATCACGTGCCACAATTGTAGCTTTGCACTTACAAGTGCGATTCTTCGTACAGCGCCAAACGCGTGACCAATTCTTCAGTTCTCTATGAATCCAAAATTCATGTCCGCGATACAATAAAGTTATATTACCTCTTTTTGACGTACTATACTCTCCAAGATTCTCCATGATTTTGACTTGGGTGGGCTAGATGACTTGTATTTATACATAAATACATGTAAATTACCAACGTAAACAGAGATTGTTGCTACCTCTATTACCATATGTTCAGATATATGGTCAAACAGATGTACTGACATATTTGCATGCTATTGCACATCTGTCATTTAGTTAAATAATGTATTGATTAAGTGCCGCATCTTAAGATATAATTACGCAACTTACTGTATAATCCCTTGATAAAGTTAAGATATACATTACACAACTTATAATCCTTCGATAATATAAATTTTAGTTAATAAAATGCCGCAACTTATAATCCCTGGAGATATGCTTTACGCAACTTTATGGTCAAACCCCCTGTGGACAAACCACTTATGATCAAACCCCCGCTGTGGACAAACCACCTATGGTCAAACCACCTATGGTCAAAGCACCTGTGGTCAAACCTCCGCGTACCCTAATATGGGTCCAAGAAGAGCACACTAGCTTTTAAAATGAGCAAAACCAATTCCCAACATTACATTTGTTTACCTTGAAATAATATGGATTATTGCTACATAATTTTAATCCAGATCTACTGCTTCTTTAATGTTTGTTCAGTTGAGGGATTTTCCGATATTTCCCAAATTTACGTCACAAAAAAAGATTGCCATATAATGAAAAGACTAAGCCAGACATTTGTTTCAATTTAATTACAATTACACGAGTCGTTGTTGATCCACAACGCTAAGGACTCTCGTGTTTCCTGATAATAATAATAATAATAATAATAATAATAATAATAATAATAATAATAATAAACATATAAAAGTAAATATTAATTCCTTTTATCATGAATATTGATATTCTTTTTAAAAGACAAGATGTCAATGAACGTACATAATGATTTCCTAAGCTGGTATTATTGTTAAATGACACAATATAATGTGGGACACTTATATATGATTGGAAATGTTCCTCTACTACAATTACAAAAGTTAAAAGGTGCAAATATCTGGTTCAGAGTTTGCATTTTGCATTTTTATTATAGTCCCTAAAAATTAAAAAATAAAGGTGTGGGTTGGGTGTAGGGGTTGTGTCACGAGGTGTGCGTCTTTGAGTCGTACTGCATTTTTAATAAATATTTACTTCAAGAATATGTGTAATAAAATTAATTGCATTGTATGAATGTAAAATTATAGGTAGCAAGTCTGGGAGTATGTACGTAGTAAATACTCAACTCTATAACACAAAACAACTCTCTAACGTATGAGGTTTCCTCTCTATAAAAAACATCAACAGGTAAACATTTTTAGTCTAATGTTTGTCCCCTGGTGTGTGTATTCATCGTCATAAATTAGTATTTTTTTATAATACCTTACATTATTATTTAATTTTAAATTCTTCTGTCATGTATCGAACATGCTCTAACAGATTGTGCTTTTAGCAAAAAAGATAAATCTCATCAAGAAACCCTGACATTTAACAATGGCATTTGCTTTCTGTTTGAAAAAGGCACGTGTGCTTTTCAGCGATTCAATAACCCATACCACCAATCATTCTAAACTTTTACCGCAATGTATCTTTTAATTTTGGTACTTGAAAGAAATGAACAATTGTACGGTTGAAAAAGGATCAAAGTCCAATCTCGTCGTAATATGGGTCTATGAGGAACATACTAGCTTTTAAAATGAGCAAGTAAATGTCCAAATGTTACACGTGTTTACCTTGAAATAATATGGACCACTGACAGATAATTTCCTCCAGATCTAATACGTCTTTAATGTTTGCTCAGTAGAGGGATTTTCCAATATTTCCCAGTTTTAACTCTCAAGAAAAGATTGTCTTTGAAAGAAAACACTCAAAGAGCCAATTGTTTCAAATTAATTGCAATTACACGAGTCGTTGCTTGTACACAACGTTAAGTATATTTTTATTTAAATACTACTACTACTACTACTACTACACTTACTACTAATACTACTTCTACTACTATTATTACTACTACTAATAATAGCCATATTAATTAAATATTTATTCCTTTAGTCATCAATCTTAATTTTTTTGTTTAGAAGGCAAGATGGACATATTGTAGTTATACGCTCTGTTATAACCAATTATCCTCCAATACGCCATTGCTGCCATCTATGCATTCCTCTCCAATATAGTCGTGCAGAGGCACACGAAACTTGACGATATATTGTGTCCACGTTCTGATATAATACAAAGATCATACGTATGATAAACAAAATTAAACCCTTAGCCAAAGTTCCTCAAACCATCCTAATTTGTATCGAATCCGTCACATGGGTCTCTCTTCTCAGACTGACAGTAAAGTTACCCAGAAGCTTTGATGCGTAATTACAGATGCACAGTTGTACATTAATTATATTGCTAAAGGTATAATTACACTATAATAGGTAAAAGTAACAAATTCTGAGCCAAATAGATTTGACGTTTGACTTAATACAACTGGATAAATCGTGTTTATAAACATAAAGCAAAATATAAAGACTTTCTTTTCTAAATAGATTTATAATATAACGCCACTGAACATATGACTAACAATACAAGCCCCGTGTTATGGCACATATACGTCGCCACTTCTCTCAGACGCGTTTCATTGTACCTTCTTATGAATAATTTGAAAACGGCGTAAATGTTAATATGTTCACATTAATATAACAATATCTTCCAATTGATAAGTATATTTTCTCAGGAGGGAATATAATTTTGAACAATGTTGTGCGCGATTGTTTAATAACAAGATCTTTTAACTGCCGAACCAGATTTGTGAGTTTCAATAAAAGGTCCGGGAATGAAAACAAAATACTTCTACATTGTTACATAATATTTAAAGAGGGTTATAATGAAAAGTGTGCATTAAATACAATCATTGACTATGGTGGCATTGTATTCACCGGATTAGATTGTGATAACATTAGAGTTGAACTGGTTTTACAGTATGAATTCAATGTATTTATTCGTTCCGTTTTCACGCACATACCCGTGTTTACTTCAGTATGTTCACGTTCAGTCGAGTTCAGACATAAAGGTTTCTTATTGCAGGTGACTCACTCACCCGATGTAACAAGTGTTTCCACACATAGGCCTACGCAATTTATCATAATTTTAGATGTATACGTGTGTGACTAAAAATGTAAAATACATACTGTCATGCATATTTAATTTAATTTGTTTAGTAGTTTTTAATACTTTTTCGTTATAATCTTCGAGTAATGAAACATCCATGTTGCTGATCAGGTCTAAAAATCAGTTACTGTTTGGGTAAGCAACTTTAAATTATTATTATCCTTCTCAAAGTAGAAATCATTAAGTTGAGTCAAGGTCATACCTGTACTACGTGAAATGTATCATGTATCAATTGGTAAACAAACTGCTATTTCTTCTAGAAGAATGAACATTTCATCCTCATCCAGTTATCTGCTTTGTGTCGCATAACTGAAGTTTTGATAGAGCATTAATAGTTAGCGTAAAACACTTGACAAATCAAAATGTATTATGTAGTGACTAGTTGGTGTTGAATTTCAGTTATTTTCTTCAAATAATTGAATTCATCGATGTTGCCAATTAAATTTTCAAATAGTCCTTGTATTAAAGTAACAAGTTATAATAAAAATAAACCCTGACAAAGACTTAGTTTAGTTCCTAAGAAATCCGAAATGTAGGGCAATACCGTGCTTTTTGTGGTCTACAAACTACTGATATATAAACAGTCTCTTGTTTAATCACAAAAATATTATTTCGGGCTTGAATTCAGTATAAATTTAAGTGAGTATCCAAGAATTGTCATAGCACGTCTGTATTTCCAGAGAAAAAAAGGTCACTTAAATTCAGTAATATCAAAAAAATAGAATTCAGTCCTAGGTGGTCGCAACATAATAAACATAAAGTGCTGAAAGTTAAAAACTGATAAAGAATATTGCATATATATATATATATATATATATATATATATATATATATATATATATATATATATATATATATATAAGATATTTGAAAATATTATAAAATATAGGTAGACAAGACGAAGATGAATTTATAATAACTTATTTTAAGCTTCATTTACCAGCCTAGTTTGGAATCCTACCTATCCTTCCCACTCATTTGAAATATGATATATACATGAATATTCATATTGTGCCCATATTGATTCCAGGTAAAGTTTGCCATACACGGTTATGTTTATTTGCCAATGTCACTTCCAAGTAACAGCAGAGATTTAGCCGTGTGAAGGTACTTTCAATCTTAGTAAAACTAGGTCAAGATTCAAATGTTACGTTGTTTACCTAATCTACAAATTCTTACTTTTTTTTCTTTCAAAGAGGAAGCGTCATGACGATATAAATGTTCGTGCAATATATCATACAAAAACAGGTGCTTAAATTTACTGAAATTCTACAGTTTGTAAAATCAAGATCAATGAATAGTATTTATAATAACGCTTTCAGACTAACCTAAATGTATAAAGTTGAAGTAGATCTGATATATTATTTCAATAAACATTTTCAAAACGTCTGTATTAGAGAGGGAGAGATGACACATACAATATACATCTGCAGTAAATATTATTAATTAGGGATATCAGGAGTTGGGTAAAATACTAATAAAACTATGCATCCATAATTTACTATTATTTACAACGTCTTTAACATATTGGTTGATGGGTCAATAATACATTAGCAGTATATCTCAGTTTATCGATGACTCAGTTACTATATATATGTACCGACCTGAGAGAAAACCAGATGATGGATACCCAACCGCAAATTGGTGCAGCAATAAACAGAAACACAGATAATTCATCGTTTGTTGTGTTTATTGGTGCCTTAACCAAGTTGTTATTTGGTTCCCAGTTTTTACTTCGATATTTCAAGAAAACAATAGCCAATATGTTACAGAGGATGGCATAGCCCAGCGATTTCGTAGCTTTTAATGGTCGTTGATATGCAATGATCCATCACCTAGTTCAGAGTTTGGAACATACGGCATATTTTCTACGTATCATGTCTTTGAATACGATATATTCAGTAGTATTTTGTTTCGACTCAAATTATCTAAGACAAATGTAACGTTAACGAAACTTGTTAAATCTAAGAGACATGTGTTTCCAAACAAAACTGTTGATGCAATGAGCTGTAGTTTGTGTGTGTGTATATATATATATATATATATATATATATATATATATATATATATATATATATATATATATATAAGTCCACTTGGAGTAAGTAGACCTGTGAATATTTGTTTCCCAAACTTGGTGTTTGATTTGAAACTATTTTTCATCTATTCCAATTGGTCTAGGTATATACGTTTTTGATACTTTGTATAAGATTTAAACTTACGGAACACCGTTGATTCGTAAATATTAAATTAGAATTTGTTTCCGAAACATTCACAGAGAGTATGGTGCATTCAGCAGTGGCGTAGCGAGGGGAGGGAGGCAGGTGGGGCATTCGCCTTTGGCACCGGTGGCTAGGGGGCGCCAAATTGGCGCCAAATCGACCCAAAGTATAATCATAACTGCGCAACAGGGGCAGCCGGGGGCGCAAATTTGGGTGTTTTGCCCTGGGCGTCAAATAATCCTCCTATTTACACATAACCTGGACGGATTAGATGATTATCATATCGGAACAAATCATGAGGGCATCCGTTTAGTTTCAGTTTTAGGCGTTGTCGTGGATCAAAGTACAAAAACTCGAATGTAAAACAATACAAAAAACGGATTGAGGCTATTGAGATAACAAACTAAGAAGAAGGCTTGCACAGATTTTCAAGAGAAAATCGTAAACGTCAAGGATTACATCAGTAAATACACAATTACAAGAGATATTTTATTGCATAAATAACATTATATATATATATATATATATATATATATATATATATATATATATATATATATATATATATATATATATATAATCACCCACACCTACATTTGTCTTTTCTTGTGTCTTGTCCAGCTTCCCAAACAAGAGATCGCGAGTTCGAAACTCGCGAGAAGCCATTGTTTAAAATTTTCTACGAAAACAAATTTGCCCAATCTGATTACTAAATGTATCACATAACTCAAGCGTGAGAAAGGTTATTCTGCTAGAAACTAACATAAATCTCTGTTCGAGATACACATGCAATATACATCATTGGTTACGAAAATGCAAACACTCACAAGAGCTACTGCATGGTTGAAAACAACCAGAAAACTGTTATGTCAAAAACAAAATTTCTTCAAACTTTATACGAAAAGGAAATAATCCGTTGCAGTTGAACGACATATGATTACAGAATTTTTAATGAAAAATCATTGAATCACCAATCATTGTAGTTTATTCATCAGCCCTGACGCTTTTATATAAGAATATTTCACTATATCGTTTCATTGCAATATTAATATTATCACTTGTTATATTTCCAGGACGGAAAGTATACATGTTAAAAAAAATCTTAAATCAGAAGTCTCTTTACATTGTTCATCTCAGTTTTTCTTTGATAGATCATTAATATATTGCAGTTTTAGCAATTACAACAGAGACGTATGATAGCAAAACAATTGAATTTGATTACCACTAATTGTTCTTCTCAGAATTATGATTGGAAAAAATAACTTTTATTAAATTTAATTTTGTTTACAGAGATATATAATAGTAAAACAAATGAACTTGATTACCTTTAATTGTTTTTTTTTTGTTTTTTTCTCAGAGAAGTATGATAGCAAAGCAATTAATTTGATTATCTTTAATTGTGTTTTTAGAGAACTATGTTAGCAAAAAATGTACTTGGTTACCTTGAATTATTTTTCCGAGAATTTTGATAGCAAAACAAATAATCTGCTTCGATTTACGTTAAATCTTTATCCTTTGATGTAATTTTATACTTTTTTCCTTTCTGTTGGATGGGGTGCTGCAATTCCAACAAATGCTTTATGAGAACGACTTTGATCTGTATATGTTTCCACCAATAAAGTATAATTGATAAACATTGATAATATTGCACAATTACTGGTGTCTGAATTTAATTTTTCTCTTATTTTCAAAGATCAAAAAAAATATTGAATAATATATTTCGAAGTATCGTAGCTTACAAAATATAAATCTTCTACAATGTGAAGTTGTCAGTTGACTTGTTTCGTTTTATCATCTACTTTGTTAGTGTCGTGTTTTAATTGACGGAATAGGGGAGATAACTGTGAACCCATTTTGTTATATCTGAGCAGATTTATTTCCGAAATTCGCCGATAGTTTTGACATTGAAATCAAACCATTGATTTTCACGAGTACCATCATCATCTCTTTGCTATTAATCCAAAGGGATAGACAGCTGGAATTATTTTTTTTTTTATAAACGCATTATTGTCAGCATAATGTCGTGCGAACATTTTAATCTGTCGCGAATCAGACGTACGTGATTCTCAGTTCATTTAGATTTTAATCAATTTGTAAATCTAAATATATTTCTCTGACGTTTGTCCGGCAATATTCTTAGACACATGGAATCGATTTGTAAAGCTGAAAGGTAAGCAACGAATACAGAACATCATAGGTGTCGAGGAAAAGAAATCCTTTGATTATGAATGACTTCGTCTGATTTGCTAATATCAAACTCGTACAATAGACTGACAAATTACATATGTAGTTGTCTGCTTATATGTAACATGCATACAATTTTCATAAATAACTTCATAAGGTTCTCTGATGTAAAAAACATAAATTCGTACATTTCGTGATAAGTACAGATTTTAAGGTGTTAATCTTTAATATTTTATGACGTTGGAAAACCAATCAAACTTATTAATCAGCCCTATGAAACAAATGACGTCAAAGTCAACCCAAAACAACTTTACAAAATAGTTGGACACAATGCGAACCACATATCAGGGCCTATATACATAGTCGTATAAAGATAGAGAGAGAGAGGTAGGTATAGCAAGAATGAGATAAAGCAAGAGATTGTGAAAGACATTATAAATATATATATATATATATATATATATATATATATATATATATATATATATATATATACACACAATTTCTGGAATATTAATCGTATATTATATCTAAACTCTAGTATCTATATCTACTAGTATATAAAGGATAGTATATACAACGTCCAGTAAATACAGGGTCTAATATATTCAGGCTATTTGGGGCTTAGTGTATACAGGATGTGGAATATACATCGTATGTAGAATATAGTGTAATCGTTGTATAGGATACAGGTTTTAGTTTATACAAATAAAAAGTATGCCGTTCAGACATCCAATATGGCCATCACAGCTGCCATCTTGTAAATCGTGATATCTCTTTTATTCCTCAAGGATGTAGAAGTTTTCTCTAAAACACTCGTTAATAAATCTTGTCTGGTTTAACCTTTATTAGAATTGTGCCAGTAGAGCCAAACATCAGTCATCCTGCCATTGTATCACTTTTATCCCAGAATGGAACGCGATATTAATATGGGATTTTGAACGTAATATTTTCGTATGGCGTATTCTTTGCCCTAAATGAACTTGGTGGAAAACTGATGTCTAGTTAAACTCTTATAACTTCTCCTTCCTAATAAAAATAGTGTTTTAGGGTTTTCACAAGAAGACTCCTTACGTTATTTGGTAGAATGTTGAATGCATAATCCAAGAGCTAGGAGACTGATTCCAGCTTAACTCAATCATGGTCGACTGCATCGGTTTGAACTCGTGAAGGTATTTAGTTTCTTTTTCTTCCGTATCGTATAGCCATCCTGAACCTTTTGTTATCACTGCTTCTACTGAATGAATGATCATATCAGCACGGGGTCTCTTACATTGTATATCATCATTACTAGTATACTTTTTGTGAAATGCTAGGAAATTCATATACAGTGTTTTATATATATATATATATATATATATATATATATATATATATATATATATATATATATATATATATATATATATATATATATATATAGATTTAGATAGACAGACAGACAAATAGAGAGATAGAGAAAGATACATAGATGGAGATAGGGATATATAGAGAAAAAGACAAGAGAGATAAAGAGAGATATTGAAAGTGAGAGGGACATGGATGGAGAGAGAAAGAGAAAAAAGGAGAGAGAGAGAGAGAGAGAGAGAGAGAAACAAATAGAGATATATTGAGACAGATAGATAGAGGGAGAGAGAGAGTTACAGGTATAGCGATAGGGAGAGAGTGAGATAAAGATATATATATTAATGGTGGAGGAAGAACCCGGGAAAATCCCCGGAAAGAAGCACCAACCCAAGAGAAGATACTGACGAGATTTTTCACATACCAACAATGGCTGAATCTGAGACTCGATCCTACGCAGATTGATGTGAGATGGCTGTGATCCGTACCGGGGAGTGCTTTAGACCACTCGGCCACTTTGGACCCCCAATCGGAATATTGGTTAATTTAGTAGTATTGTATCCATACAAATTGAAGGTCTAAATTAAGAAAAAAGTATAAATGTACAAACATGATTATGAATAGATGTAATAACTGATAAAGTACACTATGCATCAGAACTACCGAGCATGGATGTGAAGCGTTCACTCCCTCAGTAAACTCACAATTTATTAAACTATATCCGAACTCCGCTAGAAACGGCAACTCGTGTTGTAGTATGGTATGCGATAAAATATACTTTTAGTGTGAATTCTGTACATTTAAAAAAACACTCGTTCCGTAAATATTTAATTTAAAGGAAACATTGCAGGTCTAGTTTCCTGTAAAATTAAAAAGCATATATACATCCCAAAACAAAACAAACGGAAGACAAATTACCATTATTTCACCAAGAGAGCAAGCGTAGAAAGTAGGGCATAACCGACTTTTGATCCGGAAATCGGATTCCACCGGATATTATGAACTTCTGATTAATCGAAGTCGGACAAGGCAGGAACGACCGATTCGGATAATAAAAATAATAAAGTTGAATTTCTATAGCACCGTGTCTAACACTGCGTTTCATTCCATAGTGCGTTAATAAAGTTAAATAAGAAGTCAGAAAAGTCCAATATGGTCAACACAAGCACGCTGTGAGACAATCTATTTGAACTAGCGGGTGAAAACCGGAAATGAAGCCGGATATGGTAAAGTACTAAGTGACATGCTAGACACGGCAAAACCAGATACCAGAAACCCGGAAACGGAAGATGAAATTTTTTAGAAGAAAAAAAATACGGATTTAGCATTTCCGATTTATTGAATCGTATCCGGAATCGGAAAAGTTGATGCCCAGAATCCGGAATCGGAAATCAGTAGAAAAATGCTAATCGGTTATGCCCTAGCAGAAAGTACTCTTCCCTTTTGATTGCAATATAATATTTATTTATATCTGTAATTTAGATATCAAGCTCATGCACGATATAGGTAAAATGCATATAAATGTTTGTAGTGTCGATAGGCAAATCATTTGTCTTCTCTTTACATCTATTTGACATTAAGTCTTTGCGTTATACCGAGGACAATTCCTAACTGTCCGCAATAATAGATCACCATGGTAACGAACTCACACTTCGGAATTGGAAGCACCCACTTATTAATGGCGATAAGAGAATCTGAAGACATAAATGAAATGGTGCCTAAACAACCAATAAATGCTCCTATCGTCTGCTCGCTTTCAAACCTTGCAGTTGACCTCCATCCTGTGTTGAAAAGTAGAGCCGAGTAACACATTATAAGCACTTTCATGATGTAAGATGTAACTTTGGATTGAATGAATATGAAACCAGTCATCCATATCAGGAAAAAAACTATTTTAGTCATTCTTCCGCCAGTATGTTTGCAAAATGCTACCGCATAACAACAATGTGTGCTGGCAAAGAAAAGCATACCGGGCATGAACAAATCATGTGGAAATGTCAGGCATATATCACCGAGACTTGACGTCAGAAGACCTATAATAACAAAGTAGAGTAATTGTTCCTGTTCGTGTTCGATCAGCTGTATCTGATTGACATTCACAGTAGCGACATAGCCAGCAAGTGAAATAATTGGAAAGGCCTTCACAAAAGCGACAGTGACTGTCTCTGGAGGATTCTTCTCGTACAGGTCATAATGCCAAACGAAGAAAATCGTTGAGACAATGAACAGGACAAGATATGTCTTGTCATTCATTAGAGACATAACGTTCGTGAACTGCATTCTGAAAAAAGAGGGAACAAATACGATTAATGAAGAAAGCGTTGATGCCATGCTCACGGTTCATGAAGGAAATAATCAACATATGGTCCAAGATATATCTGTATCTGACAGAAGATCTATCTACAGTGTTTCTATTCGTAAAAATAATATCGGACCTTTTGCTCAAACTCTTGTGTTTTTGCTCAAACGTATGCATATTTCCAGGATTTCATTGGTTTTAGTGTCTAACAACATCAGGACTTACTGAGACTGCGTATGTTAAGACGAAAACATGGACAAGGTAAAACATATTAAATCTATTCAACAACTTAAACATGACACTGACACAGGGAAACTATATTCTCTATCACACTTTGCGTGGTTGTGATTAGCAGCAATAAATATAAATTTGTTTGCACTACATTGTACACACTTACCGGAAAGTGCTGATCGGTTATTTTTAGTTGTAATCGTCGTCAAGTCATCTGTGCCAGTACGCGCCTTACATTTCACACAATATAGATCCATAATTTATATATAATAACATGAATATAATTGATAATTCAGCCACCCGACGACGGGTGTTCTGGATCTCATTCACTCCTTTTAGTGATTGAATCCATTGTAAATATTTATTAAATACCTTGTTTATTTTACCATTTTACAACCTAAATCAGTTTCCGGATTTGACTCCGTATTCCGCTTCCGCGTTTACATTACACTTTACTTTGGGCTACTTAACACCTGCATTTCCTGAAAATCGTGCATAACCTACAGTCTTATCGGCAGGACAGGACAAACTACTGTCAAGTAAGTTTTTATATATATTCCCTTGTTCAATTACACGTTTATAGTTCTTGTTACGGAAAGATTTGCTTTTCTCCCAGCTCACGCAATATAACAACACACCTGGATGTTATCATGCTTGGAAAGACAGTTTTCAATGTGTAACCAAAGAACTGAGACTATCAGACTCGGAACAAATCAACTTGTTGGTTAAATGGCTAGGCCCAAAATCCTCAGAACAAGCCCTAAGCATAAGATCGTCTAATGCAGGGGATCCATCTAATGGATTAAACGAACTTTGGAAACGCCTAGATTGGAGGTATGGTTCGCCAGAGATGGTAGAAGCTTCCATAAAGAAAAAACTTGAGTCTTTTCCCAAACTCACCAACCGGGACAATGAGAAGTTATATGATATTTTGGATCTACTGTCAGAGGTGAAATTCCTCAAGAAAATGGATGAATTTAAGACTCTCCTTGCTTACTTTGACTCGTCTACTGGGGTAAGACCTGTCGTATCTAAACTTCCTTACGGATTGCAAGAAAAATGGTCAAGCAGAGCAGCCAACTATGCTTCGAAGCATTCCATCGCTTTTCCACCATTCGAGGAATTCCATGCCTTTCTTGAGCACACATGCGACCTGAGAAATAACCCTGGTTTCCGACCCGTAGATTTGGACAATCCCACTTCTGACACCAAGGACAAACTACTGTCAAGTAAGTTTTTATATATATTCCCTTGTTCAATTACACGTTTATAGTTCTTGTTCATACACGTTTGTGAGCCGGTGTGTATGAATGTGGTTCATTTCAGCGTTTGTAGATATTTGCATATATTTGTAATCCGCGTTTGTACGGTTGTTTATGGTCCTGTATCATACACAGTTGTTGTTGAAAAGAGTGTGTGTGGCCCTGGTTCGTAGGTGGGTTAGTAATGTTTATTCATTTTGCGTGTTTGAAGTTCGTGTTCGTATTTTAGCCCTTATTAATACACATGATTAGTCCTTATTCTTATGTATGCTGATTAATCGTATTGATTGATACATGTATTTAAATGTCATGCCACTATGCATATTGTAATAGCCCCTTATCTTATTTTTTTTTAGTTTACCACACAAATATACTTCCATAAACCTACCTATGAAAAGTATTGGGTTATACTGTCTGGTCCGGCCAGAACAGTAAATTGACAACAACAGTCAACGTCCCGTTGACCAGTGACACTGAAGCACGTTCCATCCGGTAGGCAACCCGCTCTCAACGTTGGAGTCGAAGCAAGAACGCTCCTCACTAAAAAGTGGTAGAAGTTCAGGGCACTTTTAGTCACCTAAAAACATGGACAACTTCGAGTCTTTACATTCAGAAGAATTAGGTCCATGGAACCGTACTCTGTCAAAAAAGGGAGAGAATCCTACATAGAAAGGAGAGACAAATATTCCCAGAACGTGGAATACCTATGGTCAATGATGGATTCATATTTGAAAATTGCAGACAGCCCGCCTGAAAGGGTCCAAGACTGTCTTGCTCTCGAGCAAAACATCATACAGGAAAATGCCAAATATCTGGGTCAGGTCAACGCCTTTACGAGCTTTCTGAAAGGAACCAGGTCAGATGAAAGTACCCAAGATTTAGATACTTTGTCCAAGCTAGTGGACTTTCGGAAACGTGCTGTCGATAGGGCGCTAAACCTTCTCAAGAACAAAAGTCAACATGACGACAAGAGGTCCGTCAAATCTCATCATTCTGGGAGCAAAGCTTGTTCCCAGTCGTCAAAACATTCTGATGCCCCAAGCGTTGCCAGACAAAAACGGGCAAAAGCGGAAGCCGCTAGGGCCGCCATTCTTTTTGCAGAAAAACAGGCTGCACTTGAACGAATGGAGGTTCGACAAAAAGCAGTCATGGACGAGGAAGCAGCCATATTTAAGACGGAAATGATCCTCCTTCAAACCAAGAAAGAGTTGGCCATTGCCGATGCAGAAGCTCGTGTCTACGAGATGGACGAGGCCGGAAGTCAAGTCATTGAGGATGGTACTCCGCAACAAACGGCGGATTACTCTGACCGGATTAAAGAATACATAAGCCAACAAAGTCAGCTCATAGATAAAGGAAACATTGCCGATGTGGAGCCTGATAAGGT
This sequence comes from Unio pictorum, assembly GCA_030141615.1. Taxonomy (NCBI): domain Eukaryota; kingdom Metazoa; phylum Mollusca; class Bivalvia; order Unionida; family Unionidae; genus Unio; species Unio pictorum. The sequence goes on from JARLTB010000198.1 coordinate 927,627, forward strand.
ATCGTCTGGTACGATGACCAGTGAACCGCTACATGACGTACAGAGACCAACAGGCGAGGATAAGAACCTTGATTTTCCTTATGGAGTCCGAGAACATCGTTCTGTTCATTTTGGGATGTCCTTTGATGATTATCAGCCGATTACATCTACTCTTACCAGATTACGTTCCAGTCAGGAGCCAAAAATATCTAAACTCTTCGCAGGCGCACCGGAATTTGTCCCTACTTCACACGACGCAAGACAAGGGGACTTAGTCCTCTCTCAAAATCATAGCTTAAATCAGGACATACAGATGGGGACGCAGCATTCAACCCTGCCGAATGCCTCAGCTATGAAAGATAATGGGGCATCGGAAATGACAAAGTTCTTGTTACGGAAAGATTTGCTTTTCTCCCAGCTCACGCAATATAACGACAAACCTGGATGTTATCATGCTTGGAAAGACAGTTTTCAATGTGTAACCAAAGAACTGAGACTATCAGACTCGGAACAAATCAACTTGTTGGTTAAATGGCTAGGCCCAAAATCCTCAGAACTAGCCCTAAGCATAAGATCGTCTAATGCAGGGGATCCATCTAATGGATTAAACGAACTTTGGAAACTCCTAGATCGGAGATATGGTTCGCCAGAGATGGTAGAAGCTTCCAACTTGAGTCTTTTCCCAAACTCACCAACCGGGACAACGAGAAGTTATATGATTTTTTGGATCTACTGTCAGAGGTGAAATTCCTCAAGAAAAAGGATGAATTTAAGACTCTCCTTGCTTACTTTGACTCGTCTACTGGGGTAAGACCTGTCGTATCTAAACTTCCTTACGGATTGCAAGAAAAATGGTCAAGCAGAGCAGCCAACTATGCTTCGAAGCATTCCATCGCTTTTCCACCATTCGAGGAATTCCATGTCTTTCTTGAGCACACATGCGACCTGAGAAATAACCCTGGTTTCCGACCCGTAGATTTGGACAATCCCACTCAAAAAGGTGATTCTGCAAAAAACACTCATGGAACCAAACCTAAAGTGAATGTCAGAAGAACAGAGTTGACAAATCAAAAGGACGATCAGCCAAAAAGTCAACCATTAAGTAACTGCATTCTAGACAACACGAAACATACACTCGATGAATGTAGGGGCTTTAAGTTCAAATCCATCGAAGAGAGAAAAAAACTCATAAGACAACACAACATTTGTTTTAAGTGCTGTGCATCGGATAAGCATGTCAGTCGCGATTGCAAGGCTAAGATTTGTTGTAAGGATTGCGACAGCAAACAGCATACTACGGCTTTACACGTCAATAGGCCTTCTCCATGTTTACCTCCTGAGGTTGCGGAAAATCATGGCGGGGAGTTCTCCAAAAACTCCAAGAAGCAATATGAGGAAGATATACGAGCTAAATGTACTGAAATCTGTAAAGGAGCTCATGGAAAGTCATGCGCCAAAATCTTACCGGTCAATGTTTACAACAAAGACAATCCAAATAAAATTCTTAGAATATATGCTATTATCGACGACCAAAGCAACAGATCCCTAGCCCTGCCAAGTTTATTTGATTTCTTTGATGTCAGATCAGAACCTGAGAGTTACACCCTAAACACTTGTTCCGGTCGAATCATCACTTCCGGCCGACGAGGAAGTGATTTCATCGTAGAATCCATCAATGGAGACGTAGAATTGGAACTTCCGACACTCATCGAGTGTGGTAACATACCTGATGATAAAAACGAGATCGCATCTCCAGAAGTTGTAAAGTTACATGAACACTTAAACGATCTTATTGGGTCTATCAAACCAATAGACAGAAGAAAAGAGATTATGCTACTGATCGGAAGAGATTTGGCAGAAGCTCATTACGTTCTAGAACAACGAATAGGTCATCGAGGAGCACCATACGCCCAGCGACTCAAGCTAGGATTGGTCGTCATAGGAGAAGCATGTTTAGATAAACAACATGCGCCCGATAATGTCAACGTCAGCCGAACTCATGTTTCACCTTCGGGTCAGCCGACAGCCCTAGTGCCATGTCACAACTATTTGGAAGTACGGGAGCAACTTTCTAATCCCGCACTACATCGCAAAGATAGCGAGTTTGGTTCCTCAGTTTTCTAGAGGACAAAGGACGACGACATAACTGGTATGTCGCACGAGGACAGAATATTCATGCAACAAATGGATAATGAGTTTCAAATCGACTCAACTGCGCACTGGGTAGCTCCATTACCTTTCAAGTCACCTAGGCCGCCATTGCCGAACAACAAGACCCAGGCAAAACATAGGGCACAACTTCTTGACGCCAATCTGAAGAAAAATACAAGGAAACGTGAACACTTCCTTGAATTTATGGCAAAAATCTTGGACAATCATCATGCCGAGGTAGCTCCACCGCTAGCGGTAAACGAAGAATGCTGGTATTTACCATTGTTTGGTGTTTACCACCCGAGAAAACCCGATCAAATACGAGGCGTATTCGATTCATCTGCAAAACACCAAGGATTGTCATTGAATGACGTATTGCTTACAGGACCAGACTTAATCAACAATCTTATTGGTGTATTTCTTCGCTTTAGAAGGGAAATGGTAGCTGTTACTGCAGACGTGCAGCACATGTTTCACTGCTTCATCGTCCGAGAGGACCACCGAAACTATTTGCGTTTCTTTTGGTATGAGAACAATGACATCAATAAGAAACTCAATGAGTACAGGATGTAAGTACATGTTTTTGGAAACAGTCCATCGCCAGCCGTCGCAACTCTGGGATTACGTAAGGCCGCTTTGAAAGCTGAACCTGAGTACGGACGCCAGGTTACATCGTTCGTCTCCAGGGACTTCTATGTCGACGATGGGTTAACTTCTTGCTCAACACCCGAAGAAACTGTTAAGCTCTTAGTGGACACTCAAAGTGCATTAAAAGACTATGGCAATCTTTGACTTCACAAAATTGCATCGAATAGCAATGAAGTAATGGCTGCTTTTCCAACAACTGATCTGCCATCTAATTTGAAAGATCTAGATTTAGACTCGGAAGAAAAACCGCTCCAACGGAGTCTTGGTCTAATATGGGATGTCAACGCGGACAAATTTCTGTTTGAAATGTCTTCCGATAAAAAACCAATTACCCGTAGAGGAATATTATCAACGATTAACAGCTTTTTTGATCCGCTTCGATTTCTGTCTCCCGTTATCATATATGGGAAACTCATCCTTCGAGACATTGTCTTAGAGACCATAGATTGGGACGAGCCCGTATCCGATGAATTGGCCTCTAAATGGGAGTCTTGGAAAAACGCCCTTGAACCACTTAATAACTTGAGAATATCAAGGACATGTGTGCCCGAACTTAGCAAATGCATCACCAGGGAACTCCATGTCTACTCGGACGCTTCAGATAAAGCTATTGCCGCCGTCGTTTATCTTCGAACGAAAGACGTCAGTAACCATTATCACGTAGGATTTGTTATTGGAAAGGCTAAAGCAGCCCCCCAAACTGGAACCACGATTCCAAGAAAGGAATTATGTGCCGCGGTCCTAGCTGTGGAGATAGCTCAATTTGCTATTGAACATCTAGACGTCAAGATAGACAATGTTCGCTATTACACCGACAGCACGTTCGTTCTTGGTTACATATGCAACTCAACTAAGAGATTCTATGTCTATGTGGCGAATAGAGTGGAAAAAATTCACAAATTTTCAGATCCCGATCAATGGAATTATGTTCCAACGGATCAAAATCATTCAGACTCTGCAACGAGGTCGATACAGGCTGTAGACCTTAAATCTAGCAGTTGGCTCAATGGACCCCAACAATTATTTGAGTCGACTCCTCAGCAAGGTGAGACCCATGAACTCGTAATGCCCAACGATGACATCGAAATTCGCACGGCTTTTACCACTGTCGACCCTACGAAGGTAAATTCATCATGTAGTAGATTAGGAACAGCCAGATTCGAGCGTTCTTCGTCATGGAAGAGTCTGATTGCGGAGATTAATCACCTTCGACTAATTGCTCGCCAACGGAAATGCGGGAAATCAGCTGACTTTAAAGTATTGTCAGAAAGCCAAGTGTCAGAAGATCTCATCTTGAGAGCCACACAGGGAGATTTCTACGGCAAGGAAGTGACCGCACTGCAAATGGGAGAACAAATTTCCAAACGCAGCCCGCTAATCAAATTGAACCCAACATGGGACACTACCCGGAAGATTCTACGGGTAGGTGGACGCTTGGAACACTCCAAGGAAACCCTTGAAATTACAAAACCCATAATTGTACCTGGCAACAGCCACATTGCAACCCTTCTGGTCAGACACTACCATGAGAAAGTGAAACACCAAGGCCGTCACATCACTGAAGGTGCCATCAGGTCAGCAGGATACTGGATTACCTCTGGTAAACGACTGACATCCAGCGTCATACACAAATGTGTAATTTGCAGAATGTTAAGGAGGGAGCCACAACACCAAATTATGGCAGACTTGCCTTCGGATCGCCTCGAACCAGGACCTCCCTTCACCAACGTAGGTGTTGTCGTTTTTGGACCTTGGGAAGTTCTTACAAGGAAAACCAGAGGCGGGTCGGCAAACTCAAAACGTTGGGCTGTCATGTTTACATGCCTTGTAATAACAGCAGTTCACATCGAAGTCATCGAAGAAATGTCATCATCATCATTTATCAACGCTCTTCGAAGATTCCAGGCTATCTATGGACCCGTGAAGCTTCTCCGCTCTGATCAAGGAACAAACTTTGTTGGAGCCGTTGATGACTTGAAAATCAACCACGGAACAATACAAAATTATCTATTGGAGAACAGGACAGAATGGAAGTTCAATCCACCCCATTCTTCACACATGGGAGGCGCATGGGAACGTATGATCGGCACCGCCAGACGGATTCTCGACGCCATGCTCGCCGAATCGCCGAGCAGCAAATTCCTCACGCACGAAGTTCTCAGCACATTTATGGCTGAGGTCTGTGCTATTATGAACTCCAGACCACTGACTCCTGTCTCAACGGATCCGGAGAATCCTCTTATTCTGACACCAGCGATCCTCTTGACGCAAAAAACCGACTACGCTTACAAGTCAGACGAGTTGGGAGATACATGTCCCGCGGACTTGTATCGTTCTCAATGGAAGCGAGTGTAAGCTTTAGCTCGGACCTTCTGGTCACGTTGGAGGAAAGAGTACCTTCCGTCACTTCAGAGCAGGATAAAATGGACGGTTCAACAACGGAATCTAACCGAAGGAGATGTCGTTCTTGTGAGGGACAGTTCGGTGTGCAGGAATCAGTGGCCAGTTGGCATTGTCACAAAGGCAATAAAAGGATCCGATAATCACGTCCGAAAGGCGGACGTCCGGATCGTTGTTGGTGATAAATGCGAACCTAAAATTTACACCCGTCCGATTACTGAATTTATACTTCTGATTGACTAAAGACATTCATTGGATCATCTTTCATTCGCTATTGACATTCAGACAATTACCGTTTTTCCATTTACATAACTGTTGGATAGGAATTCATTCATGTGACATTCGTTGGGTTTACGTTTTATTCATATATAATAATTTGGATTACCTTGTATCAAGAATATCGTTATATATTCTACAATAGAATTAGTGGTAGTGGTATCTCTATAGATACCAGGCGGGGAGTGTTCTGGATCTCATTCACTCCTTTTAGTGATTGAATCCATTGTAAATATTTATTAAATACCTTGTTTATTTTACCATTTTTCAACCTAAATCAGTTTCCGGATTTGACTCCGTATTCCGCTTCCGCGTTTACATTACACTTTACTTTGGGCTACTTAACACCTGCATTTCCTGAAAATCGTGCATAACCTACAGTCTTATCGGCAGGACAGGACAAACTACTGTCAAGTAAGTTTTTATATATATTCCCTTGTTCAATTACACGTTTATAGTTCTTGTTCATACACGTTTGTGAGCCGGTGTGTATGAATGTGGATCATTTCAGCGTTTGTAGATATTTGCATATATTTGTAATCCGCGTTTGTACGGTTGTTTATGGTCCTGTATCATACACAGTTGTTGTTGAAAAGGGTGTGTGTGGCCCTGGTTCGTAGGTGGGTTAGTAATGTTCATTCATTTTGCGTGTTTGAAGTTCGTGTTCGTATTTTAGCCCTTATTAATACACATGATTAGTCCTTATTCTTATGTATGCTGATTAATCGTATTGATTGATACATGTATTTAAATGTCATGCCACTATGCATATTGTAATAGCCCCTTATCTTATTTTTTTTTTTTTAGTTTACAACAAAAATATACTTCCATAGACCTACCTATGAAAAGTATTGGGTTATACTGTCTGGTCCGGCCAGAACAACGGGAACCTATTAAACACCATGCGATGTTGCCGAATTCAATTAGAATGATTATAATCGGACCATCTGGAAGTGGCAAGACACAATTGTTACTTAATTTAATAACGAGATGGATGAAATGGGACAAGTTGTATTTGATAGCTCCCAGTCTAGATGATCAACGATGTTACATTGTGTTCAAAAAGTTTAACGACAAAGCGGTAGAAGAATCCGGCGAGGGTATTATTGAGTTTATTCCCGATATCGATGAAGCACCGAGCATTGATGATATTAATGGAGATATTAACAATTCAGTCGTATACGACGATATCATGTTAGACAATCAAAAGAATCCCGCTAGGATATTTTCCAGAGGTAGACATAAAAAACGATGTGATATATGTCACTCAACGATACACACAAATACCAAAAGTGATCAGAGATAACTGCAATATTATTGCCGTATTCAACGGAGTTGATACACATACTCTTAGAAATATTTGGCAAACTTGGTGCAGCGGTGATATGGATCATCATCTCTTTAAAAATTTCTTTAGTCACGCTCAGTCAGTCCCACACGGATTTGTGACGATAAATTTAGCAGATTCTCGGACGCGATATCGTGTCGGACTTGATCAAATATTCGGTTAAAATCGTTTACTGAATCTCGAAAAAAAAATTGTTAAACCATAGCAGCAGAGGGGGCGAACTCCAACGACAATGGCGTCTTTTGTTTGCCATTGGACCCCTACAAGGAACAAAATCGACCTTTTTTATTATATTTACTAGGAAGCCTCAGTTTGTCAAATAAACCTTTCTATTAAATATTAACAAGAAGGAAGCTTCGTTGACGCCTAAAAAGTTGGTCTATTCGCCCCCTCTGCTGCTTTTTATG